>JBBMKD010000067.1:4078995-4108511 GCA_037834095.1 Argya squamiceps | reverse complement strand
GGCCGGAGGCGGGCGGGGAGCGGTGCCCGCCCCGCAGGTGAAAGCGCGGAGCATCCACGGGGATGCTGAGGGAGCGGCCGCTGCGGGCTCCGGGCGGCGAGGGCTGGTCCGTATGGGGCGGGCGGGGCTGTTTCTGTCGCCGGCAGGGGTAATTGAGATAAATAAATAAAGAAATATTAAAAAAAAACCCCTCCCAACTCATTGAATTTCTGTGGAAGGTCGCACCCCTGCCTGCCCGCCCAGCTGCCTGTGGATAAGATTGACCCCGACTTCTGGTTAGCCACAAGGTGAGGGATGCTGCTGCCCCCACTGAGGCTGGAAGGTGGATATGTGGTTTAGAAACTGCTTTGCCAGGGTTTTTTGGCATAAATATCCGAGCCCAGCAGCAGGTCCCTATTTGCCACAGAGTGATTTGTTGTGAGGAATGGTGTCCCAGAGAATTTTTTAGGAGGAACCAAAATCCCTCCCAGTGCAGTGTAACATCACGTCAGGCTTTTAAACACAGTGACAGATACCAAAACTAAATGCAATTCCTGAAGTGTGCCTCATGCCAATTTTATAGGCAGGTAAGAGGCCTTGCCAGGAGTCAAACCAGTCACTGGAGCTGGGAGAGGAGCCAAGAAGCCTCCTGGGCCAGGGAGTGGCACTGGGGAGCCCACACTCACCCACTGGGAGCGGAGCAGAGCAGATTCCTCATGCTGCTGTCAGATACTCTGTCTGGGATCAGTTGCCTTTTCCAGGGTGGAATGGGTTTCAGAAGGTTTGGAGGATTAATCACCATGGACTCTATTTCTCCTTGGGAAAGAGCCTCCTCCCAGACTGAACAGACCCATGGGGAGCAGCTCTGACACTGAGCTGTGGGGTTTCACTGAAACCCTTCCAGCTCAAGAGAGGCCTTTATGTTCAAAATGTGAGTCACTCCTCTAAACACGACATGGTGCAGGGAAGTGTTCACAGGTAATAAACCTGAATCTTTGCAGTTGTACAGGAGTGTGAGAGAACATCCACAGGGTGAAGGTCTGACTAAGGTGGGAGCTTACTCTGACATTGTTTGAGAGATCTGTCCAGAATTGACTTATAACTACTGCAACATGGCAGAAGCACAGTTTGAGAGTCAGCAAGTGACCCACAGAGACATGGCTTAACTGTAAAACTTCTCCTATTGCTGCCTCTGTATGTGCAAACATCTGAAAACAAAGCTGGTGAGGAGGGAGCACATCTGTGTTCTCCTCCTCACTGGGTCCGTGGTGCAGGATGGATGGAATGGGGAAAGCTTTAGCCACGGTAGAGGTTAATTACAGCTCTGGGACTAGACTTAGATCAGCAGCCAGGACCTTGGCAGCCCTGGGCTGCGCAGGGTGGGGGCGGCTTTCCAAAGCCCGAGTCTGGCAGCAGGAGCCTTAGCCCAGGGCACTGGAGAGCTCAGCAACTTTACATCAGTCTCTGAAGTCCATAATTCAGTTGTCTGTTTATTGAAATTGTGTTGTAAGCACAGCTGCTTTCTGAGGCACGTATGGAAATGAAGGGGGAGTCTCATAAATGCCCTGGCTCTGTGCCAGACCTGTGAGTCAGCGTAAAGAGCTGAAATGCAGCTTAACAGCTACAAGATGAAAAAAACCCTAAAATATCCCCAAAAATGCTCCCCCCGCCCCTTTTCTGTTCAAATTCGGGTATCAGCATTGTGATTGGGAAGATAAGGATAGCCACAGCCTCAGCAGGATCTTGCAGTGCCCAGGGCCTGGGACTGGAGAAGGTGGAGACCTTCAGGGCTGAGCTCATCTGAGAGCCTGCAGGCATCTGCATCATCCTCATTTTTGCTGGCAAATCAAAGCCTTTGCTTTAGTTGCCAATGCAAAGATTTGGAGCTAGAAAGGAAATAAAATGTTTGTTTACTAATACAGTCAAAATTCACTGCATCAAGTTTTCTTTTTTTCTTTTCCAGTACAAATAAAATTTTGCAGAGACCTAAGTTAAGGAAAAAAATAAAAAGACATTTCAAAGGTGAACTTGCATGAAAAAGCACCACTAAAGCATCCAGCAGCTTCAAAGACCAAGTTCCTAGATTTCTCTTCCTCCTCCAGCATTCAATCCAATTTCACAGGTAGTTTTGGTCGCTCAAATTCCTTTTTTCAGGAAGCCCACTATTTGCTGGAATGATCTCACCCAGGCCTAAGAAGGGGATTTTTCTCTTGTGCTTTTATAATCCCTAAGTTGCTCAGCAGTCAGATGAGCCTCCTGGATTAAACAAACAGGTGGAAAACTGCAGTGGCTGAAGGACACTGAGCAGTCCCTGTGCCTTGGATGCACAGAAGGAGCTGCCTGGGCCGTGCTGGGAGTTTAAAGTGAAGGAGGGAGGTGACAGCAGAACTCCTGCCCTGCCCTGCAGGACAGGACTCGTGTGGTCTCTGTTCCACCGGGCAGTGCTGCTGTCAGCCTGTCAAACACACAGCTGGGAGCAGCTGGGCTGCAGCCCCACACAGGGCTCAGGGTGCTGCTGTGTTCTCCTCTCCCCTCCTCAATTTATGCTTCCAATCTCTGCAGTTTTAGTGCCCTGGCAAAGTTCTCTTTCTGTGGTGTTTCAAGGTCTCCTGGTGTATTTATGTGACTCCAGCTCAGAGCTGCTGTCTGATGGTGAGGGAACACACCATGTCCTCACTTCAACCTGCTGCAGACCAGCAAGAGCCTCTGCAGAGCACAGGAATACGTCCTCTCCCTCCTGCACATCCAAACACCTCTGGGAATGCCCATGGGCAGCACAGTGAGGGCTGGGGAGGAGAAGCAAGTCATGAGACAACAAATGAAGGCAGAAGTTGGTGACAGTTGGTGGCCACGGGCTGGTCTGGGCGCTGGGGCTCACCCAGGGCAGGAGGTGAAGCCAGCTGGGCAAGGGAGGCACAGAAAGCACTGGGAGGGTGCTGGAAAGGAAGGTGGGTAAAACAGAGATGGGGAAATAGCAGGAAATGAGCAAACCTGCAGGTGAGGGCAGGTTTTGAACGGAGATAGTGGGAGGAAATCAGTGGTGCAGCACAAGGGGAACTGCGGGGTGGTGGGAGGGGAGGAGGGATCCGGCTGTGGGGTGTGGGCTCTCCAGAAGGCAACGACAAGAGACAAGAAAAGGAAATGATGCTCAGACCTGGTGGTTGCCAGTGGTGAAACGACATCTTAGAGAAAGATTCATGAGTAAGAACACTGACATTGATTATTCTCTGTAAAACAAACAAACAAATAAACAAACAAACAAACAACAGATTCAAGGGCTTGAAAAGTGCTGATGCCACGGGAAGGCTCTCAAGTGTCTTACACGTAGAATAACCAGTCTGACTTAAAAAGGCAAATTAGATGAAGGAAATCAGTAAGAAAAGAGAGGACACAGGAGGACACCAAGGGAAAGGTGAAAGTAGCAGCAGAATTGAGGGACTAAAAGGGACAGAGGAGCAGATCTGGGATATTCATGCTGATTTCAGTAGAAGGTCAGGAGAGGATATCAGAGATTAGCTGGAGAATAAACCAGGATGCAAAAAACAAGGTATGCACATCTGGTACAGCTGAATTTAAAAGTGCTCTGGGAATAAAAGTAAAAAGTAACTGATATTTCATGCTCCAACTTCAGTAAAAACTTTGCAAAGGCTGGTGGGAGAGGCTGTGACCTTGAGGGTGCCACTCCATCTGCACCAGAAAAGTCCACATCAAACTGGCACAAGGAATTCCCAACAGACCAACAAGCTCTCCAAGTGTATCCTTGCCACTGCAGAAAAATCAAAACGTGGGATGGTGCCAGTGGCAATTTGTACCTTGTAAATAGACCAAAAGAAGAAAAAAGATTAATTGATCAATCCCCAATATTTGTACAACACACCCTTATCACAGGCTGCCACTCATTCCTCTTTCTCTGCAGGCACAAAGGCCAACTCCCTCCAGGGAGAACATTCAGTACCAGCCCCAGCACTCACCCAAGGCAGGGAGAGCTGCAGTGCAACATCCAGGACTTTCCCAGACACAAAAACCAGGTGAAGGTCTGGAGAGGAAAACCTCTCTGAACGCACAAAGAGCCAGGACCAGGCTGACCTGTGAAGGATTTCAAGCCTTGATATGAAAGAAATATTAGAGGCTGAAGGGCAAAGATCCACAAATCAAAATCCCTGTGATTAGGAGCTGCCTGCTTGAAATTGTATCCCAGTTTTTAGCAGCCTGCTCCTCCTC
The DNA here is from genome assembly GCA_037834095.1 of Argya squamiceps. Classification (NCBI taxonomy): domain Eukaryota; kingdom Metazoa; phylum Chordata; class Aves; order Passeriformes; family Leiothrichidae; genus Argya; species Argya squamiceps. The sequence goes on along the minus strand of JBBMKD010000067.1, from coordinate 4,104,311 downwards.
ATCCTCTGGCTGCCCCACCTTGTCAGGGATGCCTGTAGCCAGAGCCAGTCCCCTGGTGCCAGCTGAGCACATCTGTGGGGTCATTGAGTGCCTGGCACGAAATCCTGTGGGGTTTGCTTTGGGGGGCTTTGCTCTGGAGGTGGTTTCCTCCCCCCTCCCTGCACAGTGACCAGCTGCAGTGGAGCACAGCCCTCCAGAGCAGCAGCAGACCTGCAGCAGCACTGTTTTCATCTCACTGCTGCCTCCCACCTCTTCTTTAGAGCCCCAAATCCCTGCTGGGATGTGGGGTGAATGCCATTTCCAGAAGTTGCTGGGGAAGGCCACACAGACAGCTCCAAGCATTTCTCTCTGTCCATAGTTTGGGAGACAAAAACCTTTTACACTACTGTAGTTTGTTTCCTTCCTCTCATCCTCACATGGCACTTTAATACCTCTTACTCACCTTCTTCACAGCACTTTGGGGAGATTGATCACAAAGATTGTCTCAAGGTGAAAACTTTGCACTGGAAATTTGGCTGGAAACTTTGAAGGTCAGCAGTGAGCTGGTTTATTTTTATTACAGACTAAAACATGAAAGCACAACACTCTGCTGGTGCTGCACAGGCTCCCTGCACTGACACAGTGGCAATAGATGCATATCAGGGAGTTTAAAGGTCACAGCTGCTCATGAGGAGGGGAACCTCCAAATACAGTCTCCAAAAAGAGTGAATCAGAAGCAAGACCCTCTGGCTACCTGAAATCAGACCTTTCTGCACAGCTCTGGTGTCAGTGAAAAGGCTTTTGGGAAGAAAATATCACATCAGGCAAAGCAGGATGCTCCTAAAACATCTCAGCACTGGGCTGCTGAAAGTTGCTTTAGCATTTAGATGAGACAATGCTATTTTATTTTCTTTAGATGAGACAATGCTATTTTATTTGCAACTGTCACTCCCGAGAGCATCCTTGAATTTCTCAGTTTCTGGCCTTGAGGAGATCACCCAGCCCATAATTCAGTTGTGGAACAGGGTGGGCCTTCACCTGTAGTTCAGAAAGCTGATGGAAATTTGGAAAATCATTGCCATGCTCCTGTTCTCCAGCCTGGGAACTGTGCCCACAGAAAGCAGAGACTTACCCAGAAACCCAGGGCAGAGCTGTGCTGCCAGGTTTGGTCCACCTGCAGAATGGGCTCTGCACCACCCTCAAACACCTGCAGCACCACTCACTTCTCTAACTTCTGGTTTCTTTAGTCTGTTAAAAGAAGTCCTGACCTGAGAATATAGCCCTTGATGACTGGAACACAACAGGATTAAGTGTAATGGCAAATACAAAGACCAACACTGGTTGTGAAAGGAAATGTCACTTTTGCAGAGGGCTGTGGTTTAGAGGGAAGGTCAGGGCACAACCAGAGGAAAACCATGACATTTTCTACATAACTCTCACACACTGGTCCCATTAAAGGGCCTTCCACCTTCCATTAGCCAGCCATTGATTGGAATTAATTAAAATATCTCCTGTGCACTGGACTTGAAACTCATCAGTGCTTTGTCATTATCTGTGAGCTTTCTCCCCAGTTAAAGCAAATATTGTCCAATAATCTGGTTTGCAGTAAGTGCACAGAACATTTAGCCACAAATACCTTGTGGCATTCAGGTATTTGACAAGCTGGAGGGTTTAAGGGTGTGCCTGGCATTTCTGTTTAGATATACAACTGTGCAATGTATTTTTTAATCCAAGCTCAGAGAGAAACTTGGCCTCAGAACCCTCTGGAACAGAAAGACTGCAAACACGTTTCTGGAATCATAACCTCAAGCCCTTGGCTTGTTCTGGCACTTAACCCTTGAGATGACCCAGCCATGCTGTGCCTTGCAGCCTGCTCAGTCCCCTCAGCTTCTGCTGTCTGAGGAGCTCCATCTTCCAGTTTCCAGGTGGGTTTATCCACAGGAATTTCTCTCCAACCATTCCCATAGCTCTGGTGCCTTCACTGGGGTGCTGCTCCTCTCCCAGGAGTGACCACACTCTTTGTCCCCTGGAGCAGCACCCCAGAGGAGCCTGTGAAGGCCTGGCACTGCCCTCCCTGGCCCTGAGCCAGCCCTCACCTCAGACAGCTGCACCTGCAGGATTTGTCCATCTGTGAGGCAGAGGAGCACGAGGAGACTGTGAATGCTGGAGCTGCTGCTCCCAGCCCAGGCAGTGCTGCCCTGCTGGGAACTGATCCTGACAGGCCATGCATCTTTAATGATGCTCTCTGCACAGGACACATTTGATAGCTGAAGGCATAAAAGCCTCAGCAGGAGTGTCAGGAGCCTTTGTCCATCTTTCAGAGCCAGATCCAGTTTCTACAGATGATGAAAGTCCCCCTGTTAGTTTTAGCAGGGCCTGAGGAAGGAAAGCTGCAGCTCGGGCTTAGAGCTGTGAGAGCCAGGGGCTGGTTTATAGGGATTTAAACACAGATATTCCATGCTTAGGACTTTCTCCTCTGTAAGAAGGATGGCTTTACTGGTCAGCTGCCCTGACAGTGATGATGCTGTGCAAACACAAGGCTCTGCAGCAGCAGCAGCATTCAAATAACCTGGGTTATGTTTTCAGAGTTCCCCTGTCACTCATGCCCACTGTTTCCAAAAGGGAACATAATGCCTTTGCTCTTTAAATCCAGGGATTCACATTTAAATAATCAGCATTTAAGAACAATGAGAACAAAGCAACACCAAAAGGCACATCGGGAGACAGCAGAAACTCAGCCCTTCATCAAAGTTCCTTGACATTAGAAATACAGACTCAAGGTTAAGGTATCCAGCCTTAATTGAATATTCAGTATTACACAACACACACAGCACTAAAAGCAACATCAGGATTCTTTTTTTTTCCCCCTGAGGCTATTGAGACCTGGTTTAATGATGTATCAAGACAACCCAACAGAGCAGAACACACAGAACAGATCCCATTCCCTGGTCATGGGGACACACAAGTCACTCCTGCCCCAAACTTGGGTTTTATTTTGTAACCCCCCAAATTTTCCAAATTTATTGACCTTTCAGCAAAGCAGATGAATGTTTTTTTTTCCTTTCCCAGTGCATTCAACAGTTCATTTGAGCAAGGCTCTGCATCTATTGCAGGTCAAGGTGTTCCTAATTGCTTTCACATGTATTCCAGTTAACCAGCCCTGGTCATGTTACAGAGCAAATGAAAGAACATTTTTTTTCATTGGGATCCTAATGAGTAGGAAAAAAATCAATACAACAATTGTAACAGGAAAAGTGATGATGACAACATACACTGTCCTACAGTATTTAAAATAAGGCGGAAAATTAATTCTAATCAATATTAATTGGAAGTTTTCTGCTCTGATAATCTGAGTGCTTGTTAAAAGTCTGGTTCACAGCTGTACCACCTAGTCTGATCATGGACATCACTGTCCCGCAGAGTTTGTCTGAAATTTTTTGACACAAAGATGAACTTCCAGGAAAAATAAATACTAAGAAAGAAAAGGAACAAAGAGCAAGATGATGGTTGCTTCACAGATGAGTTCTGCTCACATACTTCTCCATTTTATAAGACATAAAGCTGTTAATTTCTAGTTCCCATTAGAAGATTTGGTGTCTGACCAGGCAGAGTGCAGAGGGCTTAATTTCAAGTCCTTATCTATGCCCAACATGCCCTCTTCAGCTGCTGCTGCCTATTTAACAATAACCACATTTAACCATGCAGTTACTCAGCTGTTCTAAAGGTGACTGGATGGATAAAACCTCACAGCACTGGGGGTGAAGTTATCAAAAAGGAGCCTTGGCCACTTAATTACATAAAGAACACTTATTTCAGTCTGAAAGCATCACAGGTGTTGGCTCAGTAGTGAGGACAAACACAGAGCTACCACACTGCTCAAGCTGCCAGGAAAACACAAGTGCAGAAAGGAAAATGGCATTCTAGAAATGTAAGAGGACCCTGCAGAAAGTTATTCCAGAGCACACAAGACACTGCTAAACGTTGATAACTGCTTAGCATTAATTAATATTTTTTAATTCCACCCACAGGTGAAGGAATAAAGCCCTGATGCTTGAAATGAGCACTTTTGAAGGCTCAGCAGAATTAATGCTGTAATGACTCAGGGCTGGTTACCAGCAGAACTTGAACTGGGGACTGGTGGCACTAAACAGACCCCAAAGGGACAGGGCCAGCTCACAGCCAGTACTTGGCTGTCCCAGGGCTCTGCAAGCCTAACCCCACTCACTTCCTAAAGGTTTTTGAGAAGGATTAGTCTGGAGGAGGAGGAAAGAAGAGAGGATTTGTGATGGTTCATCTGAGTAGTCTTAATTTCTTAAGGAGTTACAGTATTTTTGTACGCACAGAGAAATCCAGTTCTGCAGATTTGGGTGCAGGGAGAACTAGGAATGGGTGTTTGCATGGCTGGCAGATGGACAAACTGCTCCTGGGTTTGACCAATGCTAAGTTATTCCTGAGGGGCAGTGGTTAAAGTGGGAGATTTCTGGTCTGCCTGGTGCCAACAGACTCTGCATCCAGGTCTGTCAGCTGGGATAAAGCCCTCTCGAAACCCACCAAGGCCTTCAGCTGTGGGATTAAACCACCCACCCCCTCCTCAGAAAACCCTGCTCAGCACCTCAGGACACTAAATAACATATAACACAGAATGCTGTGGCCAAGCTTCTTTGGTAAGGTCTTAAATTTTCTTGATAATAATGTTTTAGAGGTGTATGGGGGGTGAGGCATCAGTGAAGTCACCAGGAACTCAGATTTATATTGATTAAATCTCACAGCTGCAGTGAGTATTCATAGTAAAATTATTTTCTTGGCTGTGCCTTAAGTCACACTCTAACAGATAATTTTAATACCTGGACTACAGCAGCCTCGTATTAAAATATCACTACTTTGTATCAAGGAGATATTCCTATCCCTGGCCATGAAACAGTGGGGAAAAAAAAATCTAAATCTGAAATACAGTAGAAAAAAAGAAAGATTTCCAAAAGCAATGAATATTGGTTTAAGTTGGCTCCCAAGATATCAACAGAAGCTTTGTCTTGTTATCAGGCTGAACACTTACAAATCACCTCATAATGCCTGAAATACAAATTCTGCTGAGCAAGGGGCAAAATCTTGCCTTTTCCTCTGGGTGGTGAGGCTGTAAGTCCTCACTCAGGTGCATATACCTAAATAAAACACATATATCCATGGAGTGTAACTAAAATTTCAGGTCTCGACGTATTTAAAAAAAAAGTCAGATTGCAGCTGTCATGAACACAGAGATCCTGAGGCTCACTTTGGAGGCCAGGCCTTGGCAGCATCCATGGAAAAGTCCATGGAAAAGCCCTGGGAGCTGCCTGGCAGAGCCCAGCTGGAGCTGGGAGTTGTTGCAGTGGAGTTTAGGGACAGCAAGGTTAAGGTGCACAACTCCCAGTTCACACCTGTGGGAGGGATGGAGAAAAATCCTCTCCTGCCTTGTTTTACTGATTCATGCAGGTAGCTCCTGTCATTTCTTAAGAAATCCCAGGAGGAGGCACACTGGAGATGTGGACCTTGCCCTGGGTCCAGCTTTCTTTGTCCTCTGGTCACCTCACCCAGTGCTCCTGGACACCTCCATTTGCTGTGAATTTAAAAACAACCCAAACCACTCCTGTTCAGGCTCCCAGGGCTCTGGCACTGCACACAATAGGATGAACCTCCCAGCAACACGACCCTCTCAAGAAGTCAGCCAACACTCCTGAACCTGCTCTGCACTGGGGGAATTCCCATTTCCCCTCAAACCAACCAGCTGGTGCCTTCCACAGTGTGCCAAGGCAGCACCTAACAGGAGTGTCACCAAAAACACCTGGGATCAGACACACCAACAGAGACCACAAGCACAACTCCAATAGTTAATTTGTGTCCTCTGCATCTTCCCCCTTTCACCACACAGGTGACAGTCCCAGCCCCTCAGCAGTGGCACAGCCCTGCCAGGCTGCAGCTCAGCCAGTCCCCAGCAGACCTGGCAGGACCACAAAGTGCTGCTGGCACACCTGGCTGAACTTGTTCAGCCTGAATCCTTCACTCCAGCCCTGAGCATACCCACAGCACCACTGGAGACAGGCCCCTGACTCCTGGCTCTGAGCCTGTGGGAAACAGGCTCTGCTTTCAGCACTGCTGCCAAAGGTATTGCAAGAGATTTTGCTTCCCTGCAGGTCCACCAGGCTGTTGTCCACAATGACAATTGGCTTTGTCCCTTCCTCTTCCTGCACTAATCACCCCCAGTGCCCAGCCTGGCCATACACAGGTACAGCAGAAATGGTCTGGGAAAGAGAGTCCCAGCCCCAGGAGCAGGAGAAGCAAAGCACAATCCATGCTGCAGATTATTTTCAGCCAGCAGAGAGATGGGGAAACAGTCCTGATGCTGGTGATCCCTGGGGAGATGCTTCTCTGAGCAGCTGCAGTAGGAAACTCTATCAGAGCTATCATTAAGCCTTCTCTTAATTCAAGAGAAGAATATTATCTTAGATATATCCACAGCTTTCTTCCCTGTCTGCTGTGGGAAAACTGGCCTCTTCTACCCAGAGTAAGCCTCCTTTAAGCAAAGCAAATGGAGCCTGTGACCACTGCAAAAAGCTCTGCTCACCAGGAGATAGAGGCCAGAGACACCTTTCCTGCAGAAAAAAACATTCCAATCCCTCCCTCAGCACCCACCCATCCCACAAAGCTCAAACCAAGCAGGGAGTTGAGCCAGGGGTCTAACAGGAGTTACAGGACTCCTTGGGAACACCTAAGGTGGGACATCACTGGGCTTACTCCACTGCAGAAGGAAAAGCAACAAGTCACAGAGAGCTGTTTGCCTCCCCTCTAACAGCAGCCATCAGTGCAAACCAACAGACACAAAATTTCTGAAGTGACACAGCTGAGAATCAAACCCCTGTGAGATAAAGCTGATTCCCAGCTGGACAACCTCCACACTCATCATCCCCATCCCTCTGAGCTCATCTCCTGCCTGCCACACCTCACCCCCTGACTGAGCCCACCACCAGGCACTCAAATGCACCCACCAACACAGCACAGGCACAGCTGGGCAGGATCCCTTTTATTCTGCAAGGATTAGAAATGCTCCAACCAAATGTGCCATGTAATTATTGCAGTAATGTAGAAAGCAGAGTGGAGGTGGTGAATAGTTCATAGTGCCTTATTTAGTGGCAGGTGATTAGTTAAGTTACAGGGTTGGGGGTTTTTTTCTTTCTTTCTTAATCTTCCACTCTTCTGTGAAAAATTCAATTTGCCTTAAGGCAGTGGTGAGAGCTGATACTGACCTAATCCCTGAGCAGCCCGGACCTGACCTGCTGCAAATTCCCACCTCTATCACAAAACCACATTCCTCTCCCTGACAATACAATGGCCCCTGGATCCTTTTACCTTCAGGCCCTGCTTAAAATGTGTCCTTCAAAACACATTATATAACTGTGAATCAAGAGTCAAACCTGAGCCAGCAGGTGAAAATGTATTTGTCTTGTTCTGCAAGCCAGAAAAAAAAGCAGTGTTAAATATTTTCTGTAGTTCTTTCTTTGAAGGCTTCCAGTTTTTCCTTCTCCTCCGTTCCCTGTTAGGATCTTAATCTTTCTGCTCAGTAAACATTAATTCTCTTCTGTCCAGCTAGTGTTAAAATTGGCATCTCAGTTGATCACCATTTCTCCCTTCCCTGTGCACCTAATTGACCATTATGGCTACTAATTGTCACCAGGGAGCTGGGAGGGATACTTAATATCAAAGTACTCCAGGGGAACGGCTCAGGGAGGAACTGCAGGCAGAAATAAGCACTAATTCCTTCTTCCAGCCCTGCAGTGACAGAGAGCTTGACGTACACTCCCCTCCCTCTGCATTCAGAGGCTTAAGCAAATAATTTGAAGGTCGTATTCTGGGTGTTCCACCAGCCTCTCAGTGACACCCAGCTGTATTCCTGAAACACAAGGGTGATAGTGGCCTTGGATGTGTGGGTGCCAGCATGCAGCCATGCGGAAGAAAAAAAGCACAAATGTATTTACACCACACCAAAAATATGGGCTGGTGGCTCAGAGGTGAACAGTGATGTGAGAACAAGGCTGTGGCACATTGCACCAGGGGGTGGATAAAGCATATTCCAGCTGCATCACTCTGCTCCTGCTGAAGTCATCAGTGCTGGATCTCCACCAGGAGAAGATAAATTCTCCCAGGCTGGGGGACTCGATGGCAGAACGTGCTGTACAGAGATAAAGGGATGAGGTGTCAGTGCTGGCACTGTGATCCCTGTGGGATGCACCAGGGCGTTGCAGGCACAGCCAGCAGTGCCAGCTGCAGGTGCTGCTTCACTCACAGCAGGGCAGGCATGGAGCCAGCAAACCCTGGAGTACAAGAACAAATTATAAAGGTAACACCAGGGCACCTTTCCAGAGCATCCCCCACAGCAGTGTGCTCCACACTGATGTGCAGAGACTTAGAGCTGAATGAAAATCATCCAGTCATGGAATGGTTTGGGTTGGGAGGGACCTTAGAGACCATCCAGTGCCACCCCCTGCCAGGGGCAGGGACACTTCCACTACCTCAGGTTGCTCCAAGCCCTGTCCAGCCTGGCCAGGGATGGGGCAGCCACAGCTTCTCTGGGCACCCTGTGCCAGGGCCTCATCATCCTCACAGGGAGGAGTTTATTCCTTCTATTTAATCCAAATCTACCCCCTTTCAGTATAAAATGTCTCTGTGTGCACAGGCTCACAGTTTACAAACCTTTATGAGCCTCTCTGGAAAGAGTCACTGGAGGGCTGGGCATGACAGCAAGGTCATTCTGCTTCTCTGCACATGTTCTGCTTCCCAAAACGGCCAGGGAATGTTGTTTTTACAAAAATTCGAGAGAGGAGTGGAAAACAGAGCATGTCTTGTGGAGCTCTGACAACCAAAGGCTTTTTATTCTGTTTTCCATGGAACAGTGCTGAGAGGAAAAGGGACAACTCTGGAAAATCGCACTGCTCCACCCACACCTGTACTTGTTTGGGCTGGGATAGAGTTAATTTTCTTCCCAGTAGCTGGAACGGGCCTGTTTTGGGTTTGTGCTGCACACAGTGTTGATAACACAGGGATGTTTCAGTTCCTGCTGAACAGGACTTTTCTATTCCACCAGTGAGGAGCCTGAGGGTGCTGGAGAGGTGGGACAGCTGATCCCAGCTGGCCCAGGGATGCACAGCCCGTGTGGCCTCATGCTCAGCACACTGGGCTGGGAGGAGAGGAGGGAAAGGGAACATTTGGAGTGTTTGTCCTCCCCAGGCACTCGTGATGGAGCTCTGCTCTCCATGCTGCCCATGGGGAGTGGGGAATTAATTCCTTGTTTGTTTTGCTGGCATGCCTAACTTTTGCTTCCCCTATTAAACTGCCTTTATCTCAATCCATGAGTTTTCTCCCTTTTGTCTCACCCCCCACACTGGGGCAGTGAGCAAGTGGCTCCATGGGGCTGAGGCTGGCTGGAATTAATCCACAACACCAGGGAAGGAGGATGCTGTGGGCATGAAATGATGCTCCCTGGGATTCTCTCTCCATATCTCAATATAAAATGCATTCTGCATTTTATGTCCTGCATCAATCCTATCTAATGCCTTAAACTTCTCTTTCCAAGAGCTAAATTATTTTTAAAATCTTGTCATTTACTCATTTGAGGAAACTCTCTTTTCTCTGGAGAAATTATTCCATCGTTCTGCTCAGTAAGGAAGAAATTAAACATGATCATATTAATTATGGTTCCTCATTTAACATAAAGCTGTAATCAAGTGGCTTTTATGTCTAAACAGTCATGGCAGTGGTACTAAAAAATTGTGGCATTAAAGGCTTGCACTTAACTTCAAAATGTTTGAATTATACATTTCAGAAGAAACTGATGCCACATTGAGAGAGGTACAAATTTCTTTTTTCAAGCAGAAACATGAAGGTGCAAAACACTTTAAAAAGAAGCATACTTTTGCTTTAATTGCCAGGAATATCTGAAATAATATATATAGTTATAATAATATAAACTATCTGGGGATTTTTTCCTAGATTTAAGCCATGGTGCCTTCATTTGAAAGGAAGGGACAGCCTGATTGGGCATCTTCTGACAAAGTTCATTAAACAAAAATATATCAAGGACACGAAGTCTGCAAAGCAGGAGAACTGGAATTTGTCTCTTTTGGCAGGACTGGACTCACTGGGTTCCTACCAGCCTGGTGGGGACTGCTGGTGCCTGTGGCTCCAAAGTCAGCCTCAGATTCGAGGACTGATTTCCTGAGGCAGAAAACCCAGGAGCATTTCTGTCTGCATTTCAGGAAAACACTTCCTTCAATTCAGGAGCCGGAGCTGCTCCAACGGCCGCCTACAAGGAAGAAAAATAGGAAATGGTCAGTGGGGCTGCTCAGAACGAGTCACAGAGGGGTCCTTCTATGGGAAACACCAAATGGCTATTTTGGGTTCAAAATCACAACAGCAGTGTCTGAAGGGGTGATTTTTTTTGGTTATTTTCTTAATATCTACTTCTTCCAGAGCAGGGACATTCCCACGTGAACCCGCTCCACTTCCCACGTGGCTCTGTAGCTCAGTCCCTGCTGCCAGGCTGTGCAGAAGGTGGTGGAGAGCACTTGGAAGTTAAAGTTCTCCTTGAAACAGTGACCATCTACTTAACCCCTGCCCACAAAGCCCAGAGCTTGAGATAAAAATCCCTCTCTGAGCCCTGCTTCTCACAGTGTAAGGGTGCACTTTGATACCTGATAAAATCAATTGTTGGTGGCTGCTGGCTCCTGTGACTGAAGTGACACTGCTTGTAAAACTCCCATCCACAGCTCCTAAATTCACAATTAAAAACACATTTCCAAGCTCTCTGTAAGACACAGAGCACAACCAGTGCTTGTACCTATTTCAAATCCCAGCATGTAAAATTGCAGAGTGGGTTGAAGGTGATATAATGTTATAAAGTGCACTTTGAGTTGGGTAAACACACTCAAGGGGTTTATGGTTCCTGGGAATTGCCATCTCTGCTGCCTGGGGAATCTGTTGCGTGGTGAAAAACAGTATTCACTGAGATTTCTAGCACGCATTCAAGAGACAGGACTCAGGGGGAGTATAAATATGAGTTATTCCCTCCATTTTGCATAATTATAAAAGCTGTTTTCACTCAGTACCCAGACAAATGGATCTGGGCAGCAAGGGGCAGAAGCAGCCTCCTGTGAACAGGAACTGTGGTAAAAGGCGTGGATGTGTCAGTTTTATAGCACAGGGACAAGGCAAGCCCCAGGAGCTGGGGAATCACCCCTTGCAGCCCGGATTCACTGCAGCCCCTGTGGAAGGAGGGCTGAGAAACGCTCCCCTGGATCACACAGGCTGGGTGTCCCCCACCTCTCCCAGGTATGAACCTGAAGCATTAACCCAGTGCAAAAAGCTCCGTATCCTCCTGGTACTTCTCTAGAAAAACTCTGCAAATTCCCAGATTTCATCTTCTCCCCCTGCCGGCACTGCAGCACCACCAGCTGCTCTCTTTGCTGCTGACAAGCGGCATTGGTGTGGCACAGGAGGGCAGTGCTGGCACAGACCACCAGGCTGGGGACATCTGTGTGTGATCTGTGTCCCCGGGCGGTGCGCGGTGCCAGGACAGCGGGACAGCCGCCCCTCTCCCCGGGCTGGATGTGCCCGGGGCCGGCCCGTCTCAGCTCTTCCCGTTCCCAGGCCAGGGGACACTCCCGGGGCTCAATATCAAAGGCCTCCTCCGAACCACGTCAGCCAAAAAAGCATAAATAAATCCTCCAGAGGAGTCACAGCAGTTCCTACAACAAGATGTTACCAGCGGTTAACAAAGGATAAAAGCAAATGACCGAGCCCCCAGTTCCTTCCATCGGCACCACCCTGGAGCAGGAGGGTGTCCATCACTGCTGGAATCAAAGCCTTCCTCTCCATTGTTTCCCCGGCGGCCAGGACAGCCCGTGGCCCTCTGCCACAGCAGCGCGGGATGAAAGGAACCCGGAGCCCCCGGGCGAGGGGACCCGCGGCTCCTCCTGCTGAGCCTCTGCCCCGCGGAGCTGCAGCAAAGCCCCTCTCGCAGAGCGGGGGCAGAGCCGGGCTGGCTGTGTCCCCTCCCAGCCCTTCACTGCTGGGGCACAGCTTGGGGATGGCACAATTTGGGGATGGCACAACTTGGGGCTGCCACAGTTTGGGGATGCCACAGTTTCAGGATGGCACAGTTTGGGGGTGGCACAGTTTGGGGATGGCACAGCTTGGGAATGGCACAGTTCGGGAATGGCACAGTTCGGGGATGCCACAGTTTGGGGATGCCACAGTTTGAGGATGGCACAGTTTGGGACTGGCACAGTTTGGGGATGGCACAGTTTGGGGATGGCACAGTTTGGGACTGGCACAGTTTGGGGAATGGCACAGCTTGGAGCTGGCATAGCTGCTTCATTGCAGGCTCAGGAGCATCCCCAGCCCAGCACTCCCACATGATGCTCAGTGCAGCCTCGTGTTGCTGCTCCAAACTCATCATCCTTGCTGAGCTCTGTCATTGGGATGCTTTCACCTGTCCTGGGTGAGAGTTTAGGATCTGGGATGGATCTCAAGTAAGGAGCCCAGGAGTTCCTGTGTCCCTGGCTGTGGAGCATTGACCAGCTGGGATGATTTACCATTCTCTCCCTGTTTTACACACACACATCACACTGCTCCTATTCCTGTACTTCCTCTTCAACATCTCCTGGAAGTGACTTCCAGACCCAGCCTGGAGGAACCTTTGATCCAACAAACCTCTGTGTTTATTAAGGGAAGTTAATGACAGAGTCTGGAGGAAACTGTTTTGATTTAACCACCTTTATGGTGTCTTGTCTATATGGAGAGTTTGGCCCCACTGCAGCCTGAGCTCTGCTGGTCTCCCCATCCACCTTTGCAAGGATGTGAATCTCTGCCTCATCCACTGGGAGCTTGCTCCATCAATGACAATACTTGGAACAACCAAACAGAGAGTATTTATAGAACAAGGAAGTAAAAACTCTGCTCATCATTACCAGCAAAAGCAAGGCTTGCTGTTATGGACAATCTTTCAGGGAGACTCGCATCCTAAATGGGGCTTTTCATGAGAAATCCACTTAGTATTCCTCTAAAATTCCAGGAGGGTGAAATCCCCCACTGCTTCATCTCATTAAGGATGAAAGAATGCCAGGTATGTGGCAGGAATCTGGGGTGAGAGGAGGAGTGGGGTATATTTTAACCAAGTTGTGGAGTGGGAAAAACAAACTGATTTAAGGATGAGGATATGAAATTAATTTCTCAGAGCTGAGAAGCAATGTCAGCCAGGAGAAATGTGTTAATGCACAAAGAACACAAAACTGAGTTTAAGGGTGACATGTCATAGTGGATGTGCTCAAGAAAGCACTTTGGGACCCTCTTAAGGCATTTTGCCTCTGGAGCACTGAGAGTTTATCAGTTGATGGCTTCTAGATCAGGTGGATTTATCTAAGTGTAGCAGACAAAATGCTGAGAGGCAGCTGGTGCTCAAGGGGGTACCACAGGGTCATTCTAGCAGGGGCTGAGTTATTTCTAAACTTTTGTGGGGAAGCCCTCAGAGCAGAGCAGGAAGATCAGACCCACAGGACTGTTCCTCATCTGGATGCAGTGGAGCTGCTGCTCAGGTGCAGAAATAAGTGTCAGTGAGGCAGGATAGTTTTACCCACTACTATTCTCCTTTGAAGGGTATGAAAACATCCCAAAGAACAAAACCTCCACATCAAAATGTTTAGTGGAAAGAGAAGACCACCCAAAAACTGTTTGCCCAGACTGGAACTCACTACCAAGCAGGCTCAGACAAGGCAGTGAGTTCCCAGCCTCCCAAGCCTGTACAGGACATTTTTTGCACTTGGCATAAGGATCCTTTAGGAGCACTGAGCACACTCCAGGAAGAGCTGTAAAAACAGGGTGATCATTTAGAGAGGAGGAAAATCAACCTCTGCTGCAGCCAACAGCCTCCCAACCCTCCTGGGCATCAGGGCACTCAGGAAAGTGTCACCACAGCAGCTTTGAGGCCTTGGGGGCTGCAGGTTGCCATCATCCCTCAAAGCTTCTCCCACCCAGAGGTCCACCATGCATCCCTGCCCTTCACCTAAATAAGGAAGGCACCCAAGGCACCATGGTCTCCCTGCTATCCAATATGCTATCACCCACTGTATTCCCAAAAAGCTCAAACAAGAGGAGCTTTCCAAAGGTCTCTCTCCTCAGGAATTCACTTGACATAGGTTTGAACAAAGCCACAGCTTTTTCCTGGCATGTTTTGATGCTCATTTGTCCAGCCAGACCTGCCACATGCTTCCCTGGGGATGAGCTGATGTAACAGCCTGACTACTGGAAATGCAGGAACTTGGATGCCTTCACAGAACATCACTGACAACATAAAAATGCTTTCCCCATCAGCACTGCATATTTACCTCCTGTCAGATGATGGGAGAAGCTGTTTCATACTTCCCCTCAGTTCTGAAATAATTTAAAAGCTAAAAAAATACTGTCCTGACTAAACCCACGAATTTTAAGTGCACAAAAGTTTCTCAGTCAGACCATAAAGCCAGCTTGCTTCATACTGTGATAGTGGGGAACAGCAAAAGCTTAAAAATAAAAGCATACCTGCACAGAGTGACTCTCCCCATGCTTGAGACTTCTGCTGCCTTCAGGAAATGAATGGTTTGAGAGTTTTTCCACTTGGCACACTGTGCATTGAGCACAGATGGACCAAGTCTCCATGATTTTACTTGACCTCCCTCCTTCCCCAGAGGAGTTTCACTCTGTGAAAGCCTCAGCCAGCACCACTCTCAGGCTGGCTCTGCTGAGACACAGAACTGAGGGCAGAGCAACAGCTGTGAATTGTCACAAGCAAACATTGCTATGAGCTGGATCCATGAAAATGGTTCTTTCATCATGGCCTCTGCTGCATTAGAAAATGGGGACAAAGCCAAAAGAGAAAGAAAAGACCTCTAAGGGTATAAATAAAGCAATATAACTCAAAAATAAACAACAAAAAAAAATCCCTTGAAGCTATGACACCTTGCTAACATGAGGTTGTGTGAACAAGGAGGGGGAAAAGGTGTTTATCAACTACATACAGGAAGCCAAGTGCCTGAAAATGAATGAAAGGAGCCTGAAAAACTCTTGGCAAACCATGCTCAGGGTCTGAGCCATTTAAAACCTTGTTCTGCTGCAGCTGATGCTCAGGGAGCAGCTCACTCCCTGCACAGAGCAGTGGGAGTGAGCAGTGGGATCAGCACAGCTGCTCTGTGCCTGGCGTTCCCAACCATGGGGTGGAAATCCCACCATATGACTTTGGGGATAATGTTAAACCCATTACAGCATTCTCCTCTCCCCTGCTCATCCCACACAAGCTTCAAAACTTGTGCTTTATGACTGACTGCCAGAGGATCACTGTGGGCTGTCTCTGGAGGGATAATCCTAAATTTTAAGTGACAGTTCACGGGCATCTTCCCTTTCTTCCAAAATGCTGTCTTACACAGCACATTAAGTATTCCAGAGATTAATAACTGGAGCAGAGAGTTCTAATCTTGGTGTCCTAGCAGAGATTTAGCAAAGAACATGTTTGAAGTTGCAGTGGCACAGGAAGCATAAGAAGCCTTGAAGCCCCAAAGTGAGGCTTGTCAGCAGCTCCAAAGGAAATCTGGGACGTGGGACACGTGATGGATGCTCAGTCTCCAGGGCTGCTGGCTGACGTGGTGTTCCCACCCAGAGCAGATCTTAGGGACCCTGTGAAAGGGGGGACCCAGTTTGAGCTCTCTCTTAAATAGACCAAACTCAGCACTGCTGTGAAATTGTGCTTTCAGTACTCTTTGACCTGAATTAGGGCAGAACTGAATTGTATAACCAGGTTACAGGTTGAACTTAATTTAAGGACCAAATGGGAACCACTTGACCACCTCAGAGCTGGCAATTGGCCTGGGTCACCTTGGAGAACACCTGCCAGGGCAAACACAGCCATGACTCTGAGGCTGTTGGCACAGCAGCTCACTCAACAGCAGCCCTGCCATCTCTTGCCAAAGGCCCTCACAGCAGCACTTTGAGATTCCTGTGCACAGCAGGATTGGTTTTCCTCCTTCTGCTCCTCACACAACCAAAAATCCCATTCAAATGAGGCCTAGCAGGTGTCTTTTGGCCTGTTCTCCTCTCAGGGGGCAGAAACCAATGACAGGAGACAGCCCAAGCCCCTTCTGGGTTTGGGTTTTCCTGTGCCACTTACATGGAAAACAACCAAACTCTTCTGCACAAAGGGGTGAGAAAACCTTGCCACCAGTGTCCCAGTGGTGAAGCTCCACAAGGATTCCAACACTACTGTCTGAAATGACACTGTTGTGTCCTCCTGCCCTCAGCACCACAAATTCCTGCCTTTTCTCTCCTGCCAGCACCAATGCTCAGGCACCACCACAGCAAATCACTGCCAGGGAACTGAAGTGAATAAAATTCATCCCATTCTGCACCATCCATGCTTTTCATAGTGCTGAATGGCCACCAGCACACTCAGAGCAGCCTGTGACAGTGATCACCTTGTCCAAGTTCATCAGTTAGTCTGGCTACTGTGGCACAAAGTAACAAATTAACAGCTAATATTCAGGAGATTATAAAATTATGCTTCCTTAAAGCTGTTTAAGCAGCTGCTCTGGCACCTCTTTGCAGAATTAGACAGCTCTGCTTTGAATTAATGCAAAAGAAGTGGCTGGCACAGTTTGGCCAAAGATTTAGAAGTCACATAATTATGCATTATAGATGCCCTTCCAGGCCCTCATTCTGGAACAGTTTTATGTACAACACATTTATTATTTAGCAGGCAATACCAAGTATCAGAACTATTTCCATACCATGAGTAGTCCCTCTGCCTAAAGTAGCTAAAGATGGGTCAGACAGGGGTCAAATAGCAATGGGACATCATTTACCCCAGGTCACTGAGATCAGAAAAGACACGTTGGGGTGTAACTTTGCTGGTTTCAGCACAGCATGTTTTTCCACATTCTTTACTACCCATAGAATTAATTCCCTTAATTGTCCTAAAAACTGCCTCCAGGCAGGCAGGGATAGGATCAATAATCCAAACCTGAGGTCACCTGGAGGCAGCCAGCTCCCTTCTCCTGCCCTGCCCAACAGCCTGTGAGGAGCAGGCAGTATTCCACCTGGGGCTGGCAGTGCTGGGAGCCACAGGAACTGTGTGAGAGCAGCTCTGCAGCAACCCTTCCCTCATAGGCTCTCTGAAGAGCACTCAAAGCACAGGTTAGACCTCAGTATCTGCCCACAATTTTCTCTTTTTTAAAAAATTGTAAATCTTAGTAATACTTTTGAACCCAAAAATCTCATCCTGTGGCAGCCAACTTCAGCACAAACAAGTTCCTCCCGTTCTTTGCTTTGAATCTGCCAGATGACAACTTACCTTGATGATGTGCAGCCCTTGGGGACACCAAATCCTCACCTCTACACCTTCTTTACATCAGTTACCTGGATATTTTCCCCCTTACCTTGCCTTTTCCAGCTTTGCCAAAGTGATGGAGTCTCCTTAGGTTTGGGTTCAGCATGCAGTGTGGATTATTCTTTTGAGAAAGCAACAAGTTGTTCAGTGTGACAGCTGAATCCCTAGGCAAACTTAAGCTGGAACATATTGTACAGCAGGACAGGCTGCAAACCTGTTTTTAAGCAATCTACAACCAATCAAATCCATCCTCACAGCTCTGAAGAGGTGAAATCACTGAAACACATAAGTTAGTGGTAAAGCAAAAAGCTTTGCTTTATTGCTACAACGACTTCTGATCAAAAAGTCCCACCAAAGAGCTGCCCTGCCCAGCCTGCAGAACCACTGAAGGGCAGCACCAGGCTGGGCAGTGCCTCGGCACTGTGCTTTGTGTCCTTCTGTGCCCGGCTCTGCAGTTCCAACCACAACATCGGTATCTCTGACACCGCGGGTTGTTTGGTGCTGGTTTCGCAGGAAGGGCACGGAACACGAGGCCTCGGGAGGCGGGCAGAGCTCAGCCCCGCCGGGGTCCCGCAGCACGACCCGCCCGACATGTCCCGACAGACAAGGCGGGCAAGGGGGACACCTGCTGGGCTGCCTGCCTCTGTACAGCCCAGCTGCAAGAAAAAAACGTATAAAACCAGCACGTTTTATTCCATTTTAAAAAGCTGTAAAAACATACACTCTCCAAAAGCCCTGAGCCTTACTATGACAGTCTCTAAGGAGTTTTCCTCTCCACGAGCAGCACGGAGCGCTGTGGCCGTGCCAGCGTGTCCCATCCTTCCTCTCCGAGGAGCTGGAAGGGATTTCAGGCTGCTGCGAGGCTCCGCCCTGCCGCACAGCAGAACTCCTCCCCGCAGCGCTGTGGGTGCCAGGACAGGGCTGTCTAAGCCTGCTCAGCGGCGTTCCCGGTGCCCGAGGCCCTGCCCGGAGCCTCTGCTGCCCGCGGGGCCTGCTTGGGAAGGCGGATGGGGACATAGACGTTGGAAGCACAGTGTTCCTTGAGGTATTCCCCTCCTTTCTCCTCATAGTCCTTCCTGCTGATCCAGCCTTCCTCACGGCTCATGTGCTCCACTGCCCACTCCCTGGCCCCGTACCAGGCATCCAGGACAGGGCTGGAAGCAAGGTGAACCTGCATGGAAGGAAAACAGAACAATGTCAGCTCAGCACAGGAAAGGGAAGCCCTTTTTACCCTGGTTACAGTGGTACATGACACAAAGAACTGAATTTCAGAAATTTGAGCTGATTGCTCAGTGTCTCTCAGAAAGAGTAATGTTAGGAAGGGGTTCAAGTGTGTTTTCACCTTGTTATCAATTCCTAAGCAATCAATTTGCAAATTTCCAACCAAACATGCTTCTGTGTGCATGGTCCTTTAGCAGAAGCAGTTTTCACTATTTCCTTTTCCCTACTCACTGTGCTGTCTTCATAAAGAGCAACTGAATCTTTGCTCAACCTGCATCTTCTCAGGACAAAAAGCTGTTTGCAGGGTCTTGCCTTAAAACCCTCTCCATGCCCATGTTCTGCACCTCACCCAATTACATCTGAACCCAGAAGAACAGGCTGCTCACATAAACCATGGCAATGCACACACCTGAAAGGATGACTGGAAGGGCCTCATTTCCAGCAGTTCCTTCTGGATTCTGGCTTTCAGTCCAGGGTACATTGTATTTCCACCAGTGAGGAAAACATTCTGCACAAGGATAGCCTGTTGTTCCTTTGAATACCTGTGAAGAGCAAGAACAGCTTCAGCCTTTCTCAAGGACACTGCCCTATGACCTGGAACAGCTGTGGGGAACACTGATAGCTTGTACCAGGATTCACTTGGAGAAATTTCATTTTCCTTGTCCCAGGATTCACTTGGAGAGATTTCATTTTCCTAGCACAAAAAACTTTGTTTGTTTTTTGGAAATTAAGGGAGTGGCAAAAAAAAAAAAAATCCTGAAAGCACTCAGTACCCCATAAATCAACAACTGGATTTCTTTCTAAGGCTGGAATTCTTATCTTTCAGAAAATGTGATCTTCTATGTTCATGCAGTTCAGGGGTGACATTTCATCAATGCTGATTTGTCTGGAAATGTCCAGCAGTTTGCCTGTATCTTAACTTTAAAATGTTACCCCTGATTTTGGTCTCCCAAAACCAGAGACTGCCAGCTCATTGTTGCAAGCTTTGTTGTTTCCCCCAATAACAACTTGGACCAGGGTACTCTACAGTGGGGTCTGTGCAAAAGGATCCAGTGGGGTGCAGGAAGATAAATGGATAAATACAATTAAATAGTGTTTATTTCACCTTTATCCCATTCTTTTTTAATTTCTATTTTTGTTTACATTTCAAAATGTTTACATTTTGTTTACATTTACATTTCAAAATGTTCATAATACATTAGTTTAGTAGCAGCTGTAATTTACAAATAAACATATATTGGAGGTGTGTGCTCAGAAATTATTCATTGATGGGGTTATTGATGAAAAAACTTTATAGACTCACTGACTTAAAACAAGCAGAGTGACATGTGGCTTTCAGGAAGACATGTCTAACCTGCAATGCTTGACCCCACCAAAAAGAACTATTCAACATATTTTCTCAAATTATTGCTAAACCCCCAGCATTTCAAAAGCTGGTATCAAATGAAGAACAGCTTGTCTGAAGTCAGTAGTTCAGTAAACTCACCTCTCAAGGACGTATTGCATGGTTTCTGCTATCCCAGCCTGGTCCTCTCCTATCAGGGAGGGCTGGAAGACAATCTCTGGAGCCCTGATTCTTTCAGTGCCAAGGAAAAGCTGGTGGTACTCTGCCAGGTTAAACACGGGCTTTAAAGAACAGAAGTAGTGGGGAATGATGTTAAAGAACAGTAATATTCTAGAATAAGTAACATTTCCAAACAATCCTGTACAGAACCCCAAAAGGTAGTGCTCCCACAGAGAAACAGCATTATGTTCAAGGCTCCAAAAGGGAAGGGAAGCTGGACTTTTCCTATCATTTATTCTGCTTGGAGCCACTTAATTCTAAGGCTCAAGCTCTCAAGTTGAAAGCTGTGTCCACTGGGATATCAGGCTATGGATCA
The DNA here is from genome assembly GCA_037834095.1 of Argya squamiceps. Taxonomy (NCBI): domain Eukaryota; kingdom Metazoa; phylum Chordata; class Aves; order Passeriformes; family Leiothrichidae; genus Argya; species Argya squamiceps. Next base: position 4,083,797 of record JBBMKD010000067.1, on the reverse strand, counting down.
CAGACAAAAACAGTTGAGCAGAACTTTTTTTCCCTAATAACACAGCACTGCAACACCAGGCACTGCCTGCAGAGTGGGCCAAGAGGGAATTCTCTTCCTAAATCACCAGCTAAGATTGCCAGGATTTCTCTCTTAAAGTCCTGCTCAGGTAGTTTAAGCATCTCCTCCAAGAGCAGGCAAACAATGTTTGCATGAGGAGAAATGTCAGCAGACTGGCTGGACAGCTGGGATGCAAACCCCTGGCACGAGGTGTAAACACAGAAACCAAACCTGCACTGCAGCAACAGGCTTCTCCACTTCAGGCTGCTCCTCAGCAAACAAAGGCTCAAACTCATTAATACTTTCCACATCCTCCAGGGACTGTTCACTGCCCAGTGGATCCAAGTCAGGAGTCTGCAAACAGAGCAAGGATGTCATGGCAGGTCAGCTCAGGTGTGATTTCATGGATGGAAAACTCAGTTTCCTCCGATCTCAACTCTTTAACATGCCTGAAAGCAAATATGCCCAGGAAATAGAAACACAGACATCCACACAAAGCACAAAAAAATCAAGCACTTCCAATAAATTTATCCAAATGCCAGCTCAGAAATCCAGGCCTCAGTCACCAGGCTGGCTGCCAGAATCCCAGGCAGCCATGTCCTAAGCATAACAGCATATTAAAACCTAGTAAAACAGCTTTTATATATTTATAAAACCTGGTACTCTCCCAGCACCTCTACCTGCTCTATAATTACCACCAAATTCCCTATTTTGCTTGTGTGGGACTGGAAAACAAATATTTGCTAGCTACAAAGCCACCACACAATTTTTTTAGAGTTTCAACTGTCTACTATTTGCTCACAGGATGCACCAAACCTCCTTTTCTTTTACACAGAATGAAACTCTTTCCTAATGAAAAGCATCACTCAAAATCCTACAAGACTCCTGTTGTGAGGCAGGAGCAGCTTTTAAACTATCTTCTTTATTTTACATGTCTTACATGGGGTTTTGTTGCTAAATATTTGGTTTGGTTATTTTAAACTTGAAACATTTGTTGCAATGCCAGGATGAGCTAAAATTACATCCTTCAAACATTCTTAAGTATCTATTTTACATCTACTTGACCAATTTCAATTACTTAAACTGAAGTTCAGAAGTGTTCATTGTTACAGCAAAAAATGTAGTCTCATGAAGTCCTGTTAAATGCATTTCTTGATGTATCTTATAAAAAACAGACAAAACCAGAAAGATACACAGAACTCAGCTGAACACCTGCTCTTACAAAGGGATTCTGTGATAACTCTAAAGTGCTCTCTCAAGGCACAGACCAAACAACAAAGTTTGTGGATTCATTCTGAGGTCTGAAATTGCACCTAGCAAAGGGCAGGGGTGAGGGAGATGCTGGAATTTAGGCACAGTCATTGAGAAAAATCACAGGTAACTCCTAATCCTTCAATTCTCTTTCTTCTAAAATATCTTCTTTTGACAGAAGGCAGAAAGATTCTTCACCACAATGATAAGCTCATCATCTCCCTGAATTCTGTTGAAGCACAATGATTCTGATTCTTGCACTGATAATCATAGAATCATGGAATGGTTTGGCTTGGAAAGAACCTCAAAAGCTCATCCAGTTCCACCCACTGCCACGGGCAGGGACACCTTCCACCAGACCAGGCTGCTCCAAGATGGCCTTGAACACTTGCAGGGATGGGCTAGCCACAGCTTCTAAATAACCTAAACAAGGATCTCTCCTCTATGCTTCAATTTTCTCCTCTTCTCTCTACCTTCTCCCTGAACAGAGGCTGATAAAGCTAAAAAAGCTCAGTCTTATGTGACTTGAGAGGCAATTAAAAGCACATGCACAACCAGCCTTAGAGCACCTCTTGGCAGCAGCTGCTGTGTGCTGGGCCTGTGTTAGTCTGGCAAAGCAGACAAGGAGCTTCTCATCTTCAAGACAACTCCAACAATCAAGAGCAGTAATTAATCTTTCAATCAATTAAGGAACCAAAACAGAACATGCTGCTTAAATGCACCAAAAATAGACAGCTACAATGAAGGCAGGGCTGGTTGTTTACCATAAAGTTCTCTGCACCTGAAGGGGAAGAACAGAAAGGAAAACAAATACTGTTTTTAATAAAAAGATTGCTGGGTTCCTATGTATCTTTAATAGAAGGCTACTGAAGGTGAAGGATGGTTGTCTCAGGACATTCTCTCTGAAAAGAGAGAAGCAGTTGCCAACTTAATAATGACTTGCAGTGTGTTAAAGAAAAAGCTTAGTTCATCCATGGAAGTCTGAAGGGACACATTTTCAAGCACAGAAGTTTAATTCTTCTCAGTGATAAAATGAGGATTAACTTGGTGAAAACATCCTACCTCTGGCTTGCTGTCTACAACATCTACTTCAATATTGACTTCTGACTGCAGGATTTTCTGCTTCGTTTGTTCAACAGACAGACTCAACTTGTTGATGTAAGACTGAAGCTCTTCTGCAGAGTCCATGTTCAGCTCCACCAAAGCCTTGTGGAACTGATCCATCTGACCATCTTCTAGAAGTTCCTGTGGGACAGATCAGAAATAGCTGTGATGAACAAGACAAAGCAATCACAGCAGTCAGCAGTGATGTACAGACACTCTGCTTGCATGACTAGAGACTATGATGTGCACACTTTGACAACATTTGAAGCAGTTCCCAAAAGAAGTTCTGTTCAGAAACTGGAAACATCCCCTGCATCAATAATCTCTCTCTGTTATCTCGCAAGTAACCTCGGCAAGCTCTATCAGAGAACACTCACAGCTTCTTTACCATGATGTGTGACCTTCTGCTAGAGCTCTGAGGGCAGCCTGCTCTCCTCCCTGACCCTCTGCCCTCATTACCTGCACATAGAGCAGCCTGTCCAGCCTCTCCTGGTCCAGCTGCAGCTTCTCCTCCCGGCGCCGCGCGTTGAGCTCCTGCAGCCGCCGCAGCTGCTGCTGCCTCTTCTCCTGCTTCTCCTCAGAGGCCACGGTGCTGCCCAGCAGCTTGTTGGAGAAGGGCAGCTGCATCTTGTGCACGTTGTTCTCGTAGTACTCCGGGCACCGCCACTTCTGCAGCTCTGGGTGTTTGGAAAACAAAAGAACTTTTTATTCTGGCAGCCCAAAATGACAATTAGCGCGTTGTGCGCGCCCCGTGTGAAGGATGAAAGGTGAGGAAAGGCAAAAATAGGGCAAGCACAGGATTCTGTCAGCTCTTGGCAGCTGTTCCCAAGCTTGGCTGTCCCCTCTGAGCACTGCATCCGGGTCACACACCCAGTGCAGGCAGCTGAGTGCTCTGACCTCCAGGAAACACCAAGTACTACAAAGTGCAAGTGCACACTGAAATGCCTGTGCCCAAGGGGAGGGAGAGCTCTCACACATTTCTAAGGAAGCCTCATTCACAAGTGACAAATTGAAAAAAAACCACTTTTCTCAGGCACTACTTCAGATGACATTTGCCACAGAAGTTTCAAAACTTATTTAATTCACACAAAGCCACGAGAAATGTCCTGTGCAACTTTGGAAACCTTAAAGCAGAGAGGAAACACAGAAATTCTAAACAACTTAGAGGTTTTGTTGATGTATGAAGGAAACAATTAAGCTCATTTTAAATCCTTTTCCACCAAAACCATCACAATTTTTATTCACAGAGAAATTTTATAAGATTTTTTTGTAGCAGTAGTAATAGTTATATTCTATTTCTGTCTTAATTTTAAATATTAAACCACTGTTAAGTGACACTGTAGAACACCCCAATGACACAAAGACTCCAACTTCAGAAGGCTGAAAAAGTGACTCCTCTGTTCTCAGGAAGTGTCTCCCCTTTTATACCATTCTACATAGACCAATTCAATTGGTGACAAGAAGACAAACCTCTACAATCACATTGGTCAGACCAGAGGGGCATCAAGAAGAAGTCCCTCCTAGGGAAAAATAGGTAAACAATTTTGCTGTTACCAAAACATGTCTCTTGTTTACAGAAAATCCCCTGGGAAAGGAATTTCAGAAACCAAAACTTGTCAGGCACCAACCAGGGCTCCAGTTAAGCACGAGGCAGGTTACCACAAGGAAAGCAAAACAGAAGCTGAATACTTCTGGAAGAATTTGTGCCCACTCTGAAACAAGGGGCAGAGAGGACAAGCAGAGTGTGTGTGAGCACTCCCTGGTGGTGTGTCACAAGAGGACACAAAAAGAACTACACTTGTCATGTTGAGAGCAAGAAAAAGAAGGGGTGTTTATTTGGAGGATCTCAACTTATACAGTTTTTGGGATTTGGTCAAGGATTGGGGGATGAGAGGAACACCCCTCTGATCCCAATGGCCAACTCAGAAGCCCATCAATTTGTCCTTCCCCCTAGAAAGAACGTCGTTTACAAAACATCAGTCTTTGCTTTTGTCACAAGCGTGAGAAAGCTCCAGTAGAAACAAAAACCAATCAGAGCAGTGATAAATGAGGGTGACAGTGGTGAGTGAGAGCTGTTTTACCTTGGATGTAGTCCTGTGCAATGTAGCTGTGCTCGTGCAGGATCTCCTCCATGCGGCTCAGCGTGATGGCAGCGAAGTGCCCGGGGTACTTGAGCTGCAGCAGCCGCTGCAGGTACACGGCAGCCTGGCAGCCCCCCAGGTTAATGCGCTTGCAGTTCTTGGCATCCAGCCTCAAAAAAATGCAAACACACACAGCTCAGGCTGGGGCAGCTCACAGGAAATCTCTAACAGTGTGTCTTTCCAGAGAAAAGATCCCAGTCAGCCTCTCCTGTAGAGAAACTGCTTGAGAACTGCTCAGGGGGCAATTCAAGCTCACACAGCCACACA
>JBBMKD010000067.1:4039544-4075859 GCA_037834095.1 Argya squamiceps | reverse complement strand
CACCCGTGTGGGCGCCGCCATGGCGGGCGCGCCTCCCGCCTGCGTCCGGCCGGGAACTCGGGCCCCGCACTCGGGGTTCCGGGCCGCCGCTGCTGCCAGACGGGGGTGGTAAACCAATCGAGATTATTTTAAATGAGTGTGTTCCGTAATGTGAGATGTTCGTGTGCTTCCAAGCCTAACCAGCAGGAGAGGAGGCCTAATCGCTGGGACAGGAAGCAGCCAACACAGCACAGAATCATAAAATGGACCTTAAAAGATCTTATTCCACCCCCTGCCATGGGCAGGGACATCTTCCACTGTCCTAGGCTGCTCCAAGCCCCATCCAGTCTGGCCTTGGACACTGCCAGGGATCCAGGGGCAGCCACAGCTTCTCTGGGCACCTGTGCCAGGGCCTCCACACCCTCACAGTAAAAAAAATTCTTCCTACTATCAAACCTAAATTTCCCCTCTTTCAATTTGTACCTATGCCCCTTGTCCTGTCACTGCAGTTCCTGACGAGGAGTCACTGCCCAGCTCCCCTGTGTGTCCTTCACACACTGGAAATGTGCCATGAGGTCTCCACACAACCTTCTCTTCTCTTCTGAGACAGCTCTCTCAGCTTGTCTCAAGGTGTTCCAGTCCCCTCAGCAGCTTCGTGGCCTCCTCAGGAATTGCTCCAACATTTCCATGTCCATCTGACACTGGAGACACAGAACTGTGCCAGTATTTCAGGTGGGATCTCACTAGAACAGAGTAGAGAGGGACAATTGTCTACTCCACCCTGCTGGCATCTCTTACAGGATCATTTGGGCTGGATAATGCTGCTGAGATCATCGAGTCCAACCTACAACCTAACTACATCAACTAGATCAGAGCCTCATCCAGCCCTGGGTATTGTCCTTCCTGAGCTGAGGGGCCCAGAACAGGACACAGGACTCCAGGTGACCCTCACCAGTGCCCAGCTCAGGGCAGGAATCACTTACCTGGTCCTGCTGGCCACAGCACTCCTGAGACAGGCCAGCTGCCATTGACCTTGTTGGGCCCTGGGCACACCTGGCTCATGTTCAGCCACGACCACCAGCACGCCCAGGGTGGAACTTCTCAAGATTATCTTAATTGATGTAAGACCTTGTCTGCTTTCAACCCTAATGGGCAAGAAAGGACGCCTTGTCAGTGGAACAGGCAGCAGGATCATCCTTTAGTCAAGGACATCCTGAAGCTAACAAGCTTTAAGGAAGTAGCAAATGAAGATGTTGATGTATGTCTAGATACATATTGCTAATTTGGCAAAATACTCAAGGTCCATGTGTCCTAGAGCTGAACGTGTTCTTTATAATACTTAAAAAGACTCTTCCCCTGAGAATGCACAGGAACTGGCCAGGCTGGTGTAACTTGCATGAAACTTACTAACCAGTCCTGACAGAGGGGCTGTGCTTGGAAAGTCACTAACTCTGAATTTCTGTGTATAAACAATGGCAGGGAAAGTCCATGGGGCTGTGCTGGATTTGTGGAATACCACTGAGCACCCGGGCTGGGCAGCTCTGAAATAAACAATGTCTCTCTTGAGTGTGTCATTATTGGCTTGTTATACCAGGTAACAAATCCAATTTTGTGGGTATGTATCCCCATCAGCCTGGGGCTGGGCTGTACCCCTGCTACCCTTCACACAGGGCCCCCTGCCCTTTAAGCTTGGGCTGTGGAACCTCCCCAATGGCTGTGGCTTGTGTGGAGATGAAACCCCACAGCCCTGGGCAGTGCCACTTGCCCAGGAGGTCATTGACACAGCCCAGGCATCTCCACTCTTGTGCCACCAGCCCCTCTGGAGATGCAGGGAATGGGGAAAGCCTTTCCCTCTTATTCCAGCCCCCATTCCCTGGGGACATGGGGTTCCAGGGTGGGACCCATCCTGCCATGTTAACAAGGACATCCCAGGCTGGCTCAGATCAGTGAGAGCCAGTGTGGACTCTAAGGGTTTCTAGTGATACGACTGACACAATTCATCATTAAAATTAAACAGATCACAGCTTCAGCTCCTTTGCATCCCTCTCAGCACTGCCTCTGTAGACAAACTATCAACAGCCTGATTTCCAGAGGTGCCCCCAACCTGCCACCCCCACTGTGTGAAATGGGGACTCCAATATTGAGCATCCTTGAAGCTCAGGGGCATTAATGGCTTTCCTCGCTTGTTTACCCAATGCACAGAGCAGGGCTAATAGCTTTCTTTTATCATGCAGAGGTGTTATTAACGTGAATTAATAAGAATTTACAGAGTTCATTTAGATCTTGGGATTAAAAGGCTCATTTCAAGGGGCTGTTACTACACAAAAACAAGCACACACTCACGAGCAAGAACATTAAATGCAAGCAATCATTTGTAACGTGCATTTACATCTCTGCTCTCTTCTCCTGAGAGCTACACAATTAATCTAGCCAAACAACCCCCTCTGAGGTAAATAGATTATGGCTTTATTTTATTGAAGGAGAAACACGCAGCGTGATGAATATCAAATTATCAAGTCATATATCTAGCTCCTTCTTTGATCACTACTGGACTCCTTTACTCTTAAGCAATGTTTTTATTGACACACATCCTATGAAATGTGCTAGTTGCCTTTCTTGGAGGGCAGGGAGACAGAAGGGCAATTAAAATATAAAGGTTTATTTCCCTAAAGGATTAATTAATAGATGAGAATATACAGATATAGGCTAAAAATAGAGTTTATATGGGACATATTTGTGCTCTACATTGAATAAGGGCCTGGGAGAAGTATCTTGTAGCTGCTCATCCTCTACACCTCTCTGGAGGGCTGAATCTGTTTTATTCTCAAGAGCAACCTTGGCTACTCAGTCCCAAAGTGGCCAAAGCACTTGGTTCCCTCCCCTGTATCCAAAGAAAAGAACTAAAACTACAGCTTTAACATAAGCCTCGAAAGCTTCCTAACGTGTATTTATCCTTTAAATAGCCGCTGAGGAAAACATCTGACTTGATTGGCCTTTCTCAGTTGTCCTTATCCCCCGTTAATCCCTGTTGCTCCCTCCCCAGCACGGGGCTGTCCCCTTGGCTGATTTATCACTTCTCTCCTTGCCATCACCAGCGCTGCAATGAGAGTTACTAAAGGGTGGTTAGAAAGGGGAGCACTCGGGCCGTTCTAAACTTAGTGTAACCTGAGGCAAGCCATGAGGTACCCCCTGGTCCCTCTGGTCAACGAGCTGACCTTCCCTCTGCTTTTCTTCTGGTTCTGTTTGCCCTTTGTAATGCTGCTGATCCTCGCCATTATCTGGCTGCAGCTGCTGCTTAACGAAGGTAAGTTTGGCAGCTGATCAGGTAAAATGCTGCTGCATGGGGTTAACTTCCTCTTTAAAGAACTCTGCTATTTTTAGGTTAAGGCCACTTGTCACAGGAGGAAGCGGAAGGTTTGGTAGTACTGGCAGCATATAGAAAAACCAAACAAATAATTATGCTTTTCTTTTAAAAATGCTTATAAGACAACCAAGCTGCTACTTACCCTTTTTACACCCTCCCTTTTTCTCAGTGGTAGTTTGATTTAAGAAAGACAAAGGAGAAGTAATTTTTATAAGTTTCTGTTTCAGAAATCCCCCAGAAAGCAAGCCTAATCCTCTAATTCTGCACATTTTAAATTCTGGCCTCGTAGTTCTCTTGCACCTCTCTTTTTTGGAAGGGCATGGAGGGTTTTACTGGGGGAGCTGGTATAAATTCTTTTATGCTGAGGCTGATAGAGAGTTTTGCATTTTCATGCATTTTCATTTATTTGTGTATTTTGTCAGTTTGTTTTTCCAATCCATCCCTGATCCTTTCTTCAAACATGTCAGCAACCAATAACAGGCTTTGGTTTAGACTAATAATAAGCTTGTTGTTGCACTCGTGAGGATAAAGTCTTGCTACTGTGCTCTAATGCTGGAGAAAAACATCTAATCCCAGCTGAGGAAGTTCAAAATGAGTGACAAAATATCTGTTTTACATGTCTGTGCCATATCCTTACACTGCAGTTGAGTGCTCAGGCTTTTGTCTGGACAGAGTAAATTCTCTTGATATTTTGAAGGAGATTTTTCAGGTTTTTCTTGCTATATTTACATTCAGAATTTCTGGCCCTGTAGTGACTGCTCTTAGCACCAGGTCTCCAACTGTTTCCACAAATGCTCTAAATTAATTTTAACCAGTAAGGCTAGACACATTACTAAAATTTTACATACCAGCATATTTACAGAATAAGAACATTAAAGCTTTTCTCAGTTACTAAGAGATAAAAATAAAAGTGCTCTTTTTAATAACTTCCTAACCAATTCAGTCATATCCACTTCTTTCATGCTAGTTTACAGCAAGCACAAGTAAAAAGGAAGTGTTTCAGCTCCTCCTTTAATGTAATTGCTGATTAAGAGCTCATTAGTTAAAATTAAACACTTGCAAAGGCTTTTTATTGTCTAGTTTGGTTTGAAAATCCTTTATTTCAGCTGGAAAAAGTTCAGAGGAACCTTGTCCAGCTCCTAGATGGAATGTGCAAGTCTTGCAGCCATGGAAAAAAAAGTCACATACAGCTGTTTTACATGTTCTTTTTAAACCTGCATCTAGCACAGATTCCCAGCGTAGAAAGGATTGAGAAAGAATCTCCTGATGAGCCTGATTCTGACTCTGAGGATGAACTAACAGAGGAAGAAAACCAGAGTGATGCATCCAGTACAGAGATGCAGGAGGAGTCACAATCCAGTGGAGCTGTGGGGAGACTGAGGCCCACACCTGCTTATCTGAGCTCAAATCCAAACAGCCAAAAGAAAAGTCTTCTTGCTGTGACCTCAAACAGCTGGTCCCAGAGGCAGAAGATAAGATATTCCCATGCTGAAAAGAGCATTTTCTGTAACATCCTGATGGTGAGTAGTGGGATCAGGCTGCCTCCTTGTATTATCTGCTGCTTTTGTGCCTCGGCTCTGACTTCTTTCACCTCTGCCTGACTCAGAGGCCTCTTGGGCAAGACAAAGCTCCAAGATTGGTTTCTGCTGGGTTAATAACTAACAGGAGGTTTTATTTTCTGCCTTCTCTATTTGTGATGACTGCTGTTGTAGATGAGGTAAAGGTAACACAAAATTGTGCAGAATGACTATCACAAATACGTGTGTATAAATATTTAAAGGTACATATGCATATTTTAAAAGTCCTTGAGAACTGCATTTAAAATGGCAAAATTTGCCACTTATTCCTCTAAGATAAGAAGTTTAACTCAACCATGTGTAGAAACTCTCCTGGTATTCATGGCTGATATTACATACTTTTAAAAGTTGCTTCAGATTTCTTACAGTGGGGCACATGACTGAAAATAAGATGTATTTCACTTGCTCAATAAGAACTGAGGCCAGAAGTCTCTTTGCAAACACAGCAACCCTAATCCTTTTAGGCTTTACACAAATCCCAAGAGATAAATTTCAAGCAGCTTCACGTCTTGTGTGTCTTCTCTTTCCCTGTGCCTTGACTGTCTGTTCCTTTGCAGAAGGGGCTCACAAAGGAAAGCTGCTCTGTGCCTCCACTGTCACTATCCCCAGCCCTGTCTGCTCAGTTACATTGCTGGGATTTTTGAATTGCAACTGAGGTACTCACGTTTCCTTCCACCAGTTCTGCTGCAGTGCTAGCCTTGGTTAGGCTGGACTAGCCAAGGACTGGAATTATCTTAAACTGCTGCAGTTATTTAACTAACACACCCTGAAGCTGAGCTTTAGCACGGCATCAGCAATACCTCAGTTGAAAGCATTTTTAAGACCATTAACACCACCAAAGCAGTACCAAATCAGTGTGGTAACAATTTATTTGACATTGATTAATTTCACAGTTTTTCAAAAGCTAACAGTGCTAACAATGAGCTTGGTCTTGTCCAGGGTGCCATTTGGTTCTCCTAGAATTCCTCATATGTACAACTATTGACTTGAACACAGCTGCTTGAACTTATCTTTTTGTAGGACATAACATTTGTTGGTTGTGTTGGGTGGGTGAGGGAAGGGGACAAGCACTGGTGGTTTCAAAATCCTGTACATCCTGCTGAAAATAGAACCTCTTCCAAAGACATCACAGCAGTGACAATTCTGTTCTTGCTTTTCTTCCCCAGCTGTTGTTTGCCTTGCTTTCTTCTCTCACCCGGAATTTTGTCTGCCTGTTGCTGAAGACCTTTAACATCCTGAGGACTCTCCTGCTGCCATCCTATCTGGTTACCTACGTGGCTCAGCTGTTTGCTTTGCTGGCTGAAAAAGCTGGGACAGTCCTGGGCTCCCTGAGGCTGGAGAGCAGAGGGCTGCTGCTTTCAGTCCTGGGGAGGAAACTGCAGCTGAGCCAAGCTGAGAGGACTACCTCAGAGTGAAAAAGCAGGGAGTCCCATGGCAATCCAGGTCAGCATTGGTGACAGCTACTGCAGCATGGCAGAGGGAGGGGAATCCTCTGAAAAAGGAACCCACTCAAGACTAAGTCAGCACCTACTCAGCTCACCACTGCTGCTTTCAGAATATTGACTGCCTAAATGTGAAATGGATGGCAGCAGCCAATTTCTCTGCTCCCCTCCTCAGAGGGATAAGCTCCTTTTTTTCTAAGGACCAAGCACACCACCAGCACCAGTGATGGTTTCTGCTCACCAACACTAATCTTTGATTTCAAATAAATAAGATCAAGGCAATCTCTCTCTGTAGTAGCTCCTACTGGATTTTAAACAAAATACAGCCATAGGATCATTATACTCGGAGTCCAATTAGCACTCTTCTCATCTGCAGCTTGTCAGTTCTCAAAGTAGGAAATGACTTTTCAACACTCAGGTCTAAGAAATGAAGCAGCCCTACCTCCAATTAACAAGAAATAATTAAGCCCTCAGCAGATCCTGAGCACGCATGTCCCTGATTTCCGTTCAGGCTTTGCCTTTCAGCACAGCTGGCAGGCTGATGGAAGGTAGATTACAGCCTGGAGAGGCACTCACCAACAGCCTGATTTAACCACTTATTGGAACCACGAGGAGGGTGAGCAGCCTGAGATGAGCCATCCTTTTGTTGCCTCAGGGTTTATCGAGGTGCTGGGTTTTGAGCAGAACAGCTGTGTGCTCTTGTGTTGATGCACACGTTCAACACACTCTTTTGTTTTCAAGCGGACCTGAATTACGAAGTAATTCAATGAACACGCTGCCGCCGGTGAAGCTCATTGTTTGTGCTGCCCGTGTGCCGTGCCTGTCTCTCCAGAGCCTTACACGGGCACACCGTGCAGCACCAGCCCGCAGAAAGGATGAAACCTGCCCTGATCGTGTTTGCCTTTCCCTCCCCATCCCCTGAGCCCCGCGTGGCCAAATATTTGCCCACGCTCTTAAATAAAACTTGTTTGCCCGCATCTTTATTTTCGCGGCTCCTTTCTTTAGAAAGGAAAACACAAAAGAAAAAGAAACGCTCTGTTGGCTGGGGACATCCCCCTCTCCCGGGAGGGAGCCTCGGGAGTGTTCTTAGGGGAGTCTCCAGCGAGCATCCCCCGTTTCGTCCCCCGCCTCTCAGCGGCGGGCGGGAAGGGTCGGATGCTCCCGGCAGATGCGGAGGGAGCGGCCAGGGAACGGGGCGAGCTCCGGAGGGCGGGACGGGGGCGGAGGGAAGGAGAAGGGTCTCCTCTGCTGCTCTCGCCTCCACCGAGCTCCGAGCCCGGCCCTGGGCGGCTCCGGCCAGCGGGTGCTGAGCTGCGAGGTCGGGAGAATCCCCCGCTCTCTGCTCCTCCTCCTCCTCTCCGGCCGTGATCTGCAACGCTGACCGCTCCGGGTGGGCACTGACCGCTCAGGGAGGCGCTACTGACCGTTCCAGGTGGGCGTTACTGGCCGCTCCGGGTGGGCACTGACCGCTCCAGGGAGGGGCTGACTGCTCCAGGTGGGCGCTGCCCTCTCCAAGGAGGCACTGACCGCTCCAGGTGGGCGTTACTGGCCTCTCCGGGTGGGCACTGACCGTTCCAGGGGAACTCTGACCGCTCCAGGGAGGCGCTGACAGCTCCAGGTGGGCACTGACCGCTGCAGGTGGGCGCTGGATGTAGCATGACGGCTCCGGGTGGGCACTGCTGGCCGCTCCAGGTGGGCTCTGACCGCCCAGGGAGGCCCTGAGCTCCGGGTGGGCGCTGACCGCTCCAGGGAGGGGCTGACCGCTCCGGGTGGGCACTACTGACCCCTCCAGGTGGGCGATGACCGCTCCAGGGATGGGCTGGCCGCTCCAGGTGGGCACTACTGGCCGTTCCAGGTGGGCGCTGACCTCCCAGGGAGGCACTGACCACTCTGATGCTCGGTGCTGCTGGCGGCTCCGGCCGTGCCCCGCAGCTCCAGGGGTTGGATGCCGCGGTCGTGCCGTGCTGAATTGCCGCTTTTCCCACAGAATTTGGCTTCTGCCCCGTTGGGGAACGGGGGTATTGTCTTGGCTGTGCTGACAGCTCAAAGCTGTCTTCCCTGAGCCGGTGAGAAGGAGGTTTGCTGGTAGTGTCGAGGTTTTTCTCTTTACCTTTCCTACTATGTGCACTTAAAACGTATTGGCAAGAAGGGCTTGCAGCTGCATTGTGGGGGATGCCTGTAATATTGCAGCTAGAGATGATACCTCCTGTCCCGTGGGATTTCACTTGTTTAGGCTACTTGAGTCTTTCAGATTCTGTTCAGAAAGAAACCCTGTTATCTTGAGGTAATTGCCAGAATGCCACAGTTTAAGTTAAAAACGTTATACTGGGACCATCGCTGCAAAGAAGTAGACAAACTGAGGTGAGTAAATAAAAAATCTAAAGGTCTAGGAGAATATTGCTTCTTGTACTGCATGGTGATGTTCTAAAGCCTGGTGCTACCAGAGTGTGTGCTTTGTGTAGTTTTTAGTCTGTGTAAATACACTCAGAATAGCTTTAGCTTGGCTGGGCTGGCTGTCCCTGGCAGTGTCACTGTACCAGCAGGGAGGTTGGTGCCAGCTTGCAAAAACCTGCTTGAGAAAGCTACTTTGAGGACTCCTAGCTTCTGCAAAATTCCCCAGTACCACAGTTATGCTGATGGCACTGGTGGTTTAAACCTGGTTTTCCTGTCTTTGAGCTATGAGGAATAATGCACAAATAAATATTTGGCTGCTAAGAATAGGACTTTTGTGTGTGAATTTAGCTAAAAGTAGTATAGAAAGGGCATTTTGGTTCTGCTGTGGGTCGGTGCCTCTTATGAGAGGTTGGTGGTGTGTGAACCTGGCCTGGAGAATGAACACAAACCTACAGATGAGGGGTCTCAGTTTGAAACCTGTAGACTTTGCATTGTGACCCACATTAGTTACAATATTTCCTTTCCCTGAATCTGACTGAAATGCCTGCCTGTCTTTGCTGGGCATTTGGAGCTCACAGCATGGATGTAGCATGACCTTGCAGCTGCCTTGTAGCCTGCAAGTGCTTCAATAGCATCCATGAGTTTGTGCTTTAATTTCCTTTTGCTGTTGTGTGCAAAAGCTGCTTCCTGGGCATCAGCAAAAGAGTTTGCAGCCTTGGATGCTGTAGTGGAGCTCCTGCCAGTGTGGCTGTTTACTCTGACTGTGAATAGTTTTGGATTTAGTTCACCTGAGGGTCTCTTGTTCACCTGGTGCATCATTTCTCACATGCATCCAGCAGCCTCTGTCCCAGAGCTCTTCCATGCTGCAGCAAGCAGGTATTTTTCTCAGCTGAAAAGACAGCAAAACCTGGATTGAACACGTTGGAGCACAGCATTAGTGAGAGTTGTAATTTGGTAGTTCCTTTTGGCTGAAGTTAAGCCTCCTGGGAGGTGGAGGATGCATTTCTGTGTGCCAAACTGTACTCTATGCCTTTTGTGACCTTCTGCACATCATTTAATCTCTCTTTTCCCCCCCTTCTTGTTTGTAAAGCCTTTACTTTGCAAGCATGTTGCAAGGGTGGGTCTGTTAAACATTAAGACTCTGTTGGGAAGCATTGTATGCATAAAAACATAGATAACCACTTCTTTCTCCTCTGAGCTCAAAACTCTGGAAGATGTTGGTAAAAACACCCAAACTCTTATCTAGTGTAAACTGAAGTGATCTAATGTGTTTTGGTGGATTTAAGTGATAAACATATCTCAAATCACTTTGTCAAAGCATGCTGAAGGTCTTGCAGCATGTGGGGATCCCTAACTTGTCAGCAGGACCTCTCTGAGTAACAGCTGGGTGAGCTGTGGCTGTTTACATCCTCCTGCAGGAGTCATGGGATGATTTAACTTGGTTGACATCTGTTTCCAGTAAGGAGGAATTGGGGTTCTTGGGTCCAAGCTGTAGGAAGAAAAACAACACTGAAGGTTTGGCTCAAGATCCCAAGAGGGCGCAGCAGCAGCAGCAGCCAAGCTCTTGGGTTAATCAAGACACATTTTTGAAGTCATTTTTTTAATATGGAAAGGAAAAATCATAACTGTTGTTTCCCACTTCACAGCACCTTTGATTAGTTGGATAGAGTCGTGTTACTTGTCAAAGCTTTATAAACTGAAATGGGTGAGTGTGCAGCTTGCCTTAAGGAAAATATCACTCACTGGAGTGCTGAATGGGAGCCCAAAGAGGTGCTGGCACCTCAATTCTTTATGAGACCCAACTGGCCAAAGCTCTCAGAACCCTGCTCTGGCTGGTGTCTGACCCTGCCTTAACAGGAGGTTGGCTGAGGTGGTGACCTGAGGAGCCCCTCACATGAGCCTGTGATGGTGTAAACTGCTCCAGAAGTGCCCTGCCCGTCTGCAGAGCAAAGGAGCCCCCACCCCTTCAGGACCTCCTGAAAAATCACTGTGTGACCTGCACTGGGATCTTCTCTTTTGGGTAAGGAGGTCACTAGGGCACACATAAAACACACTCTTAGCTTTTTATATCCTTTAAAAGTTAGAAACTACCATACCTGACCGACAGTACTGTGTATTTTAGCTTCATATGCCTCTTAGGCTCCCAGTTCAGCAAAATATTTTCTTAATTGGGGATGTTATGGCCCATATGCTTCTATTCCAAGCAGTTTAAATGCTTTCAGTTGGAGACATAAAAATATCTTAGTTGTGACATGATGTTTGAGCCTTCCTGCTGTGGATGCAGAATCCATATGGCAACGAGGCTTAATTGAAACCTGCTGGTGTTACTTTTCTCCTGCAACATATTATATGAAATATTCTTTATGCAGCTGGCTTGAAAGGACTGCCCTTAATTCGATATTTCTAATCAATTAGTGCTTTTTGGAAATTCTGTTCCTTTCCAAGACTCATGATTTTGATTTATGTAAAGCACTTCAGTTTGATAAACTACATATCAAGTACAGCCTGTGTGATTTATTTATTTATTCCACAGACTTTAGGTGTAAGTCATCCATTACAGAGTTGTTGATTGGGTGGGTTAGTCCTTCCAGGTGTGTTGTGTAGTGAAAAGCTTGTCTGAAATCAGAACTTGTTGTTTGAAGAGTTTGTCTCTAAATTGGTTTGAGATTCAGATGTTTGTAATGTTTCCTGGCATTTGTTGCTGTTTGGTCAGACTGTAGGGTCAGTTTGCAGGGGAGTATGTTTTGTGATTGCAATTAAGATTGGAGAAAGAAATGCAAAAGCTGATGTAGCTTAAAGCATACTCCCCAAAGCAGATTACTCCAGGAGTCTGGAATGTGTTGGTGGGAGGCTTCAGTTTTAGTGAGATGTTGCTCCTTGCATGCAGGAGTCCTTCCCTTTCTAAATAATTGTTTCCATCTGCATGGCTTATTCCATCAGCCCCCAGGGCTGCCAGTGCCTGGACTGCTGAGCTATTAAAATTTGTGTCTCTTGTAGAAATGAGGATCTTTCTCACTAAATATTCTGTGCCAGCTGTGTGCAAAGGGAACTTTGCTCTGATCATACAGAAAAATAATAGGGCAACCCCCGCTGGGGACCTTTCAGAACAAACAACATTCTGATATTTCTTTCCCATACTTTTAAATTTTTAGAGGGAAAGTTTCAGGACCCTTCAATCTTCCTGCATAACATCTGGCAAGCCCATTATGAATTCACCAGTTCTCTGAAAGTTGTTTAGTTCTTATATAATATGGAATTTTGGCCACCTGTGATAACTTGAATTGAAGGCGGTGGCTTGTGGTCTGTGAGATGTCCCTGTGAACATACACACTCCCATCATATGGTGGAGCCTGAGCACAGGGAGTGACAACAGCCTGCTTGGCCATTACACACTGGTGGTTCAACAGGACCAACATGGGCAGCCTGGGCATGGAAGAAGCACTGACAGGAGGCTGCTGGCCAAGAGTTATTCTATATTCCTCAGTTATCTCTGCTTGGGTCACCTAGGGAAGCATGGAAGAGGCATCATTGTAACTGAAGAAACATTGGAAAGGCACAAATCTGGAGTACTCTTCATTCCCTTGCCTCTGCACTTTTCTCTCATTTCTGAATTAGAGTTCTGTGTCTGTTGCAGGGTGACCAGAGGAACAAGGCAGACGCAGCAGGTCAAGGGAAAGCTTCTCTTCTTTTAATTCTATTTTAATTATCTGACTCCATTACTTATATACATTTGTACAGAGGTCAAGAGATTGGCTACACAGGTCGCCACCTCTTCGACCTGGATGGTGAACATCACCGTCCATCACATTTCTCCTCCCAGAGGAGGAAAATGTAAACAATAGATAAATGCTAAAAATATACGTTGTTTTCTTGAAATTGTGTGAGAACAGCACTGCTTAAGCTTAAACACTTCACTTGCAAGCAAGAAAACTGTGAAAACAACAGAGTTCAAGTGATGAACACTGGAAATAAAGGTGGAATTTCTTGTGTGTAAGCCCTTGAACCCTGTAGGGCTCACTCCTCCTTGAGTGAGCAGGAGCCTGGAACTCTTGCAAAGCCCATAGCAGGTGGCCAATGTATAATGGGGCTGGAAGGATATCCTCCTTAGGCAACAAATAAATACAGCTTTGCTGATGAAAGTTGTTTTTCTCGGTCAAGGTAAAGCTGGGACAATGTTGCTGTTTGAGAACAGCGGGGCTGACACAGTGGAAGGAAATCCCTGTGTGTCTCCCAGCGGAAGGGGAGGCATGAGGGGCAGTGTATACATCCCTGCAGCTGATCTCCCAGTCCCTTGTTTGGGGCAAACATTCCTCAGCCCTGGCCGGCCTCCAGCCTGTGCACAAGCAGGGTAAAAACTAGATAAAGGGAACAGCTGCGTTTAGCTGCAGTGTTTCCTCTGACTAACGGGGAGAGGAAGGATCCCTCCTGGGAGCAGCCCTTGGAACCATATCCCTCATCCCAGAGTGTAGCTTTGGTTCTGTGTTTGAGATGTTTTG
Organism: Argya squamiceps; assembly: GCA_037834095.1. NCBI lineage: Eukaryota > Metazoa > Chordata > Aves > Passeriformes > Leiothrichidae > Argya > Argya squamiceps. The sequence goes on along the minus strand of JBBMKD010000067.1, from coordinate 4,062,607 downwards.
GTTTTTTGGAATTCTTTTCTTAGGGATTTTTTTTTAAAACAGGAGAGATGGTTTTGTAACTGTATTATGTTTGTTTGTTTGTTTGTTTTCTAGGAGGGACTTCTTGATGTCTCTCTGGTCTGACCAATATGAGTAAAGAAGTTTACCTTTGTGTTACCAATCAAATTGGTCTGTGTAAAATAGTATATAAGAGAGACACATCTCAAAAACAAAAGAGTCATTTTCAACCTTCTGAAGCTCAGAGTCTGTGTCATTGTAGTGTAAAACAGTGTCACCAGAGTTTCAGAGTTCATTCACTCCGCGCTTCCTACGCTGCTGGCGTGGAGCAGGAGTGAGGCTGCAGGATGTTTGCTGGCCAGGAAGGGTTTGGAGCCAGCACAGAGCTGCCAGCTCCCTTGGGAGAACCCAAGGCTTGATGGAATACCAGCACTCCCCCTGGAAAAAGCTTTTTATGGAGAGTGGCTTTCTGCGAGGCTCATTCTGGCTGTAATAATGTGTTAGGGGGAAGGAAACCTAACTGGGGAGTGCAGTTGATAAATGAGATCAAGGGATTGCTGCTTTCCTGTGGATTCTGCTGGTGTGGTCTGTGCAGTTTTGTAAAGGGTTAGCATCACCTCATTGTTAACAAAGCAGATGGCAAAGGAAAAACAATCTTTGTAAAGGTCAAGAAGCTGTTAGCTGGGGGTCTGTGAGTATCATTTAACCCCATAAAAATTCTTTTTGTGACACTGAGTCAGGCATCACAGCTCATTTGGATCTCTCACAGTTCCAGGAGGATGTGCACTGTGAAGCCAGCTTTATTATGTGAGCTCATCAGGTAAAAAATTCAAACGAGGGCTCAGTCCCCTCTCAGTGGGATGGTAGCTTGTTAATTCTCTAATTAATTGGTTAATTGACAAATTCCCTAGCTCTCATGCTTATGAGGAAGCTGGTTTCCCATCTGATGGTGAGAATGTTCCTCCCTCCTCCTCCAGCATGGTGCAAATACCACAGTGGGCAGCCTGGGAGCCTCAGCAGTGCAGATGCTGTGGGGTCAGGTTGAAAGTGTTTTGGCTAAGGTGATGTATTTACAGCTTCCACCATGGCAGCTTGATTTCTACCATCCCTGTGGGCTCTTCTGAGGAGTTTGTCATATCAGAAACTGCCTAGAGGTTGCCTTTGCAGAGGTGCAAGCACAGCAGTTCTCATCACCTCCTCTCCTTGGTCTCTGCCATATGTGTTGCTCTTGTTTTAGCCCAGAGGCTGCTCCCAGATCAGGCTGAGCTGTATCAGCATTTTTAGGGCCAAAACATGAGTAGGAGTCAGGTCAGCAACCACAGGCAGGTGATGCCTCTGTCAGAAAATGGCCATTGTGCTAGTTTGGTTGTTTGCACAGGGTTAAAACCTGTGTTTCTGAATGTTAGTTGGATTAAAGTGTTTATTCATCAAGATTACTAGAGATGTGAGGTAAAAGAAAATCACTGTAGTTCATTTCTTGTGTATTTTTAAGTTTATTTTTATGAAATATTCACAGTTGTGAGTCCAGGTTGAATTTCTGCTTCTTTCAGTTGTTGGTTTCGACTGTGTTTTTTCCATGACTGATCTATGTAATAATCTTCTTTTGGCCTTGGCACCAGCACTGCATCAGTCTGACCTTGCACACCAGGCGTAAACTGAACAATAAAAATCTGTCTTGCATCACTTGACACTGATGCCTGAGACTTTGTGTCCCATCTCCTGTCTGGCCCTCCAGTTAGAGCAGTGGGTTTTATGTAGCAAACAGCACGTGGGGATTTATGGGCACTGCTCTAATCCCTGACTGACCTTTGAGATGATCTTACAGCACCAGCCTCACCTGCCCTGGGTTCTTCCTGTAAATCCTGCACTACAAAGCTGTTTGGGAATGTCTGCAGCAAGCTCCTCCATCCCCTTACTGGCCCCCAAGCTGGATCATGTCTGACATCTTCCAGCCCTGGTTTTAATGAAGACTCACGTAATTAAACTTCGTCATTAAAATTTTGGGAAAACGAGCCCTCTTCTAATGAGTTAACAGGCTCTTGACTACAAATAGCTCTGTAAGAGCTGTGAGCTGTGTTGTGAAATCAGGTCCAGCATCTCAACCAGTTTTGTTCCAGCTGTTGCATCGTTTATAGACGAGACCAGTACAGACAAGCTCTGTGTGGTGACTTCAGAGCCAGGCGCCAGCTGAGCAAAAATAGTGGATGCTGACTTTTTTTTTTTTTTTTTTTCACTTCTGAGCCTTTAAACAGCAGTCCAGCTCTCTTCTCGAGGACAAATGAGGAGAATGCCCATAAATATAAATTACAGGCCACTTGTCATCTCTTTCCACACAGAGAGGTTTGGATTCTTCCTGACAGACCTGTTACAGCTGAAGAGATGACAAAGTGGAACAGAAGCCTGTTAGGATAAGTGATGGCACTTTGGAGTGCAACAAAACTTATGAGTGGAATAATTGGCAGTTACAATTGCCTGGCTGCTAAATAAGAGCTTCTGCTACTTGACTGTATTAAATCTTCTTTTTATTTTGGAAATAGCTGATTGAGCAATCAGGATCTGTGAAAATGCAACTCCCCTGGAGAGGGAGTTGTGTCCTTGTGTTCCCCTGCTCAGAATCTGGTGGATCTACCCACAAATGGGCACAGTGGCATTTCATTCCCAAGTGAACTCCCCAGAACAATGTGTGTGGGGACACTGTGTGGGGACCTATTTGGTAATTATTTTTCTCTGAATCTTGGAGTATTTAGGTGACTGGATTTAAGTTTTAATGTAATCATTCAACAAGACAAGCTTCAAAAAGTGGGGGAAGGAGGAGTGTCCAGTCTAATTTCTGAAGTAGTTTCAGCTAGTCTGACCCAATATAAAAACTTAGGAGATTTTAAAAACCATAATATGCTAAAATCTATTAAAACAAACAAGAAAACCTGAATGAAATGTTTCATTTCCTAAATGAAACACTGCTTTGAAAGTTGTATTTGTACTCAGTCTATGCTCAGGTGTTTCGCTTTTGATCTTAACAAATACCTTGGTTGTGTAGCTATGATCAGGTCACTCCTATTTTCTCCTCCCCTTGTCTTACCATCCTTGCTAAAACCCCATCTTATCAGCAGCTATCAGTAGCTATTGTTGAGCTGTCTCACAGCCTTGGTAGCTGCACTGATTGTGGGGCCGTGCCATGGGCATGACTTCTCCCAGGAGTGGATGTTTGGCATTCTTTGGGCAGCAGCTCCTGTGGGATGCCCACAAACAGACTGACTCACGGTGAGTTCAGCCCATCCCACTGCTGTGATTGTGCTGCAGGAAATAAACAGGATGACAACCTAATCTATCACATCTTTGGGCTGAGAACTGGGGCACCCCAGTAAGAAAGTCCATTTCTGACATTCTTTCTATTCATTGCTCCATTGTCCCATCCCTTTCCCAGAAGGGAACAGAAAATCCAACGTGCAAAAGTCAAAATGAGGTTTGTGAAATCAGCTGGGGTGTGAGCTTGGGAACTGGAGCTTTTGCATATTCTCCTTCTGTGAAAATTAAGGGTGTTCAAAGTGCTCCGTGGAGGCAGTGCTGGGGATGAGCTGTGCAGAGTGGAGTCTGGAGGAATCCTGTGTGTACTCACAGCTGGGCTGCTCACTCACTGCAGCTGGAGAGGGGACTGGCTGCTGGTCACTGGTCCCACCTGCCTCTCCTCCAGGGTGATGTGTGGCACTCTGTCACCTGGCTGCAGGGGTAATAGGTCCTTGTGCTTGGAGGAAGTGAACAAGCAGCTTGCTGGTCATTGCTCTGGTGCCTGTGACTCCTTTTTGCTCTCAGTGTCCAGCAAGAGAGAGATTTTTTTTTGCAAGGCACAGCCCCCTGTAGATACCAGGCACATGTTTGAGCAGGGAGGTAAATGAGGTCATCCTCTGCAACCCACTAAGGATTCTAATTTTACACAGTGCCCAGGAGGCAGAGGCATATTCAATTTACATTAATAAGTAAGTCTTGGTTATTCATCAGAATAAGTGTTTTTGAGTGTTAAGAATAGCTACAGTCTTAGTGCTTCCTCCTATTGTTACAGCTCTTCCTTGAGCAGTGGAAATGTTTTGGGTGATTTCAATTACATTTACAGTAGTAATTAGGTTTAAGCAACTTTGCAGTTGACTTATCTGAATATACATCTGTGTCTAGAGAGAGTAAAACTTTTTTTTCCCCCCTACCCCACATTTTTCATTCTCCCAAGGCAGGACATTTTCAAACAGGGTGGGAAGCCGGAGATACTGATATTTATTGATATTAATTATTGATACTCCAGCTCCCTGGGCACCCTCCCAGCAGGATGACAGATTAGCTCCTGTCTCATGCATTAAAGTCACGAGTGGAAACACTTAGTAGGACCTGAGTGTTGCTGGGGCTGTTTCTTGGAAGCTCTTTCCCTGTGAGGTGCTGGTTTTCTCTCCGAGCTCAGGGCAGAACCCGATGTGTGGCAGGCCCAGCTGCTGCCTTACCCAGACCTGACTGCAGCTCACTCTGCTGCTCCCTGCCAGACTGGGAACAATGGGGCTTTGGATAATCTCACTGATTTAGTGACTCCAGACACTGCAATAATCTCCTAATCTCAGTGGGTCTGTGGGATGGATTGGTAGCACCACTCAAGGATTTTCTTATATGGTGGGATTGATAGGGGATAAGTGGTTTTCGGCTTTTCCTAATGCTATGTGCCCTCAAAATAAACCTGAGGAAAAAGAATTGCATTTTGTGGGTTTGGTTCCCACTCCACATTGCAGTGTGCCACTTGCATTCATTTTTCAGGGTAACAAATTAATTTTGGGATGCTTGAAAAGTGTAATTCTGCCATAATATCTTGCAGTGCAGCCCATGGATGTTTTATTCCAGCTGACCTGAAGGCTCTGATGCCCAGCTCTGTCAGGCACCATGCACAGGCAGCTCTCCCAAACTACAGAGAGTTCCTGCAGTCTTTAGTTCTGCTGAAATTCCTGACTGTCCAAAAGCCTCTTGGATGTTTTTCCACCTCCTTTTGATCCTGAAAAAGTCAGGCCAAGTCATGTCAGCTTGGCAGGATGTGTGGATAGCTTCAGAAATAACTTGTGCACTAAAGTGGTGACGGTAGCAGCGCTGGGTCTGTTCTGTGATTCATTTGGACTAATTGGCTGCTGAGGGCATCGTATGTCTCTTTGTCTCCATATTTGAGTAAGATTCAGCTCCTGTGATCCAGATCATCTCATCCTAGTGAGCTTGTCTCATCTCTAATGATGCCAGGAAGGCTGTCCTGGAGCATGAAACACGCTGGAGAGCTGGAAACCAGGGTTGGAATATTTATCCTGATTCACTCTGAAAAAGCAGACTCAGCTGGCCTCTATTCCCCCACCTTTTTCCTCACAAGCACAATCTAGGAGATAAACTTACTGATTACTCCTCTCAAATACCATGAATAACTGAAGGCCAGACAGGAGTGAAGACGTGAAAGGCTGTAGTGCAGCTGTTATTATCCACAGAGATCAGAAACTTTCAGCACTGCTTGTGTACTCTTTGTGTGAGTAATCAAAGCTGAATGTACTCTTAGAGAATTCTGTCTTCATCTGGATGCTTTAAATTTGCCTCAGTTGTGCAACAAGCCTGGCTGAGTTATTACCACTGCATGAGAAACCTGAGGATGAAACTGCCTTGTATGAATGTCTGGCAGCCTCTGTCTGTAAATTGACCCATTAAAAAGGATGATCAGCTGGCTGCTGAAGTTATTAAAAGAAATTTAATGACAAGGAACAGCACTGAGGGACAAAAGAAATATAGTTATGGGCTGTGGTGCCCATCTACTTGCAGTGCTGGCAGGTTTGAGGTGATTTTATGTCCAGGAGAAGGAATGGCCTGAAACCCAACCCCTTGTTCAGGGTAAGGTGTGCTGGGTGGGGAGTGGTTTGGAAAGGCTGACTGCTCCCTGGGAGAAAAAAATGCCTTTCAAAATTTCTAAAAACAGAAAGCAAAGGGCAGCCACATCTTCTCTCACAAATGGTTTTGTTGTCATCCCTCCTTGCTCTCCCCTCCCATGTCTCACATCCTGAGCAGTGTGTGTGGTCACACAGGATGGTGACACTTCTGCAGCACTGCAGTCTGTGTAGCTGCACAAAAGGATGAAGAATCTTTAATTTGCTTTCTGCATGTTCCTACAGTCTTCATTAGTGGATGAATTTTTAGGATGGATAGTAGGAAGAAATCCTTCCCTTTGAGGTGCTGAGCCCCTGGCACAGGGTGCCCAGAGCAGCTGTGGCTGCTCCTGGATCCCTGGAAGTGTCCAAGGCCAGGTTGGACAGGGTTTGGAGCAACCTGGGACAGTAGAAGGTGTCCCTGCCCATGGCAGGGGTTGCATTGGGTGGTCCTTTGTTCTGTGATGTGCTGCCTGTGTGTAATTCTGTGCTGCTGTAAAACCTGTGGTCTGTGGGGTTTGGGTATAACTGAACTCCACAAGCTGGCACTGTCTGTGGTTGGTCTTGGTTTGGGGCTGATGGAGGAGGAGCTATGTGGATAAACCTGAGTTTTGAATTCTGGGTGGAGGAATAAGTTTTACAGGAATTGTGGGTAAGGAAGAAAAGAGAGGAAATTCTCATGAATACTTTTGCATATTTAGTGTGAGGAGTTGTGTCCCAGCACCTTCCCAGTGCCAGCCCCGGGGCTGAAGCTGGGGAGGGGGGCAGAATTCCTTCAGCAGCAGGGTGGGCTCAGGTGATTGGAAAAATAGCTGTGTTAGTAGGAACAAAACCAAAATGGGCACTTTTGTGATGAGGGATTGTCTGTAAAATTGCTGCTGCTGCCCTTTAAGCTGTTGGAGGCAAAGCAGGCTGGGCTGTAGACCCAGCCTTACTGGGAATATGGGAAACAGAGTGAGACTATTACTTTGATGAACTTTGCATGGCTTCACTAAAGAACTTTAATAAGTTACTCATCCCTTTAACTTCAGGATTATGAATAAAAAATGTTAGTAAAAGGGAAGTTACTGAAACACCATAGAGAGAATAACAAGGAACGAACAAAACCTGCCAGGAACTGCTACAGGGAATCCGATTGCTTTAACCCTTTGCTCACTTGTTCATTGCTTGTCGATGAGATTTTAAAGAATAATCTGTATCTTGCAAAATATTCTCTCTGGGTGTTACAAGTTTACACTGCTCTTTCAACATCAATGTCTTACATCCAGCTGGGGTTTACTCACTGCTCAACTATGGCAAGAAATGCTGAATTGCTCTTTTAATAGGCACTCGGGGTTTCTGTCCTGCCCTCCCCACGTCCCCGGGCTGATATTTTGTTCTTTTCTTGATGTTCTCTTGGAAGTACAACGTCAAGGAGCGAACAGGCTGTTTGACTCCTCCTTCCCCGGCTGCCTTTGGGAGTTCCTTTTTCACGTGGGCCGAGGCTTAGGTTAATGTTCAGCCCGCCCGAGCTGCAGCCCAGCCTGGGGAAGCGCTGGGTGCTATTTTCTGCTCTGGCAGCGCTGGGTGCTGGCCGTGCTCCGTGTCCCCGGCGTGGGCGGCTCAGCGCTGCCTCCGGGGCTCGGCTGGATTTACTGTCACTGCTCCCGGGCCGGGGGGACACGGGAGGGACCAGAGGATGCTCCTGCAGCCGGCACCTCGTGGGTGACCAGGAGCAGCTCTTCGTTCGCAGGGTGGACTGAGTGTCGCTCTCCGGACGGCACGGATGGACTGAGTGTCGCTCTCCGGACGGCACGGATGGACTGAGTGTCCCTCTCCGGACGGCACGGATGGACTGAGTGTCCCTCTCCGGGCACCACGGATGGACTGAGTGTCCCTCTCCGGACACCACGGATGGACTGAGTGTCCCCGTCCTCCCGTGGACATGGAGAAGCGCGGCTCCAGGATGGCCGGAGGAGGGATGGGCAAGCCCCGGGGGGTGCTGGCCCCTGTCCGGGCAGCCAGCTGTGCCCAGCTGCTCAGCAGGTACGGAGTGGTCCTCTGGGGCAGGGGAGGTGGGAGCCAGGTGAATTTCTAGAGGGGAACAGGCTATATTGTGTGCTCTTAAAATAGTGCTTTGAGTGCCTTGGTCCTGAAATGAAACCTGTGGAAATTCCCTTCCTTTTTCCTCATAGTAAGCCCACGAAAATCCCCGTTGTTTTCTCTGTCCTCACTCTGGGCTGAGTGCAGCGAGCTGGGGAAGTGGGACCTGAGATGCTTCCCTGTGACACAGTGCTAACCCGCCTTGGGGTCTGAGGGCTCCTCTGGGGTTTGTGGATCTATGAGAATGTAAAAACTGATTTATCATCCAAGTACTGGAGGATGGAATTGAAGTTTGAACTGCTTTGCTTGACAAAGACCATTCTGCTTCTGTGCTTACTGGAGATTATATGAGCTAAGAATTCATCTAAGGTGTGTTTGTGTCAGTTGAGAAGTTTGCATTGAGTTTTGGAATGTTTCCTTGCTGTAGTGGTCAGAATCTGTTGGTTTTGGGTGAACGTGCTGACAGTGATTTTACTTCTAATCACAGCTCACATTTTCATGTGTCTGTCTGAGTTCTCATTTTTTCCAGTCCAATTTGATGAGATTGTGTGTTCAAAGCAAGACAGGAAATCTTTAGAAATCCCAGGCAAAATTTGAGTTGTGAAAAAAAAAAAAAATTAATCATCATCGTAAAGGGGCTGACACAGGAATGATATGGTAAATTACTTTAAAATTACCCACATGTAAGAGAACGAGATTAAAACCTTCAGTATTGCAGGCTTTCTTTGATAAAAATCAAAATATTTGCTAACAACTTAAGGCTTTTGCCAAACGAGTTAGTTGAGTTTCAGTGTCTGAGAACACCTCTGTGGTCAGCTCTGAAGAGGTGCTACAGCAGGAACCTCAAACTTGCTCACCAACTTTGCCCAAAAACATTGAACTCCAGCCAAGTGACACTTCCATCCGCGCATTCAGGACTCCCCACAGGTGTGAGGTGTCTGTGTAACTAAGCCTCTTTCCTAGGATTGACCTAAAACCTGCCTGTACAACAGGGCAAGGATATACCAGACTTCTGTTTTAATTAATTGACCGTAATCACTGTTTATTTTTGATCAGCAGCTCTGACATGCTTGTTGAGTTCCCAGTAATATTCCTACTGGCTTGCATAGGGCTGGTGGTCCTGTCATGGCTCCAAAACAGCACTGAGCAAAAGCTACTGCTGAGCCAGATCTGCCTCCCTCCTCCTCTTCCTCTCCGTGTTGTGAGTCTCGCAGGCAGGGCTGGTGGCCCTGGGCTGGCTGATGACACTCCAGGAACAGAATTGGTTGTAAATCCCAGCCAAGGGCTTCTCATGGCAGGGTAACAGCCAAGCATCTTGTGCTGTGTGTAATAACTCAGCCCTGAGAAATCCACACGAGGAGTTTGCGACTCCTCCCTGTCTTCCTGCAGCCCTAAAGCTCTCATGAGTGAAGCATAGCTGGATTCCAGCACTCCTCTCCACCCCTCCTTCCCTTGTGCTGGTCAGCACGTCACTCCTGTGGCCTCTCCAGCATCTCTGGGCTGTTCACAGCTTGCAGTTACTCATCCTGTGCTCTAATGCAGGTACCGCTGGTAGAATGGGCTACAAGAAGAAATAAGGATGACTTCTATCATCCTGATTTACTCCAAGTTCAACCTTTAGGAAGCTGTAGGACAAGTGTTTAGTATGTGTGAACCTGCTTCAGCAAAAGGCCTTTGCCTTAATGAATGATCACACAAGAAATAAGTTCACAACCTTTTTATGGTGGATTCAAACATGTTGGCAGCCTTTCCTCTGGAAGACAAGGGATTTCTCAGCCCCTGGTCCCTCAGCTGAGTGTCTGAGGTGTGCACAGGCTGAGCACCTCTCCTGAAGTGATGGCAATATCAGCAAACTGACATCCCAGCAGTGATGGCAGTAAAGCAGAGGTGTCCCAGCTGCCCTAACGGTGGCGTGTTCTGAGGATGTGTTTAGTGACTGGGAGGTATTGACTCATTTGCAAAATCCCTGGCAGTGTGTGCTCGGGGCTGTGACAGCAGAGCCACCAAAGAGCAGAGATTCCCTGCCTGCTGCTTTCCTCGTGGCACTCCTGTGCACAGGCTCAGCCCGGGGCAGCCTCTGGAGGAGAGGGGAGTGGGTGAGGACAAGGTGTGGGAGCTACTGGGCTGTGGGGTTTGTAGCCCCCTGGCAGCTGGGCTGGGGAGTTTGGGATCCTGGTGCAATAGTGATAGCTGGAATTGGAATGGCAGGCCAGGTTCTTGTGGGAACAGGATGGACAGAGCTGGTGATGTGTTTAAATGGACATGGATTCAGTGGAGATGGAAATAGGGTTAGGAATGCCACCTTTTAATTAATGATTGCCATCTAATCATCCTGCAGCTCAGCTTTATCAATTCACAATGACATTAAAGATCCCAGTACTACTAAGATTTGTTTTGGCCAGGTACCCCATTCTCCCAGCAGGATTTCCCTTTGGATGAAAGCCCTTTCCTGTTTGGCTTACCCTGCTAAAGCGGGGAAAGTGAACAACAGGCTCCTCCACAGTGACCTTACAGTCAAACACAAAACCATGCACAGAGAGGGTGGCTTGTGTCTTCTGAGGCCAAAACAAACCCTAGTGTGGTGGGACAGACATCCAGCTAATAGTCTAAGCTAAACATGCCTTTGAATATTTTTAATTTGGCTGTATCTGCATGGGGTTATCAATCCTGTTTTTGCTCTGCTCTGAGTTTCAGTCAGAGACGCCTCTAGGCAAATCTGTAATTAAAGGCAACTTTCCCTGTTCCTTAGCTTGTTTGTTTAGCCCCTTACTAGATGGAGTGGAGACAAATCTATTCCAGATGAAGGCCTGAGACAAGGAACTAGAGATGAAGCTTCTTTACCCTTAAATGCTTTGACAGAGACAGGAAATTGTCAGGAAAGTTACAACCTGTGCTTTAGCTGAGATCCAAAGCTGTGGTGGAGGGAACAGAGTCATAGAATGGTTTGGGTTGGAAGGGAGCTTAAAGATCATAAAGTTCCAAACTGATCCATGGGAAGGGGTGCCCATGATCAGGCCAGGTTGCTCCAAGCCCCATCCAACCTGGCCTTGAACACTTGCAGGGATGGGACATCCAGAGCTTCTCTGTGCCAGTGCTCCACCACCCTCTGGAGTTTATCCAGCACAGAAAATACTGGAGGTGCCAGGCTGAAACAGTGGGATACACACAAACCTCAGGATTCCCATCCTTCACTCCCCACAGCCCTGGGCAAAGGATTGCTGTTTGCTCTTCCTGGTGTCACTGAGAATGCCAGGACAGGAGGTGAGGCTGTGCTTTCTCCCTGCTGCACTGGGGGAAAGCTGCAGCTGGTGGGAATTGCTCCACACACACACACACACACACACGGCACGATCTGGCATGTCCTCTTTATCACTTGCAGAACAGGCTTCTTCAAAACAACCTGAAGTGACGCTGCTCCCCGAGCTGCTGCTTGCATAATGGAAGATCTTGATGAGCTGATTGCCGTGTTACTGAAAACAAGCTGTAATCTTATTAGCAAATTGTGGCAGTGACATCTCAGCTATTCTTGCTGGTGCTGTATAGAGAGACCTTCAACTGTGCCATCCCACACGTGCAGAGTCCTTGATAAAATGCCTTAATAGGGACATGAGGGGGGGTTGGCAGCAGTGCTGGATAAAGCAGCCTGGGCTAAAGGCACTGTGACTTCTCACAGGGGATACTCCCAGTGAAACTATTAAATATGTGGGCAAATCTCTGGTCAGAGATACACAGATGCACATCAACAGTGGCAGACTTCTGCTAAAATTGCTTTAATTCTGGCTCTTTAGCTGCCCAGGTTGAGATAAGCCAGGGAAAGGAAAGCATGGTAAGAGTCTGTTGGGTAAGTTACTGCTCATTGCCACCGCAGTAATTTGATAATTAGCCTCTCTTTGCTTTTATGGCCTGGGCTGAGGAATCTGAACCAGCCATGTGCTTTCCATTTTCTCCTAGGAGTAAGCCTTAGTAGTTCTGTTCTGCATATTGGTGTGGGAGAAGGGAGGAATTGATAGTGGTGTTCGTGTACAAAATTTGGGATATTTTGAGGGTAACTAAGCCAGGCATTAAAGATTTGCAGAAGGGTTTAGACCTTTGGTAGAAAAGTTGTGGAATTTTTGTCCGTGAGGTATCTCGTGCATAACTTTACTCTCTGTGGTAGGAACAGGGTTTTGTGTAGTTACGTGTGTCTGAATTAGTGATCATGTGCCTTTCATGTAAGGTTTTGATAATGAGTAGATTGATTTCTTCCATACAGGAACCTGGTTTTATATTTGCATTGATCATTTTGATAGACTGAGGCATAAACCTCCAGTAAACAAAATAGCTACAGCTAGATCTATGTTTAAAAAACAAAGTATGTATGTGAGTTAGCTCTTCAGTATTCTCTCAGTTTTTCAAATAGTCCTGTCTGTTATTCCTGGGTGCTTTTATCCCACTACATGATAAACAAGAAAACCTAGTATGATAAGATGTGTTCATGTGATGTACTGATCTTTAGGTGACTTTTTTTCTCTTCAGAATTAACTACACATTTCATCATTTAGGTTTGAACTGCTTGTTTAGGGTAAGAACCTGGAAACAATGTGAGGAGAGCCTGCATGGACTTTTTGGTTGTTTCTTTCAATTTTTTGCTTTTATACTCATGAGTTGTTTTTGACCTTGAAGTAAATTGCAAGCAGGCAAGATGTGCATGCTTTGACATTAATGTAGTTTTGTTCTCTGACTAGGGGTCTTTATCTGTCAAATACTGCAATCAGGTGATAGACTAATCTCTCTTTTTTTCTTGCAAGATGCTTGTGTTCCATGCTCATGGGCTTGGTTGTTGTGAATGGTGCTGTGACTTGGTGTGTTACTCCAAAGCTGCTCTTGAGGCTCATTCAGACTTTCTGTCTGTATCTTTGTTCCATGTGTGCCTTTGTGCTTGCTCCAGATCTTTGGAAATGTCTTTAAAGGCTGGGTGCTGCTTGTGTGGCAGGATGCCTTGTCTGCCTGAATTCTTCTGTTCCTGTTGCCTTTTTCTCATCTTAGTTTTCTGGAAGCAGTCTTAAAGGAATTCCATTTTCTTGGCTTGCACTTGTTGCCTCCTGGTCTGTTTGAAGTGCTTGAGAAGGAACTTTTTTATTTATTCATCTGCTAGAGAGGTATTTCAATGAGGGAGGGATGTTGAGCAAGCAGAAAAGAAGCCCAAGCAGCTCCAGGTCCTTTGAGAAGCTCTCTCATGGGAGTGATTCAAGCCTGGAGTGAACATAGCAACAGTGTTTATTGTATTTTGGTATTCAAGAGGGCGAAGAATTACATGAGTGTTTGCAACATATTCGCAGTGTGTTGACAGTATCTAGGAACAGATCAAAAATTACTCTGAGACTGCCCAGGATCAGTGAGCCTCCAGCAGAGCCAGGCATGCAGGGCTTCCCAGGGTCCTCATGGAGGGGATATAGAGAAAGAACAATAAAAAATGAACTCTGTAAGGTCTGTGCCAGCCAAATTCCTCATAGCTGTGTTATTAATGCTGTGAAGTCAGGCTTAGGCTGAAGGTGCCAGGTGAATCTCGAGCCTTGTTAAAACTGGCTGTGCTCTTAAACAAGGGGAGAAGGCTGGATTAAGATGCTCAGTCTTTCCACAGAGCCCTTCCTCTATGGCTGTCCTTAACAAGATCTTTCTGCCAGCCTCCTTTTTGTTGGGTTAATTTTTAAAGCTTCATAATCTGATGCTTTTTTTTTTTCACATTGACAGTGCAGTGGAGTGAACTCGGTTATTCCACCTACTCTTTGCCCAGTTGTACTGAGCCATTAACATTTTAAGCCAACAATCTCTGCTTTCAATCTCAGCTGTTGCTGTGCTTGCACGTCACAGGTTGTCCTCCAGTTGACTCGGGTATGCAATGAGGAAGAACAATCTTTTAGGTGCACTGAATCTAAAATTAGCCTTCCACCTGGGCAGCTGGATCTGCAAAGTGTTGTGCACTGAGTTCAAGGAAAAAAAAAAAGGCAACTTCGACCAGAAAATAAAACCTTTTCTAAATGTGAAGGCCTGAAATTTATGTTGTCCTGTTAGACAGAAGTAACAGTTCTAGTTTAACACTGGTAGAACTGGGCTTTGGATCCTGCTGCCCCTCTCTAGAGCTGCTGTGTGATATTAACATCCTGAACTCGGTGAAACCAATTTTGGTACATCAGTAATTGGGCCAGCTGAGGGAGAAAAGTGAGGATGGCTTTGTTTGACACACAGGTAGTTCTGCTGTGGCTTTCCTAGGGTAGGTTTATGGTGTCACTGGTGGGCTTTTGGTGAAGGAGTCCAAGAACATCTGTATTTCCAGCTCTGGGAGGCAGCCAGGTCACTGTGGGCAGTGTGGGAGCACAGGCAGGGTGGGATGGAGTGCGGCAGTTCCCTCTTGTCTGGCAAAACTCTGTCCTTGCACCAGAGCTCTGTGATATGGACTGAAGGTAGGTCAAAACCAGCTGCTGGCAAGGACATAGCCTGACACCTGGGCTGTGAGGACACTGTGAGCCTTTTCAGGTGTGCTCCAGGAATATGCCCTGATAATGCCTTTCACAAATAATGCTCCACTGGGAGTAACATCTCCTGGCCTGAAACTGGCATTCAGAGCCTGGTGGCTGGGTAAGTAATGCAAAAGATCCAGGTCAAGAGCCACCCTTTGGAAAAGGCTGAAGATTTTATTTATGTTGGCTTAAAATAGTGTTGTTTTTTGCAGGCTGGCATGGGGAAGGGATTGCACAGCCATGTGTGACACAGGCTTGTCACAGAGCACATCTGCTGGCTGCAAGCTGCTGCTCAGCTCTGGGGCAGGTTCTGCTGGAGCTGCAAACCTAAATTCTGTTTTGGTGTTGATCCCTGGAGATTTCTGGGGTGTTATGAGCCAGCTCCAAACCAAGCTGAACACAGAGGAAAGGTGCATTTCAGAGCTGTTTTGATCTGTATAACCTGGATCCCACAGGAATATAGGGCAGTAACTTAAGGCAAGAAGAGTTGTTTTGTGCCTGCTGAAAACCTGCAGTGGAGCAATTAGCAGAGCTTCTAAGACAGCTCCTGAGTGTTGTGCACTGGGAGACTTCTTCAGTGCACGTTTGTCTGCCAGTGCTCCTGATGTGGACAAAACCAACTCCCTCAAAATAATCTGGATTCCTCCTTCCACTTAATTTCATGTTGGAAGTGATGAGTTCTGCTGAGTTCTGGTTCATAATAGAATCCTAGCAAGGTGTTGAACAGTGTTTTTTGATGCTAGGAAGGCATTTTTGTTTAAGTCTAGTCTTATGAGATGATTGTCAGAAAATGTGAGGAAATGGAGAGGAGTACTGAAGGTGAAGAGTTAAGGTGAGGGATGCAATGTAACTTTTTAACTCTTGATGGGTAAAGATAGAAGTAAAAAGTTGAGAAAAGAAGAAATAAATTGAGTTAGTAGCTGCAATGGAACTGAGAGAGTTGGACATGAACTGTGCAGGTAAAAAAAAGAAATCTTATATTGACTATTTAAGTGTTCCACCAGGCATCTTGAGTGTTATTTGGATATCCAAAAATAGGAAAGCAGATCACCTCTGTTCCTGCCTGCTGGGTGGCAGAATAGCTCAAGTCAGTCTTTCACTTTTGTCTTCCTGTCAAACAAACAAACAAACTTTAATTCTTGTTGTAAACACTGTGGCTGTCTCCAGATGTTCCTGGAGTGGTGATTGCTGTGGCTCTGACCTCCAGGAGAGAGGGGCTCCCTGTGTGTGCTAGAGCAAGGTGTGAGTGTGCACGTGTGTAAATACAAGTGCAGAATGGCCTACAACATTGTCTCTGAGTCATTAGAGTTTCAAATTCAGCCCATTATGACTTGAAAAGCTTCTCATAACTGAAGCAAGTTAGTGCCAGAACTGCTAATAATAACTTTCTGGCTAAAACTTTCCAGATATTTTGCCATCTATAACTCTTGACTCCAAGAGCTAGGAGGCTAAATAGCATTTAATGGGTGTTTTGTTGTCATGGTTTTCAAGGTGTAAGACTTAGACTTGATCTCTTTTTTTTTTTTTTAATGAAACTAGAAAGGAATTTTGGCCTGTGTTTGGTGGTCATGGCCATTTGTGGGTGTTTCTCAAACCACCCACAGTTGGAGTAATGTTCCATCTCTTTAATTTTCGTATTCATCATTCATTGAGGTGCTCTCATAAGTATGTTCCACTTAACCCATTTCTTTGTAAGTCTTTGAAAAATATGTATAGCAGGGCTTAAATGGCTTGGAAGTCTTTGAAGACAATTATAGCCCATTTTAGGAGAGGCGATGTTTTATGAAGTGATGAGAAGCTCACAGCACAGGGGCTGAAAGCTGAACGAGGCCAGTCTGAGGCTTCAGCTGTGCATGAATGAATCAGCAGGGTGGTAAGAAAATTCCATGTGCTTGGGTTTCCCAGGACACCTTGTGTTGTTTCACAGCTGAAAAATCTGGTCTGGGCAAGCAAAGGGGGCTTCAGCCCTTTTATAAATACATATTATATGATTGGCTTTTCACAAATATTGAAATGAATACTATAAGTGTTACGTTAGAAAGTTATGTTGTATTAATATAGTGTGTTATAAATGTATATTAAAAAGCTGACTTCTTGCAAATATTAAGGTGAATGCTATATGTATAAGGATGTAGTTTTGTGAGTTATTTATGGCATCAGCTGAAGTGCAGGGGATGGAGCTGTGCTGGATTTTGCACAGGGAGCCCAAACCTGCTGGGTTGGGGCTGCTGTGGTGGGAGCTGCCAGGCTCTTCCCTGTGCCAGGTTCTGGAGCACACGTGCACTGAGCCTGGAACATCCTGGGTGCCTGTGAATGCAGAGGGTGCCTGTGCAGACTTGCAGGGAACTCTTGGAATGAGTGTGGGGTGGTAGGTGGTGTTCTGGAGGTCACTGGAAGGACAGCACTGAAAAGACTCTGTTGATCCTGTGTCCTCTCACATGTTTGGACAGCAGTTTTCCCCATTCTCCAGGGGATTTAGTCCCAGCCTTGTCTGCATTGATAAACACTAAGCAAAGGAAGTTCAGCATTTACCTCTGTTTGGCTTTGCTGCAGTCATTAATCAGTGGAGGCTGGACACCAAGGCCGTGTGTAATACGTGGAGCTTAATCTCTCCTTCCTTATCTCTTCCTCTCTCAGCACCAGACATTGCCCTTGGAAAATGAACCAGCTTCCTCCAAAGAGTCCTGTGGCATCCCCGGTGTCAGAGGGCATGAATTCCAGGGGAGAGGCTTTGGACAACTTGTCAATGGACAGTTTTTGGCTGGAAGTGGAGAACATTAAGCAGAGCACTGAGGCCGAGCAGGAGGAATGCAGCCTTGCAGATGTCAAAACACAGGAGGGTAGGTTGCCAAAAATGTTGGGAGTGAGGGGAGGAATGTGAACATCTGAGACAGAAGATTTGCTTATGCACCCGAACGATTCAGAAGCATGTTGGAGTATGGTTAGAATATTATCAGTCAATCAGGGATAGAGATATTATTTTAATTGGGTGGTGGATAATGCCCTGCAGAAGGGGAGGGTTGGCTTGGCCTGGTTTCGGCTTCTGAAACAAAGCTGACTGCAAAGATCAGCCCCAGGAGCATGTTCAAGGCTCCAGGTTTTTCAGGCAGCCCCACCAAGGGTGGGGGCTCTCAGTGCCAGTTCAGGGGGTGTGTGGTAAACACTGAGAGCTGGGGCTGTTTGGGAACCTTGGCTTGTGTGCATGGAGATGCATCAGAGTGGCTTCTGTGGGAGCTGCTTCTGTGGAAGGCAGACTGTTCCCTCACTAATTCCCTGTTGAAGAAACCACAATAAACATCCAGAAAACATTCAGTCTGTCTGCATAAGATTTTTCCTGCATATCCTTTTTTCTTTCTTTGGGAGAAATGTGTATGGGGTGTTTTTAATGCACTTTCTGTAGCACAGATGTTATCCAGTGCTTTGGAATAGTTGCAACCTGAGCCAGTTATTCCAAAACTTTTGGAATATGTTTTCCCTCTATAGCAGCCTAGAATCCCAGGATGGTTTGGGTTGGAAGGGACTTTAAAGCTCATCCAGTGCCTCCCTTGCCATGGGCAGGGACACCTTTCACTGTCCCAGGCTGCTCCAAGCCCTGTCCAGCCTGGCCTTGGACACTGCCAGGGATCCAGGGGCAGCCACAGCTGCTCTGGGCACCTGTGCCAGGGCCTGCCCACCCTCACAGGGAAGGATTTCTTCCCAATATCTATCACAGCTTTCCCCTCTTTCAGTGTGAGCCCACTCCTCCTTGTCCTGTCACTGCAGCTCCTGATGAGCAGTCCCTTTAGACGTGGGAACTACAACACCCTGGGGTGCTGGAGGGGGGATAAGGGCTGATAAACACCCAGTGATCCCACGGGGGGGGTCACACCTTTCCTGGGTCCATTTTGAAGAGATGGAGGTGGTTGGCTGTACATCCCCTTGAACACAGCCTGCACAGCTGCTGTGCTGCCTGAGAAGGATCTGTGTCCTGGGGAAATGTTTGTGACAGTCCCAGAGTGCTGCTGTGCTTGGGAAGGGCCAATAGCTCTCAGGGAGGCTCTGGAGAAGCAGGGTGAGAATGTCATTGTCTCCGTCTGCCATCATGGGCAGGACAGGGTAAACATGAAGGTCTGCTGTTAATGTCCCTTCATAAAGGACACAAGTTTGATTTTCAGAACTGGAAGAGATGCAAAGTGATTCAGAAAATGAGTGCACCAGGAAGGAGACTGGAAAAGAGACCATCCCATGAGATGAAAGCCTGTCTGGGATATCCTAAAGACTGATATGCTGGAGGCAATTTGATTACTGTGTATAAGCAGGGATAGGAGGAAAAGTGTCTTTTAATGCTGTAGCTTAATCTAGCAGGCAGGAGCTGAGTGCTTAATTGGCCGCTGAAACCAGACAGGCTTGAAATGATGCTCCAAGTAGCAAAGCCTTCCCAGCAGCCTGGGGAAGGAGGTGGGGCAGGCTCAGGCTCCTGATGCCTTCTCTGAAGGGGTTTAGGCAAATAAACCTTGTGCAGGGGGTGGGGAAGCTCTGGATGGTGTGCAGGGTTTGCTTTCATATCCCTGCAGCTCCTCCTTGGAGCACGGAGGCTGTGGGGCTCCTCAGGGCCAGAGGCACTGTCACTTTTTGCATAAATCTGGGGAAATGAGAGTTGGGCAGCTCTGTCTGGAGACAGCCTGGGAGATGGCTGGTGATAACCAGGGCTCAGGGACAGTGGGGAGGCTGTGTGGAGATAAGGCATTGCAAAAATGCTGACCCAGCTGGCAACACTGGGCTCCTGTGCAAGCCCTGGGTGAGAGGTGGTGTCCTGGGGAGCTGCTGGTGACCTGGTGGCAGTGGGAGCTGTAACTGCACGTCTGGGGCAGCTGGAAGGTGCTGAGGGTACTCATGGCCTCACTAACAGTTGGTGGGAGCAGGAAGTAGCTTTTTCCTGAAATGCAGCGTTGAGCTGTCCTTGCTGTCACTGTTTGCCCAGCTCTGTGCAGGTCTGACAGCACAGCCAGCTGGGGACACAGGCACTGCCACTAAAACACCTGTTTGTGACCTTACAGCATGTAACCATGGCTGAGAACTGTCTGCAAAGGGTGATTCTGCACCTTCAAAAATCAGATAGGAAGTTGTCCTCAATGTTTAGCCTGAAAATGTAGGATGCTGTAGCTGTCCTTTAAATATTCGGAAAGTGAATGCTTTATTATCAGCACTATTTTTAACTAGGTTATGTTTCAAGTAAATTTGTGGAACTGGTGTGGAATGCAGAATCATTCATATTTATGCCCTCCTGAAGTGCTGCTTGCCTGGAACTGACAAGGCAAATCTTAGCAGCTCTCCAGGCTTAAACCTGCAGCTCACCTTCTGTGGATCTCTCTCTTCTGACCTGTTTCTCTCCAATTTTTCCCTTTTCCCCAGAAAGAACCCATTTTCTGGTTTCCTTTTGTGTTACTGGCAAACACAACTGGGCCAAAATAGTAACTAGAGGAATTACAATCTGGTGCTTTGGCATGAGATGTGGCAGCAGGCTCACACGGATGTCCGATGGAGGGGCTGCTGTGTGGTGTTTGTGTATAAGATCAGTTTCCTGTTATGACTGGAATTGACTATTTTCAAAATTTGCAAGCAATACACTTCACTTCCTCTAGTTCCCAAAGGCAAAATAAACCAGAGGCTTTTTGTGTGTTATTCTGCTGTGAAACCATGGATGGAGGACAAGGAGGTGTTTGGTGAGGAGTTGTGAGTGGGACCACGGCTGGCTGTGCCCAGGGGATGCTGTTACCTGTCAACTTCTGTAAAACAGACATGGGAACAGACCAAAACTTAGGGATATGTAGGAAAACCAGACAATTGCCTAGAAGATTCTCTTAGGGAAATACTTGACTTCTAGTTCAGCTCTATTTTTTTGTGGTGTGATGATGGAAAAAACTTCTGTTTCATTATGGCATCTAAAATCACAAAGACCACACTTTGAAGACTGAGTTTTAATTGTGTCACAACATGTGTTGTGCATGAACATGAGGTTTCTCCAGAAAAATTAAATTATTTAATCTCTCAAGGAGAGCTGCATGGCTGCTTTTTATTGATGCTGCAATAATAAAACTTGGCCTGAGCAGCTGTGATAACTGAGGAGGTAGAAATTTGCATAGGACAGGGAGGGGGGAATGAGCTGCTCTGTGCCAATCAGTTCAGTTGTGATTTTTCTTTTTCCCAGTTTAACCTTTGGTAGGGCTGTACTGGAGCTGCCTGCAGTGAATGAATGTAGATGGAATTGGAAAGATAAAGGCTTTGTGGTGTTTGCTGTGTTAAAGTTGAAGTCACCTGTTAAATTGTTTTTTTCATCTTTGAATTTCAAGTAGCTGCCTTGCTCTGGGCACTTTCTCACTTGCACTTCCTTATGAGTGTATCCCATAAGAAAAAAAAATCTTCTGTGTTTGAAGTGAAACTTTATATGTATTGAAGAATGAAGTGGAATTGAGTTTGAGTTATGCTGCTGTACTGTCTCCAGGCTTTTCACACTTCCTTCTGGAACTGGAATGGTCTTTAATTTTAGTGATACTTTGCATAGGCACAGGCATCAAAAGAATGCACAGGGTGAAAAATAACGTTTTGGCTTTAGTTGAGTGTATTGATACCAATCCACTTAAAAAATTAAAGACTAGGGGTGATGCACACAGTTCAGCAAGTATATTAAATAAAATATATTTGAACCTACCAGATCAGGATCTGGATATTTAATTTTTTTTATATATATCTAAGCATGCATATAGATTAAAAAATAAAAAGTAAAAGAAGCAACCAAGTCATTTGGAAAAGTACAAAAGCCAAATATGCAGTGTTGTGTGCTTCTCACAGACCTTTTGTCCATTCTCAAAGCTGTTGACAGATCAGGTGGGATCCAGGGAAGCCCTGCCATTCCTGCTGGGGGGGGGGGGCTGTGTGCTGCTGCCAGAGCTCCCCTTTGCACAGGCAGTCCATGGAAAGGCAGATTTATCAAGTCCACCTGACTTTACTCCCATATCCTGTCACAATCCTTGCCTGAATATCCCCCAGAGCCACACTTGTGCCCTCTTCTGCCCAGCTTCTCTGGGAGCCTGTGCTCCTGGGAGTATCCCTACCTCCACAGTTCTTTCTTCTCCCTTTTCCTCATCTGGAATGAGCAATAAGACCTGTGTGAGCAGCTACACCTGCCCAAAGAGCTGTGTGTTCTCTGGTGTCCCCCCATACCAGCTGGGCACTTAGGATTAGGGCTGATTCTGACCATGGCCATGGCTTCAGCACAAAGCTGTGGCTCCCTCCCAGTGATGTCCCATTGCCAGCCCAGACAGGGAACGACCCAGTCTGCTGCTTTGTGCCTCTACAGCACTGCAAGCACCCAGATTGCTGCTCTCTGCTCACTCTGCCTTCAGTTTAGGGTGGACATTGAGTGCTGTGTCCAGTTTAGGATGGACATTGAGTGCTGTGTCCAGTTCAGTTTAGGAAGGACATTGAGTGCTGTGTCCATCCCTGGCCCCTCAGTTTAGGAAGGACATTGAGATGCTCAAACACATCCAGAGGAGGCACCGAGGCTGGTGAGGGGCTGGGAACACAAACCCTGTGAGGAACAGCTGAAGGAGCTGGGATTGTTTAGCCTGGAGAAAAGGAGACTCAGGGGTGACCTTATCACTCTCTACAACTCCCTGAAAGGTGGCTGTGCTCAGGTGGGGTTGGTATCTTTCTCCAGGCAGCAGCTGACAGAATGAGAGGACACAGTCTCAGGCTGCATCAAGGGAAATATAGGCTGGATATCAGGAATAAGTTTTTTACAGAAAGGGTAATAAAGTACTGGAACTGTCTGCCTGTGGAGGTGGTGGAGTCGCCATCCCTGGATGTGTTTAAGGAAAGCCTGGATGTGGCACTGGGTGCCATGGTTCAGTTGAGGTGTGAGGGCTGGGTTGGACTCGATGATCTTGGAGGTCTCTTCCAGCCTGGTCACTCTGTGTTTCTCTTCCCCCCCTTGGCAGAGGGAGAAGCCGAAGCCGAGTGGCTGCAGGATGCTGGTCTGTCTGAGCTCCTGGGGGAGGCAGGCTCTGACAAGGACAACCTGGTGCTGCTGTCCACGCTGACCAGGACGCAGGCGGCGGCCGTGCAGCGCCGGCTGGACACGTACTCGCGCTCCCGCCGCCGGAGGAACAAACACCCCGTGCGCGACGTCCGCGACATCTTCGGGGTGCCTGGCTCCGAGGTGGGTTGGGCTGCTGGGTGTGGGAACCCTGGGAGCTGAGAATATGAGGCTTTCTATTCTAACAGGCCCTGATCCTCAAGAAAGGATCATTTGGCCAAACTACATTTGACCTGAGGCTGTGGAACAGGCTTCCAAAATTGAGTGATAGCGCTGGGATTGTGGGTGTGGAGTTTGAATAGAAGTGTGTAATATCACAGGGCGGAAAACTTAGAGTTCAAGATTTTAATATATAGTAATATATATAAAGCAATATGGAGGATTTAGGGCATAGGCTAAGTTCTTCTTTCACCTTCTCCTTCTTTCACCTTCTCCTTCTTTCACCTTCTCCTTCTTTCACCTTCTCCTTCTTTCACCTTCTCCTTCTTTCACCTT
>JBBMKD010000067.1:4003259-4035819 GCA_037834095.1 Argya squamiceps | reverse complement strand
GAGCTGGGGTTGTTTAGCCTGGAGAAAAGGAGACTCAGAGGTGACCTTATCACTCTCTACAACTCCCTGAAAGGTGGTTGTAGACAGCTGGGTGTTGGTCTCTTTCTCCAGGCAGCAGCTGACAGAATGAGAGGACACAGCCTTAAGCTGTGCCAAGGGAAATATAGGCTGGATATTAGGAAGAAGTTTTTCATGGAAAGAGTGATAAAGTACTGGAACTGTCTGCCTGTGGAGGTGGTGGAGTCACCATCCCTGGATGTGTTTAAAAAGAGACTGGATGTGGCACTTGATACCATGGTCTAGTTGAGGTGTTAGGGCTGGGTTGGACTCAATGATCTTGAAGGTCTCTTCCAACCTGGTCATTCTGTGATTCTGTGTGATTCTGTAAAGCATGTGATAAATTCCATCTCTTTCACAGAGCCTGGAACAGAAGCTGGAAAGGGACTTCTACAGTGGCCTGTTCCGCTGGGATGAGGTTCACCAGAACGACGTGTCGGGGCTGCTCAAGAGATTCATCCGAGAGCTGCCGGCCCCGCTGCTGACAGCAGAGTACCTGCCTGCCTTTGCTGCTGTCCAGAGTGAGTGCCTGCCCTGCCCTGCCCTGCCCTGCCCAGCACCAGCTGGGGTTATGCAAAGCTCCAAGGGTCTCCTCTCAGGTGTGTTGGGAGCCTGTGGATCCGATGGGAACACAGCACAGCCGAGGGTTGGAGTTGCTGGTGCTTGGCTGAATGTGCCTTTCTGTAGAGGCACTGTCCTGGGGGGTGGGTTTGTTCTTTTCTGTTACAGCCAGGATTAAATGCTCAAGAGATTATTTTCATGTTCAGACTCAGATATTTATTAATTCTTATCTATATCACAGTCTCACAAGTTGTGAGTTCTAGCTAACAAAGTAGAAAATGGCTCCTCTTTCTTTACAAGGCCTTTTAAGCACTAATTGTCCAATTATGAAAGGACACCCAAATTATTTTTACATTTAACCCAATAACCAAACACCCATGGTCTGCAATGGGGACTTTTCTACCCAATTACAAAACATCACCCAAACCCTTGAAGAAGAAGGTGAAAAGGAAGGACTTAGCCTATACCCTAAAACCTCCATCTTTACATATATTACTAAGTTTTCCACCATGTGATGTCACGCACTTCTATTCAAACTACAGACCCACATTCCCAGTGCTATCAGTCAATTTTGGAAGCCTGTTCCATGGCCTCAGGTCAAATGTGTTTCAAATGTGAAAACCCCAGTGTTTTCTTGAGGGTCAGTGCCTGTCAGCACAGAAAGTGTAAAATTCTCAATGCCCAGGGTTCCAACACTGGGGTCTTCAGTTCACTTGAGCCTGCAAGGTTGCTGCCATCAATTAGGACAAATTGATCAATAAAGGCACACAGACTGAGCTGTGGAAACTGGCCAGGGCATGCTGTCTGCAGGTAATGTGCTGTTCTGCAAGCATTTTTCTTTGAGGTTGGTGCTTCAGTAGGTAGTTTAGATGTGTTAAGCTGACTGAGTGCACAAGTTTTTGTTAAAAGCATGGGGAGTTGTGGGTTCTTTTGCTGCCCTTCAAGGGCATCAGGGTTGCTGGTTGATTGTGTACTCTAAGGGAAATGAGTCAGTCTTCTAAAACATGGGTAGCTCCCTTCTCAAGGCCAGTATGAGTTTGATTACTTCTGTGAAACAAGGTCTCAAATGCTAGCTGGCCAGCCATTCAATAAGTAATTGTCTCATTCCTTGGAGGATTCCTGTGGTCAAAAGGAAGGGTCAGAAACCTGAATCCTCTGTTGCTGCTCTCCTAGATATTCCAGACCTGAAGCAAAGGTTGCAAGCTCTAAACCTCCTGATCCTGATTCTGCCAGAGTCCAACAGGAACACTCTGAAGGTAACTGCTTGCTTTTGATGTAGCTGGTAAAACATAGAATTACAGAATTGTTTAAATTGAAGAAAAAGCCTTAAAATCATTGAGTCCAACTATTCCCCCAGCACTTCCAAGGCCCCCATTAAGCCATATGCCCAAGTGCTACATGGCTTTTAAACAGACACCATCTTTTCCTTTCTGTGCTTTATAAGAGCTGTGGTGGTTATTGCTGCCTTTTTTTTTTCCTCCTGATTAGTTCAGCTCTCAGGTATCCAAGGTAAGGCTGATTTAGCACCGTGCACACTTCATTTAGAGCATTGAAATATATAATTCAGTCAAAGATGATCTGTCATGGAGGTGTGAGGTGGAAGGAATAATCCAAAAGGGTTCATTTTTCCACATCTGGGAATGGCTTTGAGGGGACACTGAAGGAAAGGAGGAATTCATCTTTGGATTCAGAAACTTTTGCAGCTAAACTCTGTAAATTACCACCTGCCAAGGAGTAAAAATTCATCTGTTTCCCACACAGAGACTGTTTTTCCTGATTCATAAATACTGGATAAACCTCTCTTGGTGTGGTTATTTGTTGCTATCCTAGTATTAGAAATTGGTCGCTCTACTTCCTGACTGGAGAAATGGGATTTGCTGATCTATATCAAGAAAAAATGCTAATTAATGATCTCTCCAGCAACTGCCATGGTAGTTTTTTGAGCATTACTGTTAATGGATGGCTTACGTCTTTTTCCCTTTTCTCAGGCCCTCCTTGAGTTTCTCAGCAAGGTGGTTGCCAGGGAAAACAACAACAAAATGAACCTCTGGAACGTTTCCACAGTCATGGCCCCAAACCTCTTCATGCACAAGGGGCTGCCAAACAAGATCCCCGAGGGGAAGGAGAAGCAGCTGGCGGAGGGGGCGGCGGACGTGGTGCGGATGATGATCCATTACCAGGACCTGCTCTGGACAGTGAGTCCCACAGCAATTCTGTGGTGTGGTGTAGCAGTGTCTTGGTCTTAGAATTGGGATAGGAAAGGGATAGCCTTGGAAATTTCAGAGGAATTAAATAGCTGGGAGCAAAACCTCTGGTGAATTCTAAAAGCTACCCATCCTTAAGATGGTACACAGATATTTTTGTCTATTTAAGGAGCTAAAGTGATGATTATGTGCCTAAACCTTATCTTTTCTTTGATTTAATTCCTGTTTTCACCCTTCTCCCCTGCCCAGGTCTCCTCTTTCCTGGTAGCTCAAGTGAGAAAGCTGAACGAGAGCAACAACAAAAGGTACCAGTTCTGTGACAAGAGAATTAAAAATTTGTTGCGGAAGATTCACGCTGATAAAGACAAGGTGGAAAAGAACCAGGGAGAGGTGAGTTAGGGCTTGGAAAAAAAACAAAACAAAACCCTTTGTGGCAGTGTCAAATGTTTTCCTGAGGACTCAGGAAGATGAAAGGGCTGATACCCTTGAAAAGAGCAAGAACAACAAAAAAAAAGCAGAATAATGAGGAACAGTTTCCCAGGCGCTTTTGGCCAGGTTGTGGCAAAAAGTGATCTCAACAGCAAGAGCACTAAATACATTTCAGGCTACAAAACACTTGGTTAAAAGCAGGGAAGAGATCAGGAGGAGAAATTTTGTTTTTCCCCATGTGAAGAGCAGAATTCTTATGGCTCTGAGTGTCCCATGTGTTGGCAGAGATACGTCTGTGTGATAAAGGCAGACTTGTTTTCATTTTTCAAAGCATAAGTTCAGGCTATTGCCTAATTTTTGTTTTGCTCCATAATGTGAGTTAAGATGTCACATCATTTGGTGCTTCCTTTCTTTGGAAAGGATCTTTCTGGAATTCAGTAGCCTGAAACCCAGACCTCAAAATTCCTTCCCGAGTAATTTAAATGAATTTCAGAAGAGTCATTCACACTTATGCAAAACAGTTTGTCGGGATTTGTTCTGACAAACCCTATTTTCACCCGAGCTTGTGTCAGTGCTGTGTTTGAACAGCAGAGAGCACCAGCACACACTGATGGAGAGCACAGAGCTCCTCTCGTGGCCTCAACACCAGAACATTGATTTATTCATAATGCTCACCTTGGTGCTTCCATAAGCTTTCAACTTGTACTGTGTGTGTAAGAAACAAGCCTAAATTCTCTGAGCAGCTGTCTGGGCAAGTTTAATTCTTCGCACTCTCCAATCTATTTTGAAAATTAATGTTTTAAGAGTCTTTCTTTAAGCACTTTTTTTCTTTTTTTCTGCCTTGTTCAGCCTTCCAAGATTGTGAAGGTCCACGCATCACTCCTCCTGAAGGACTCTCTGGAGGTGCACTTGAACAATGCAACCAGGGTTGCTGACGTCTTGAGGCAGTTTCAGAAGAACCTGTGCCAGAATGGCTGGAATATTGTTAACACTGTCAACCTCCTCAAGTGGTAAATGGCTTTTTCTCTGCTTAAAAAAGAAAAAAAAAAACAAAAACCTGAGTGGTCTAGCTGCTGTTTTCTGTCTTGGGGTAGAGCTGAGGTGGAAGCACAGTGAGTCATGAGGAGAGATTGCTCTCTGCTCCTCTGCTCTAAGCCTAGGAAATGGTGCTGGATGGGGGAGGCAGATTTTAGCTCACTGAGTGCTTCCACCCAGTGCTCAGGCTGTCAGGAGGTCAGCAGTCCCCTCTGGGCTGCTGGACGCCAAGTGAACTCCAGAATCCTTGCTGAAGGAAGGCAAAAGGCAGCAACATTGACCCTGACAAGCAAAGCCTGTAGCATCACCTGTATCCTCTGCCTGGAGTAGTAATTGCATCGTGCTTATGTTAATGTAGGGATTTCCTAAAATAAACTCCCTCCAATTCCCTCCTGTGCTCCTGTGGTGAATTGCTGAACTAACCCAAAAAAGGAACAGAAGAGTTCCTGCCCCCCTCTGTCACAGCCCCTGCAGACTGTGTTTGGTAGGTAAGGTGGCAGTGCCTCTCCTGTGTCCCAGGAGGTGTCCAGACAAGGAGGGGTGGATATGGGTCAGCTGCTGTCTCACCAACAGCTTCCCTTGTTTGCTTTTTTTCCCCCAATTGTGTGTGTCCTGCACTGTGCAGGAGGATCAGCAAAGTCTCTGTAAAATTACCTCTTTGATCATTGCTGGCCTCTGAAACACAAACAATTCTTTTGGAAGGAATAATACTAAAATAACCCAATCTGTCTTGGCAGAGATTTAACTTTCAGCATGTTTTTCTTTCTGCAGTAACAACTCCACAGAGTGCACAAACTTGCTCCTCTATGAAGTGGGAGGCAATATTGGTAAGTACAAATGGTGGCTGAAAATAAGGACTCTCCTACCCAGTTTTTATGCTCAGCTTCTTTTAGGAGGTAGTTAAAAAACTTCTCTGGGCAACTCTGCCGTTGCCTCACCACCCCAAGACTGAAGAATTTCTTCCTAATAACTAATGTATATCTACCCTCTTTTTCCTCAAAGCCATTACCTCAGATTTGTGGAAGTGCTTCTGAAAGGTTGTAATATTGAAATGAATGTGAACAAAACCTAGTTTTTAGGTGGGGGCAAAAGCAAGCAAAAAACAAATCTAGCAGCTAAAGGACTAAGGATAATAAAAATATGGGGTTTTTTCTGAATGTCTTGTTTTAACAGGTGAACATTGCCTGGACCCTGACACTTACCTCTTGGACTTGTACCACATCAACCCCCATGCTGAGTGGATCATTAAGCAAAACCCATCTTACCCTCGGATGTTCTAAGGAAAACATGGGCAAAACAAAGCACTTGGTTGCAGTTTTTGGAAGGTGTGGAAACAGAGACTTTCCTGTTGTAGTGTCAGAGCAGGCACTGCTTGTTTCTTGGGAGGAAAAGCGCCTTTATTGAGTGCTTCCATGGCAGCTGGCAGTGAGAGCACAGCAGCCTCTGTGCTAACAGGGGTGTTGGAAACAAGCAGCAATTGTCATTGTGTAGCAGAGTTTCCAGGGGGAGTGACTGTACCTAAACAAAATATCCCCCAAAACAAACCCTGGAGGCAAAGCTGCAGTGGTTGTACAGCAAAGATGGAAGAGAAGAAGAAGATTGTCTTGAATATGGTGGAAGGCATTTGTGTGTTCTGGATTTGCTCTTTCTTTTGGAGGAGAGACAGTCAAATGCTGCTGTGGTACTAAGGACATCCCTTTGGTAAGGTCCATCCTGTGTCACGTCACCAGAAAAGTTTATGATCCACTGTTAAGCTCCTGTTATGTCATTCTTTGAAGAATGAAAAAGGATGTTTCCAAAAAGGCCAGATGGGATGTGACACCAACACATCGTGTATTTCATGGCTGCAGTTAAATACATGTATGCAACACAAGAAAGTAACTTTCCTTGAGAAAAGGTATGGAAAATAGAGCAGCCTTTCAGATGTGCAGTGTGGCAGGACAGATGCCTGTCCCAGGCAGCTCTGCTGTAATGCAAACCCAAATTGCCACTGATGAGGGTAAAACATGCATTTATTTAGATAGACAACTTATACATCAAAAGACAAGGCAGGAAATATCCTGAAGCTAATGTGAGGTTGGTAATCTGAGCTGGCCAGGTGAACTGGACCTCTTTGTGGAAGATTCTGTGTGAATGTGTTTGTTCAAAAGTCAACAAACCTCCCCTGAGGTGTGGGGTGGCTGAACTGAGCTGAGCTGAGCCCTCCCTGCCCTGGCTGCACGTTTCCATCACACTCAGCACAGCGTGGTCACTTGGGCTGGGCAGGTGAGGGCAGGGCAGAACACCCACACCTTGCTGCTGCATCTTCATCATCATCATCACCCAACCTCAGCTCCCAGAGAACTGCGCCTATGAAGAGGAGTTGCAGAAATGTTGCTTCCCTTTGTGGTGATGCTGAAATACCTCACGTGAGGGTCCCACTGTGCAGTGTGAGGGGTGACACACTCAGCCTGTCTGGAAATCTGGGCATCTTTCTCTAAATACTGTTTGTAAACACGGTTGGATATTTATTCATGTGGCAGAAGCAGGGCTGCCCTGCAAGTGTGTACTCAAAGTATTTAATTTGCCAAATCCCAGCTGCACTAGTGACAATCTCCAGTATTATTTCTTTTGTTAGAGAAGTTTGTTTCCATTGCAATCTGAATTTTCCCTCCTCTCCTTGTTTTTTGTTTTTTTTTTTTTTCCCAGGATGGAGTGTAGCTTTCCTTATTCATTATCTCAAACTCCTAGATTGTGTTGTAAAGATGCTTCACTCTGTGATTATTCTGTCTGTGTGGTTAAATCCTCCTGGTGGTTAAGATCCTTGAGGAGCAGGTGAGCCACAGGCCATATTGTTTCCATTTTTTTGTGTATTCTGTGTGAGTGGTGCAGATATCTTAAAATTATTCATATATTAGAGAGTCTGTCTCTTCTTTTTGGTTGAGATGATGCAGATGAATTGACTGGTTGGATCACCTCATAGATGTCTTCTTAAGAACCTGTAATAGAACCTCCCAACCCTGACCCAGCTGTCAACAATTCTTGAGGTGCCTCTTTTATAGGGCTTAAATTGTGCCTGAAGGAGCCTGATCCTTTTCCTCCACAATGGGTGATTTATGTCTCTGGAAAGATCAAGCTGCTTTAAATTGAGGCTTTTAAAACCAAAGGTACCTATTCAGCACCCCTTCTGGAATTCTTTGTGGCAGTGATGGAGTAAAGATGGCAAAGAGCAAAAGCCAGAGATGTGATACCCTGAGAAATACCCAACTCATAAAGGTATCACTGTGAGCTCAAAGATCCTTTGCAAGCTGAATTGCACTCTGCAAATCACACAACGCTGCATTTTTCCACCCCTCATATGCTGGTTTATTAAATATTCTGTCCATATCTATTGAGGGGTCAGGACTGCATCACTGCTGCCGTGAGCTACAAATGAGTGGGGTTTTTTGAACACCAAACAATGTGAATCAGTGCTGTGAAAAGGTTAATGGGAGATTCTCATGAGACAAAGATCAGGTTTAAGTATGAAAGGAAATGTAAAAAAAAAAAAAAATCCAACAAAATGAAACAGCTCTTTCCCATTGATGGAAATGCTTTTTAAATTTTTTTCCTGTCTTTGTATCAAAAAATAAATGTAAATTTTTCAGTCAGTGATGTGCAACTCACTCCTGAAGGAGGCTTTTAATACCTTTTTTTATGAATTTTTAATTCTGTATTTAAATTTCATTTATTCGGTGAAACAATAAAAATACAGGAAAGTCTCCTGGCTCCATTTTCGTTGGTGCTTGAGAGCAAGTTAAATGGCACCACATCTGTGAATGCAGCAGGATCTGCCCCGTGCCTGCAGAGGGATGTACCTGGGGAGTTCTGTGTTACAGCTTCAGGAGCAGTTCCTCTTTGGCTGATCCTGTGGGGTTGCTGCACAGGGATGGTCCAGGAGGAGGAAGAGGAGGTTGGTGTTTGGTGTAACAAGCCCAGAAAAAGGTGGATGGGAGCTGAAGGTGAACCCCAACCATTAGTGACTTCTGAAGGAAGAGGAGCAGTTGTTGAAGATTTAATCTTGAGGAAATGTGTCCCTATCCCATGAGAAATCCCCTTCCGCCCCCCTCAGTCCTGCTCAGCTGAGCTCTGCTCAGGACTTGGGTTCTGGACCAAGACTGACAGGAATCCAGCCTGGATCTTTGGTTAAATCACGACTAATAGTGTTCAAAAGTCATGAAATGTGGCATAAATCCACTGTGAACTGTTTAAAAACAGTGCAGCAGCCTGTCCAGCAGTGCTGGGGGAAAAGCAGAGCTTGCTCTCCTACCCAGACATAAAAAGAAAGGGGAGGGGGGATCCAAGCAGCTTCAAAAAGCTTCCAGAGCAATTATCTGAGGAAAACACCAGTTTATCAAACTCATTCCACCCATTCATCTTCAGTAGTATCAAAGTGCTAATCTCTCCCTTCCCCAAGGGCTTTTGTGATTGATCATTACACAGCTCTCCCTGGCTCAGAACAGGAGCCCAGGATTTATTCTGAATGCAACTGTATGTTGTGCTGAGATAAGGGACAGAGCATAAAAGGATCTTGCAAATTCTGGTTAAACATAGTTGTGGATGAAGTTGAAATATCAAAATAATAATAATTTTTTAAAAGTAGTTTGCCTTAGGAGAAAATATTTGTGAAAATATTCACAGGAACAAGTGAAGCTTCAGCTCTTGGAGGGAAATGCCACAAGTAAATGCATTTCCTGGGGCAAAGCAAGTGACAGCAACTATTGTTATAAATAAAATACAACTGCATTTGATTAAATCTGTTTCTTTACCCCCATGCACTCCCCAGCGCTGAAAACAAGACAAATGACATCTGTGGTTTTGCATGCTGAGAGGATGGAACCCTGAAATTCTCTCCAAATCTTGTTTGCACATGAAGGCTGCAGATGTCTTCACCTTGTGTGGAGGGGGGAATAGAGGCTGAAGTTCAATGTTTTAAGTCACTGGAAAAGAAAACGTGCAGCTGCACTGATTTAGGAGCTGGGAAAAGGCCTGGGCAGTCTCTAGTCCCTCCAAGCTCAGGTTTGTGTGGGTTTATTTGTTGTTTGTGGTGACAGACACCCTTTCCCAGAGCTGTTTGTGTTGTTTGTCCTTCCCCAGGACAGGGAGGAACAGTGACCTCCCTGCCAAAGTCCTGCCCCTTGAGCTGGCAGGATCCACTGAGCTCAAGGGGTTGGAGCCTTTCCCTCCACACTGAGCTGTCTCCAGCTCTGGCCAGGGGCTGACCCAAAGGATGGCAGTGGAGGAAGGTTTTCCTTTTCTCCTCAGTCCTGGGAAGGGAACTGGAAGTGATGATGTTTTCATCCCTGTGACCATCTTGGCCATCTGCACTTTTCTAGCAGGTGAAGTTGCAGTGGTAATTACCCAGGAGATAAAGCAGGAAAAGAAGAAACGCAACAGAAATGGAGGGTGTGGGGGTACCTCTGTGGGCTGTGTGCCATTTTTGTTTATTTTTCAGAGTTTGGAAGAGACACAGAGACACAGGATTTATGCTGCCCTCTCCTCACTCATCCCAAACCTTGCTCTTGGCAGGCTGTAGTAGAAACCTGCTTCAGAAATTCCTTATCCTGTGCAGGATGAGGATAAAATGTTGGCTTTCCCTTGTTTTCAGCTTTTGCCAGCATGTCCTTTCTGTGCTGGAAGGGTGAGGTGAGCCCTCAGTATTGACTAGACTTCTTGTTTGTCCACATGTGTGGATGGAAGCTCCAAGCTGAGCACAGACTGCTTGTGCCATGTACTGAAACTTAATCTTTTAAGCCTTACCCAGAGTTTTAAAACTCCCAAGGAGAGTGGTTGTCCATAACCCACTGGTGTTACCTCCCACCTCATCCTTCTGTGTGGGCACAGTCAATGCAGGAGGAAAGAGCCACCTTCACCTGCCCTGATGACTCTGGTTAAATCTTCTCTGGACACAAGCACAGCCACAACGTGGAATAATTACCTTTTACTTATAACAAACTGGCAGAGCTGTCTCAGGGTTTCAAGAGAGACAATTAAAGATTTTACACTGTTTTCTTCAAAAGGAGAAATAGACCTGGGGGTTCCCTAATAGCCCTCCTGATTCTGCATCACCCTCTCAGAGCGTGTTGTTGTGGGTTGCATTCATTATGAGCCACTTATTATCCCTAATTATTGAGCAGGGGGTAGGGCTCTCGGTAACAGGCGGAGTTGTGACTTGATGAACACTCAGCTGTCTCTATTTAAGATAAAATTACTGTAATTAACAAATCGATCAACCCTACTTTCGCTTTGCCTGGCTGGGACAGAACAAATGGGCTAAATGAGACCTATTTAGCACAAAAGCAGAGAAAGGGGTTCGAAGACCTCAGGATACACAGGCTCAGAGCTTTTCTGTCACACACTGCTTTTAATGCTAATGTCACATAATTGTCTCTTGTTAGGCAATTTTGTCTTCCAAAAAAAGCACCCACGCTGCGCTTTCTTCAGCTCAGCCCAGCAAGGCAGAGTCAGCGGGTGAGTAGCCAGGTGGGTTGTTTGGTTCAAACCTCCCCCTCGAGCAGGGCTGGGCTGGATTCCCTGCGTGCTGTGCTCACTTGTGAGTCTTCCCAGGCTGTTTGCAGCATTTCTGTCTTTGAGAGTAAGATTGATTCCTTAGGTTGTCTTTAGCTGAGCAGATGTCACCTTCTCCAGCTCCCCAGTTGCTGCTCTTCACGTTGGTGTCTGAGAGTATCTGTGCTTTTAGCTCCAGAAATCCTCCCAGCTCGCTGGTGTGGGAAACAGTTGTCCCCAGCTCATCTTCCAGAGCCATGTGCTGTCTAAGAAGCGTTTGGCAACAGGAATTTGTTCCTCCTGAAGCTTTTTGTGGTGTGTCTGTGCTCTCTGGTTAGCTGGCACTGCATGTGTTGTCAGCCACCCTCCCTTCCTGGCCACGCCAGGATTGTGTCACATCCACACACGCATTGAGGGTCATCCCATTAAGGAGATGAGATGCTGGAGGGCCAAGGAAATTCTGTTTCACCGTGTTCTGCCCTGCTAGGAGATGAGCTGGTAAAGGATGGACCTGCTACATCTGGAGAAGGGTCTGGAGCACAATATGGGGAGCAGCTGAGGGAGCTGGGGGTGTTCAGCCTGGAGAAAAGGAGGTTCAGAGGGGACCTTATCCCTCTTTACAGCTACTAGATAGGATGTAGCCAGGTGGGGGTTGGTCTATTCTCCCAGATAACAAGTGACAAAATAGGAGGAAATGGCCTTGAGTTGTGTCAGAGGAAGTTTAAATTAGATAATAGGAAAAATTTCTTCAAGGAAAGAGTGGAACAGGCTGCCCGGGCCAGGGTTGGAATCACCATCCCTGGAAGTGTTCATGAGATATGTGGAGGTAGCACTACAAAATGTGTCTGTGCCAGCCTTGGGTCTTTCAGGAGCATGAAGCTGGTGCTGCTGCCCGCAGTGGTTGTTCTTGCTATGCCAGCTTACCTAGGTTGGCCTACACATGCTCTGTGAGACCATCACAGCCACATTTATTTCAACAGATTGTTAAAAAAAAAAATCTGTAAGTGCTTCAAGGAACTGAACTGCTTAACCTGGAGAGTTGTGTTCCTTCTGACCCTTTTTTTGAACTGGGCCAGAGGCAGTTCATCCTGCTGTCCCCACACCTGCAGGCAGCACTGAGGTGTGACAAGGGTGATAGGGCAGATAGAGAAATGAGGACCAGAGGGTGTCTGACTTGAGCTGTAACGCTGATGGTTCAGCATCTCAGAGGGCCCGTTCATCACTGCCTGGCTCCGTGGCAGGCGTGGCTGTTCTCCGTTTTGGGGCTGCTCTTCCCCAAAGTGCTGCCCACGGCTCTCCCTCCATCGGGCACCTCCATCCCGCTCCGGAGCACCCCTGGCGGGACGGGACAGCGTGTGGCTGCCATGACTGTCACATACGAGCAGGTAAAACCCGTGTAGAGCCGTCGAAGGCAGAGCCAGGAGCCTCAGAAAGGTTCATTAGGCGGGCTTTGTTCTGCTGGCGCGGCCGGGCGGGGAGATAATGCCGAGCGTTATCAGCCCTGTGCAGGAGCCCGTTGCGTAGCAACCCCGACTGGGGCACCGGGCCGCTGCTCCGCCGGAACAAGAAATACTCATTTTCTTCAATTTACAGGCGTTTCAAACAAGAATTCATTGCTGATGGAGGATTCGCTTAGGTTTAGCATCTCTTAAAGAGATGGCAGCTGGTGTTGGTCATGTTTTAGCAGCGTGTGGGTGAACGCTCACAAGGTAAAGGACCCCAGTACAATCCAGGTTTTGTTTGAGTTTCCATCCCTTTGTCCTGCTGGGGCTTGAAATGGGATGAGGACTGGAAATTTCACTGCTTCTTTCAGGCCTGATGTAAAGGCATGTCCAGGGAGCCCTTCCTGGTCCCACATTGGTTACTACAGGTGAGCAGGGTGACCATGGTCCCTGTTCCCTCTGAGCCCTGTTCACAGAGCAAAGTGCAGCAAGGGCAGAGTTCTGCTGCTGCATCTCCTTGCCAGGCTGGAGAATTGGTCAGAATTCAGAGAAACTACAAACCTGCAATACCCATGAGGCTGTTGAGGAGCCCTGGATGTAAGGACAGGAAAGAGATCCATCAATCTGCCTCTGTCTGGACCCTGAGATGTTGAGATTGAGGCCAACAGAGGCTGCCCAGGCCTGTTTTGAAGGGCACCATGTTTGTATAGTGCAAATAAGAAACAAATCCCAGCTCTGAGTGGTAGAGCAGGGCACCCTGTGGTCTCCCTGTCCTGCTGCAGCTCTAGCTGTTTCACACAGAAGGGGCTCAAAGAGCTTTTTTAAACTTCAGCTTTGGTGGGTACTGTGCAGTAAGAACAGTGGGGCCGAGTCAGTCTGCCCTGAAAAAGAAACTGGGATGCCCAGACATCATGAGAGCCTCCTTAAGAGGTTTGTCTAGATTTTGATAGAGAGGGATTCACATGCTTCATGTGCCATCTCTCTGGATGATGTATCTGGCTTTCCAAAAACCTGTGAGGATTTGCACTCTCTGATGCCTAGAACAGACAGGGGGGACAAGCCTGGATGTTCCCAACTGGAAAGATTCATAGGGAATTAACAACTATAGGATATTTATTGTGCTTCTGTGTACATACAGAACACAGTGGAAATCACAGTTTCATTTTTTTGTTCACCTGTTCCTGTCTGTATTGGCAGGGTGAGCAGTAACAGCAGGAGGGTGCTGGTGTTGGCATTGGGATCAGTGATGGAGGAGTGATTAAATGAACATCCTCTGTGTGCCCTCACCTGCTGAGAATGTGGAGGCATTTTCTGTCACTGATCAGCTTGTGCATCAAGTGACAGCAAGTACAAAGAATATTATTTGTACATTGAAAACTCCTTTCTCTGCTCTGTCCTCTGACTTCAGCCTTTCAATATTGAACAATAATGCATCTTCCCTTCTTATTAACAATTCAGTTTGAAGACTGATTCAGATTAACTTGGCCTCTCATTGTATTAAGCACTTTAGGGAAAAAAAGCCATAGGAGCTCAGAATGTTTATGAAAAGCAATTTCCTCAATGCCAGGCAGTTTAATAACTCCAGGGCCATGGCATTCAGGCTCTCATTTATTTTAAACTGTGTTTCCAAACTGTGACGGGTCAATAATAAATAAGGCAGGGTGGCAGATTTTGTGTGGAAGGGAGCTAAAAGGAAAAAGGCATTTTAAGACAGGAGCACAGAGAATAGTGTGGCTCTTGGATCTGACAAATTAAAGGCTCCTTTGAAAAACAAATTCCTATAATCAATATTTCTGTGCCAAATTATTGAGAGCAAGTGAAATTTTGGAGCTATATATGGCAAAAGGGAGAAAATTGTGATCCTCTCTCATCCAAACTGTTTCCCTGTAACAGTAAAATTATTCTTCTACATATTGCTCTGAATTTCCCCTTTAATCAAGTCCCTGGTTGAACGAGACACATAGCTCCAGGCAGGCTTTTGCACCTGAGACCTCCAATCTACTCAAGCAATAAATACAAACATCACAGAGTGTTTCAAAGGACTTGTTAAAATATTGGAAATCAGTACCTTGTAGGAAACAAAGGGAGTTAATAATATTTGCTGAAAACACCTGTTACAAACCACGTGGGACACTGAGCAGGTCAAGTGCAATGTGTAGCAACATTCACCCATCTCCTGCTTCCCTCTGTGGATATTCAGGCAGAGATTCTGGTGGGTTTATGTTTTATTCTCTCCCTTTGAAGCACAGAACATGCAGAACTAAGCTGAATTTCTCTGTGTTGTGTCCTGCCCTGCTTCTGTGAACTTTGGGCTCTCCAGCTCAGGGAGGTCTTGTCTCCTGCATATCCCATGTTCAGGGCAGCAGGTTCAAAATGTAAATAAACCTCAAAAAGATGGAATACTCAGACTGTTCTTAGTATACAGGGATTGGAAAATTGATTTTTGTTGGTCACATTCCCTTTCAGATTACTCCTGGTAGAAAGATACCCCTTCTCTAGGTGAGGCATGAAGTGCTGTGGAATTTTCCTGGATTATCAAAATATTGAGTTTGATTAAAGGGTTACTAACTCAGCAGATATATCTGTTGGATAACTTCTGTGAGTAATTGAGCAGGGAGATTATCTCTGCCATTCCCACCCAGCTGGAACTTGGGCTGTGGCTAGGGAGAGAGCTGAGCTGATTCTGCTTTTGTTTTGGTTAAACAGAATATTTATAAATCAGGTGCTCAGCCTGAGTGTTTACTTAAAAATCCTAACTTTTCCCTTAATGTTCCTGAGTGCTCACTTATTAGAAGCTCACACTGTGATTCCCTAGGAATTCATGAGATGTTTTCTGTATCTGGGTACTTTAAATAAATCTCACAAGTGCAGGCTGCAGGGCCTGGGTAGATGAATTGTTTCTGAACAGGCTTCCCACAGTACTCTTTCCCTTCTCCAGCTTGGCAGGAAGAGCTGCACCCAAATCTTGGGGTTTTTGCCTCTGGGTGGAGTTACCTCTGGAATTGCATATTTGACACAGAGGCTTCAGTGGTGATCAGGGTGACACTGGAGCTGCAGATGATGCTGTCCCCATGAATAGATGAATGGGTTAACCTTGGCCAGGTGTTCCCTCAAGCTGCCCCATCACTCTCCTCCTCCTGGACAGGAAAGAGAAGATCTAGCCAAAGGCTTGTGGGTTGAGATCAGGGCAGGGAGAGTTCTCTCACCTTTACCTCTGCAGGACGAACAGACTTGATTCAGGGAAATTAGTTCAATTTATTACCAACAAAATCAGAGTGGAGTAATGGAAAACACAAACAAATCCTAAAAATACCTTCCCTCCAACCCCTCTTTTTCCTGGCCTCAGCTTCACGCCTGGATTCTCTCCCTCCTCCCCATGGTGGTACAGGGAGTGGGGTTGTGGTTAGTTCATCACACACTGACTCTGCGGCTCCTTCCTTCTCAGGGGAGGACTCCTCACAATCCTCCCCTGCTCTATCACGGGGTCCTTCCCATGGCAGACAGTTGTCCCTGGACTTCTCCAGCACTGGGCTTTCCCACAGGCTGCAGCTCTTCATAAACAGGTCTCCTTCAGGGTGCAGCCCTTCAGGAACAGGCTGCTCCAGCCTGAACCCCCTCAGCATCACCCTCAGCATGGGCTCCTCTCTCCGTGGGGCCACAGGTCCTGCCAGGAGCCTGCTCCAGCACGGAGCTCTCTCTCTCAGTGCTGCAGCAGAATGAGAATCATCAGGTTGGAAGAGACCTCCAGGATCATCTATTCCAACCCGATCCTAACCTCAACTAACCACCAAGTGCCACATCCAGTCTTTTCTTAAACACATCCAGGGATGGTGACTCTACCACCTCCCCAGGCAGACCATTCCAATACTTTATTACCCTTTCTGTAAAAAACTTTTTCTGATATCCAGCCTATATTTCCCTTGGTGCAGCCTGAGACTGTGTCCTCTTGTTCTGTGAGTGCTGCCTGGAGAAAGAGACCAACCCCACCTGAGCACAGCCACATTTCAGGGAATTGTAGAGAGTGATAAGGTCACCCCTGAGTCTCCTTTTCTCCAGGCTAAACAACCCCAGCTCCCTCAGTTGTTCCTCACAGGGTTTGTGCACTTCAGCGAGGCTGCATCTGAGACCAAGACCTGGATCTTCAAAGGAACAAACCCCAGCCCCTCACCGTCTAAGGAAGGTCAGGCATAAAAATATCTCCACCCTCACCTTCTTCCTTCCTCCTGTCCTAAACCCATGGTCTCTCTGCCCCAATGAATCAGGACTCTGGGCAAGTATCTCTTCCATGAGAGTGCTGCAGCTGGCAGGGTACTGAGACAGAAATGTGATGGATCCTGAGCTCCCCTTCCCTCCTCTGCTCCTGCTCTGCCCACACACTGCCTTGGCCGTGGACCTGAGCTCGTGTCAACACCTGCAGCAGGATGCAGAGTGCTACACAGGGACACACTTCCCTTCTCTGCTGCTTCAAGGGCTTTATTTTTAAAGCTTTCATAAGAAATGTGCTTACACGGGCAAGGATTAAGTGGGGAGAATGTGTTATGCCTCATCCTCCTGCAGTGCTATCCTCAAGGATGTCTCTGCTCTCAAAGCCATTTCTGAGTCATCTCTTGATAGCTGGGCTGCAGGGGCTGACCAGGGGCTGCCAGGGTGAGTCTCAGGGTGAGGAGGAGGGATGCCTGCTGCTGCATCAGGTGACCAGAGCCTGCACGGCTGCTTGGCTGCTTTTGTAGTCCCTGCATTTCAAGCCATTCTGCAGCATCTGGGGATTCATTTTGTTTAGTTGTGCTACTTACATCTGTAAGATTTTTAGACAGCAAGAATTATCATCTTAATTCATAGTAATAATTCCAGGCAAAGCCCTTGATTGGGGGTGCTTTTTTTTCTTGTCTGTTCGTGTTTTGGCTCACAGAGGATTTGCTTTCTATCAGGGTTTGGAGGGATATGATTTCTTTGCTTGATTTTCCTTCCCAAATATCCTGTCAGCTGCATACTGAAGCAAAACTTCTGTCTGAAAAATAGAGTCATACCTTATTTTAGGCTTCTCTGCTCTAATCTCTGATCAAGTAGCTGGAATTATGTGTAAAAATGATGGAGACAGGAGATAATCTGCCAGTCTTGACAGACTTCAGCTCTGCTGGTGCTGTCCCAGCTGTTTCCAATCTTCACCTTGCTGGAGAACCCATTTCCATGATGATAATAATTTGTCAGCTTTTAATCTCCCGGTGCAGATGTGACAAAATAGTTTCATAATCCTCTTGCGTGCATCAGGCTGCTCACTTCTATTTTGGGCAGAGCAGGGCTGAGTAATGCACAGCTCTGGCTGATGGTGTGTGACACTGCTGTGCCAAGGGCTGTCACAGTGCAGCAGAAATGCCTCCAGAAAGGGGGTAAATGCAGGGATTTTTTAGTATCACTTGGAAGCTCCAAGCAAAATCATCACACAAATCCATGGAGAAAACCCTGAATTGTGGCTCTGAGGAGGAAATGTCCCTGTGTGTGTGTGCAGCCAGCAGGGGTGGAGCAGGGCAGTGACATCCCCGGTGCTGCCCTGCCCTGCCTGGCCCATTGCAGCAGGGGGAGAGGGAAAGCTGGGCTGCAGGGCAAACCCAGGGAGTGGTGACTCACTGCTGCTTCAGAGGGGCGCAGGGCAGGCTGCAGTGATCCCCCTGTCACAAGGGTAACTCCTGAAATCCCCAGGGACGCTCCTATGAGTCACTTGTGGGATGAGAAAGTGGAGGGATAATGGGGAACAATTTGAGCATTGTGTCATCTGAAGTGTGCTTGGCTTGTGGGAAGGGGATAAAACACTAAAATCTAACGTGGCTGCATTGAATGTGGGGGAACTTTGGATTATAAGGCTGAATATTCCATCACCACTTGCACACGTGGCCATTTGTGTGTGCTTATCTGATTTGGTCTCACTAAAGCTGAGAGAAATGATGGTCAAACACTTGTCCTAAGTAAGAGTCTAGGCATACAATTGTTCCTGAATAACCAAGAGTGTTTAATTAAAAAATAATTAAAATTTCAGTAAGTCTCAATGTGTAAACAGTTTAATATGAAGATAACCAACCAAGAAACTTGGCTGAAATATAATCAACACCTTGATCAATCAAGGAATTTAGTTTTGGGAAGTAGCAGTGGGCTGTATGGGGGATAAATGACAAAAGTCCTCAGTGTTTTGAGAACATATTTGATTAAGTCAGGAAGTTGGTAGAAAGAAAATGCAATTTCCAGTTGTGCCTCAGGAACCCACTAACAAGCTTGTGAAATGCCTGCATGGAAGGTCCTGACAATGTTGTTTTCCTAATAGTAATAATACTTAAATATAAGTAAAGATGGGAACTAGTCCAAAGGCAGAGTCCAGGCATAAATCCTCCCATTTATCATCTGTGTTCTTCCAGAAACAAGAAGTGACTGGCATACAAGCTTAATTCAAACTAAATAGCCTATAAAACAAGTTCCCTAAGGCTAATAATAATAACAATATCAGGAGAAATGAATATAAGGATGATTGAATGCAGGATATTCTGAGGAGTGAATGTGGGATATAGATACATATCAGGCTGGCAAGGATGGGCTGCTGCTTATGGTGTGCTGGGAACTCCAATCCATCATCTGGCCAGAGAATATAATGCAGTTAGAATCAAAAAAGATGCCTCTGTCTGAAGCAATGCATGGGTGTTATAAACCAGCAAATGCAAATAATTAATCAAAAGTGGGCCAAAGTGGAATATCATCAAGCAATAATTCAAATCACAGCTGTGGTTATGAGAAATAACCTTAAATCTGCTATTTAATTACTATTAAGCTCCTGATACCCTCTAGGATGGGGCACACAAGCCTTCTCAGGCTAATATGATAATAGCCAGAGAAAATATTGTGTTCCTTAGAAATTTCAGAGGGGATGTTAACCATGGAAGGCTCTCAGATCTGTGTGAATATACCATGTTCTCTGCACCCAAACACTGCCCAGGTCTCCTGGGATCAGGCATCCCCCTGTGAGAGACCCTGGTTCAGGCTGGGGCAGGCTCAGCACTCCCATCACCTTTGGGGTCCCTCTTTAGGTGTTGATCCATGGCTGCTGCAGAGCCTGATCCTTTTTCCCTCCCAGGAACAAAGAGAGTTCCCCTGTGAGACCTGCTGAGCAAGTCTGGCTGCAGCAGCTCCTGCTGACTGAACCTTGGCTGCCTCAGTGTGGGGTGAGGGTGCCCAAATGAAGCACTGAGCTTCAGAGGAGATCCCAGGATGGTTTGGGTGGGACCCTAAAAGCTCATCTCTGTCCCACCCCTGCCATGGGCAGGGATGCCCTACCCTGGAGCAGGTTGCTCCAAGCCCTGATTATGATGTTCTGGCACCTTCAGCAGCCCAAGAAATGTACAGAAAGGTGTCTTGCACTTGCTCCCACAGCCTGGGTGTTGGACACAAGCTGATCCATAGCAGGGAGCTCTTCCCAGCCAGGAGCAGATAGAAATATCTTTGTAGTAAGATTGTAGATTTGCTTCATTAATGGAGTCACTGACTCCTGTGCCTGGGAATCAAGCAGCTCCCTTCACCTTCCCCTGCTTTGTGAGAGTGTGTACATGTGTGGTAAATGACCTTTGGAATGAAAATATTAACAGAAGAGGAAAACATGATTGTAATTTATGAAATGTTAGCCCAGCTGCCTCTGGGGGGGAACAGACCTTTCAGCCCTGCAAGCTGATACATCTGTGGGTGCCTGCATTGACTCAGGTGCATTTAAAGAGTCAATTAGGGGGAAGCTGTGTATTTACACAGCCTGCATTCATTTCATGTTTTGGCAACTTTCTTTTTAAACAGTTGAGGCTGCTGATGCTGCTCAAAGAGATTCCTTGTTGAGAAAGGGCTGGAGGAGGTTCCAGAGCAAGGAGGTGAAGCCCAGACCTCTGGTAACAAAGCATTTGGGTGGTCACTGCACCCTGAGAGAGCATCAGATTGAACAGCTCCTGCCTGTGCTGGAGCAACCCTTGATGGTGGGATTTGGGCTCTTGAATGTTGGCAAATGGCTGCAAATAATTGTCAAACCTCCAGGGATGTTTTCTGCAGGAGAACAACAGAAGTGGGTGCTCTCTTGGCAGTTGCTTTGTGCAATTCGATTTTCTGGGTAAAAACCCTGAGTTTCTGTCTTCATTACTGGCCAGAGGCTTCCATATTAAAACCTTAAAAGACTCTCTTTGAGGCAGATCAATGCAAAATGAAATGGGGGAAAATTGCTTATTGCTGAGGAAAATACAGCACTGTGAATAACAAGGAAGAAAATGCAGCTGAAGGCTTAAATTGAATCTCTATTATGCTATGATTAAAGATAATGTGCCGGGAAAGAGGACTAGGGAGGGTTTCTGTGCTAGGTTGGATGGCTAAAAACGTGGTGATTGTGGCTGCTGGGCCCTCATTGGCCTGGGTTTGATAT
Source organism: Argya squamiceps (assembly GCA_037834095.1). NCBI lineage: Eukaryota > Metazoa > Chordata > Aves > Passeriformes > Leiothrichidae > Argya > Argya squamiceps. The sequence continues at coordinate 4,015,135 of JBBMKD010000067.1, read as the reverse complement.
CTAAATTACAGGGCTATTACCCAGAAATGAGTTTGATGCTCTGTCTGAAAGGCAGAGCCCCTCCACAGCCCAGCTGGGTGGGGGCATTAATTCTGCTTGAAGCTTGGAAATTCTGCATTTCTATTTTCCTTGGCAGCTAAGGATTTGTAGTTCTTTGCATAACAGTTTTGAAGTTTTTTAAGAGGCTTAAGAAATTAAAGAGGAATAGGTCCTTCCAGCCACCTACATTCCCGTGTAAACCTCCAGGGAGTCCATGAGGAAATGCTTTGTTTTAAAGCTGGGGTTTTTTCTTGTTTGTTTTAATGAAGTCGGTGTCCTTCATTGATGAGAGTGACATATGGAGTGACAGCACACGATTTGTGATGTTTTCCAGAATAAACTTGCATGTTTGTAAGTAGCTGATGTTCTAAGCAATGGCTGAAGATTTGCATTTGGCAAACTTAATTATATTTGAAACGAATTTGGGCTTGAACTCGGGAGACACTGCTTTCTGTTTAAAACAAAACTGTTCTCTCGATGAGAGGAAGATTTCAGTGACATGTTTGTATTTAGTAAGCTCAAGGCACTTTTCACAAACTTCAGAACCATTCAGCATCACAAGTTGTTTTCTCCAGGAAATCTTTTCTGCTCTGCATCCTCAGCCCCCACAGCCCTGATCTGGGAATTGCTGCTATCAGCTGCCTGCAGTGTTCTGCTCCTGCCACAGAAAGGACACTGACAACTGCTAATCAACCTCGAGCACACAGATCTCCCTAAAACATCAACAGCATCTGCACTGCTCCCTCTTCCTTATTCCCTTCTCATCTTATTGGAGGGGGAGCATCCTTTGCTGTCTGCAATTTCCTAAGTTTAAAAATTGGAGCATAGTTAATTATGCTTATTGAGTTGCTGCCTCTACATTCAGCTGAACCTTAATTTGAAGAACAGAGCAGTTTGAATTTGGAGTTTTTATGTTACCCACTTGGTTTTTAACACTAAGCTCAGGTCTCCCTGTGGCACCAGTAACACCAGTGTTTGCACTGTGGTGCTGGATGGTGTAGCCCAGCTTCCAGCCCCTTTGCTTTTGGGGACCTGCTGCAAATCTTGTTTCCTTGGAGCTCCAGCCTGGTTGGTGGCTGGCTGGTGTCACCTCTGGGTCACTCTCTCTGTTAGTGCCAGGTGGTTTTTTGGGTGACCCACAGAACCCAGTCAGCACCACTGCAGGTGCCAGGGGCTCGTGTGACAAAATGTGTTCCTCAGCAAAGGACAAGAGGAAAGATGCTCTAGTGACATCTACATCCTCTGGAGGACAGGCCAAACTGGGATTTGGTCCATCACCCACACAGGCATCTTGAACTGGAGTTGTCCAGTTCTCTGACCTTGGTGTTTCTTGGATTATTTTGTAAAAATCCCAGGAAAACAAAACCCAGTTTTGCTTTCAGAATTCCTGTCATCACTCCTATTTCTCTGGCTGCCTTTGCCTGGAACATTAATATCCCAGTCATCATCAGTGTGCCAAAACATGGCAGGAACAGCAAGTTAACAGCAAGTGTTTCTGCAGGAAGCAGGAGAGGACTCAGGGTCCTGGAGACTGGAGGCACCCAGGGAGGGTTTGGCTGACAAACTTAAACGTGTGTTTGGTGTTTCTGTGATTTTACTGAAAAATCACAGAATGTGTGCAAGGTAAACCTCCAGCTCTAAGTTCTGTGCAATCTTTGCTGTCCTTAAAGGAGGAAAAGGGATCTGAAGAGGAAGGTGCAGTTTGGTGGTTCCGGGGTGTAAAGGCTCCAGTCACTGCTCCAGCGTGGCTTGGGTGATGTTCAGCTCTGTGGTGAGGACAAGGCACTGACTCCTGCCTTGTTCTGTGGGTCTTGTAGGACTGGTTCATGTGCATTTCCCAAGAGCTTTTTGTGTCTGTATGGAAAAGCCAGAGTGTGTCCACGGAGAGGTTCAGCCTGGCTGTGTCAGACCCTGCCTTGTCTGGTTATTTAATGTGAGCAAACAAGGTCAAAGATAAAATAACTTCCCCTCCCCCTTTCACAATCCTTCTACAGTAATTTTTAAGAGCCAGCCATGTGTGAGATCAGGCAAAGGTTAAATTGTCAGACTCTCTTAGCCAAGGAGAGGTTTGACTCCTAGCCTGAGGCAGGGCAATCTAACCTGAGCTGTTACATTGCTTGTTAGATCCTGCTTTTCCATAGCCAAAACTCATCGACAGCAGAGCCCCACTACCCCTGGGGGGGGAGCTGGGTTTGAGTCAGCCTGTGTAAACCTGGTCTAACACACCCTGCTAACCTGTTACCCAGAGCTCATCCAACTGCAGACTGCTGAACTGGCTGCCATTGCACTTCTGTTGGCTTATGCCAGGAAAAAGTGTTTTGTTTCTCTGCATCCAGTACTGGGGAGTGGGGATTGGGGGTTATTAGATGTATTTTCAGATTTATGCTGCTGCAGATGAACAAGGCTTGTATTTCTTGTGTTTATACACAGGGCACAGAGTTACTCATGCCGTGGCTGTGAGTGCTGGCTGATTGCCTCTGCCTCGTCAGGGAATTGAGAAAAATTAACTCTCATTACATAAGTTCACCCCCATTGTATAAATAGAAATTTATACAAATACAACCTGGAGGTGTGCTGCTGCAAGCACCTGAGCTGCTTGGGGTTGCTGAGGGGGAATCTGTAACCTGACAACATCAGATTCTGCTGGTCCTGACGAGCCTTTCTGTGGCTTTTCTTACACAGAAAATGAAGTTGCAGCCCAGCAAACTGCATTGTAGCTGCACTGGGGGGCCCTCTGTCCAGACCATCTGGCAGAGCCAACAGAATGGCTGAGCCTGCAGGCTCGGGGTGCTGTGACACACAGGGGGAAGCCATGCATGAACAAAGCACTGCTCATTTCATCAGCAGGAGCAGTGCTGAAACACAAGGAGGATTTTACAGTGACAGTCATTTCTGTGAAATCTGTTGTAGTTAATTCTTGCCAGTGAGGAAGGCAGAGCTCACCTCTACCACAGGCTGGATTTCTCTTTACCCAACAAAGATGTTGCCATGCTCCATTTTCAGGTCTCTCATCTCATGATGAAGGTAGTGGTTTCTTACCCCATCCTTCCAGATTTCCTGAATGTAGAGTAGAACCAAGCAGGGAAAATTGCAAGAAGTCCAGCAATGTTTCATCAGTCTCTAGTATTCAACAGACACTGGATGGTTTTCTTTCTGCCTGGTTCTTCTAGGCATCCCTCTCTAACTAATATACTCATAAAATCAATATTTTGGTAATCAGCTCCCAACTGCTGTTACAGAATAGCTCCAAGCTTCTTTAAAAGCCAGCAGACCCAATTTTATGAGTGTTGTGAGTGGAAATGTGTTATGTGTTGCAGGGGACATGTGGACAGTGGTACAGCCACAGCAGGTCAGGAGGAAAGCCCATCCCTGTTTCAGCTGAGACTGAGACATTGATAGGGATCTTCTGGGTGATTTGCTGCATTCTGGGTGCCAAATTAAAATATCTGTAAGCCCAAAAGAGTCAGAATTTAAGGCACTAAAGCTGCCAGTATCTAAAATGGATTTTGAAAGGAAATGTAGCTGATCTATACTGCCTTCAATGATAGGTTGGATGGCACTTTGAGCAAACTGTTCTAGTGGAAGTTGTTCCTGCCCATGTCAGGGGGTTGGAGTTAGGTGGTTTTTAAAGATCCTTTCCAACCCCAGCCTGTGAATCTCTGACCTTTCTTTCCCCAACATGGGCTGTTTATTTCTCCAGCCTGTCTATGACACATGCCCCTGCAGACAAAAAACAATCTTGGCTTTCACGTTGGGACTCAGATAAACAAAGGCATCATCAGCGGCCCCCAGAGAGGCTGGGCTGTAATTGAGGTTATTAGCTTTGCTATTTTTCAGAGCACAGAGCAGGCTGGCAGGAAGCCAAGCCTTCCCTGAGCCCAGCAGCATCTCTGCTGTGTTGGACACCTCCTGCTTCCTCCCCAGCCCCTGCTGCCTCTGCTCTCCCTTCCCCACACTGCCCGTCCCCTGCTCACCAGGGACCTTTTCAAATGACAGCGTGTCTGCCTAAAAATAAAATTAAATTTTAATGGCTGCAAAATATCCTCCTTTCCACCCAATTGCTCTCTGGAGGAAAGGGGAGGGCTGGGAAGTCAGGGAATGTTCAAGGGTTGATGCAGGGGTTGATGCCTCTCACCTGCTTTGCTGACGTGGTAGGGAGGAGTAAAGAAGTAGAACAGATTCTTTAATTAATCATTTTTGAAATTTCTTTTTTTACCTTTTGGTGTTGTGGGTGAAGAAAATTTGCTGGGAATCATTTGTTTGACTTGGAGGTGGCATGCACAGGCTGATGGTCCTGTTCATACAGCTGCAATGTAACTGAGACCTGAACATAGAATATGGGTTTTGGGCTCTGAGCAGCACCTCCAAATCTGCCCGAGCTTGGGCACTCTGGGAGAGCCAGCCTGGCCAAAACTCCTGAGCACCAAGCCAGACCTTCCTGGTGGAGTCCAATTGCACCCCTGGACCTTGTGACTGGTTTTCAGAGAGAGCTCAGTGCTGCAGTAGCCAGCAGAGTCTGCCCTATGGAGGTTGAATCTGCCACTTTCCCCCAGTTTTTCCCACGGGAACAGATGGTGTTACAACACTTGGTGTTTGTGTTCATTTATCCACACTGCTGAACCCCTGCATGGCTTCCTCCACCTCCCTGAGACCACTGAGATCCAGCACCTCCCTGCCTCTCTCCTGGCAGTACTTTGTGACCTGTGTAAGAAATTATCTGGAGACATTGGATTGACCTGTAAATCAATAGCAAAGCAGCATGTCTTACCAGGATGGGGCTGGGAGGGAAAACAACCACGGGTGCTACAATCCTCACAGGGTTTCCTGCAGGAAGAAGCATTCCCTGTGGCAGAGCACCATGATGACCTTCCTCATGTGAAATCCTCCTCTGGGGATTTGCAAACCCCAACATTTTCTGCTCAGAGTGACAAAAACCTTTCCCTGCCTGTACATCCTTGCCTGGAAGGGCACAGAAAACCTCCGAGCTGGAGCCCCAGAGCTGCTGCAGCCCCGGGATGGGGCAGCCAGGGGTGAGGCACCCCAGGAGCTGAATCAGCCACACAGCACCTCGCTGTGCTGGCTGCTGGGAAAAGCAGAGGGAATCCCGGGGGTTTTCCAGCCTCCCTGGCTGCTCCTCTGCCAGGTACAAGCTGGCAGGATCCCAAGGGTGCAGCTCAGCACAAGCAGAAGCCCCGTGGGGACAACAACCACATCACCCTGCTGGGATTCCCCTCTGTCCTCAACAAAAAACCCCATCGTCACAATCACTGCTTCATCCTGTGTTTGCTCAGTCAGAAAAGATAAAGGCACTCCTTATTTTGATGTGCTCTGTGACTTTGTAGATGAACGTGACATTTCTGACTGCTGTAATTTGATGAGGAAAGAAAAGTATTGGCATCTGAAAGTTAGTGATGGGTGCTTTACAAATGTCTGGATACCCAAAAATAGCTGCAGAAGACAGTGCTGCTGGGACATTTTAAGCACAAGAATGAGCAATGAAAGCCTTCCCAGAACTGCTCGAGGGAATAGCAGCCTTTTCATTTAAGGCTGTATTATTTAATTGGATAATCTGATTAAATATATAGGTTATGTGAGGACCTGATGCTGTCCCCTTTAGGAACTGCTGCATATAGACAGAAATAAAATAACAACGAATTGCATGGAAGGAGAGCTACAATAAATGCTATTTTTGATGCTCTGGAGAAATTGGTGGCAGATGCATCACGCTGCTATTTGGTGAAAAGGGCTGTTTTCTCCCAGATGAATCAGTTTATGAACTGTAGTGAATCAGCCTTTGCCAAAGTAATTGATAAAGTCAGAGCCATTGATAAGGGTTATTTTGTTGGAATTTGCATGTTTTATTTCTCCTGTGCTTGATTTACATCTGTGTATATATAAATGCCAAATGTACGTGACTTGCCATGGCTGTGCTGCCTGGATGGGTGTCAGTGAGAGGTGCTGGAGCTGCTCAGATCCCTGTGGGTTTGGGTTTGGAAGCAGTCACACCGGTGCTGTGAGTTGAGTATGGTGAATATATTTAACTCAGCTTTTCCTGTGTCTGAGCAGGGGATTTGCCACAGCCTGTGGCTGGCTGTTTATTAGCATAATTTAATAGCTGGCTATAAATAGAAATGAAGGGAGGTGCAGACAGAGACTTGCCTCGCTAACCTGTCTCTTGGGCCCTTGCCTGTGATCTTCCTTTTTTCTAGATTTTTTCCCCTCCTTTTCCACAGCGATAAATAGTGAAAACGCAATTACGATGTTAATTTGTTGTGTTAATGTGCTACAGCAGGAAGCCAAAGGGAAGGGCTCTGGCAAACCGGAGCCAGTCAGCTCCCATTAACCATCCAGGCTGCTGGGGGAGTCCTCTGCCACGGGAAAAACCGGGAAACACAATCAGCATCTTATCAAGGCTGACACCGAGAGTGATGCAATCAGCCTCAAGTGTCCCACAAGGACCCCGGCACTGAATAAAGATAAAGCCACTCAGCCTTTTCTTGCCTCGCTGGGGCCATTGGGAAGGGAAGGATGTCGTTAACCAAGCAGTAAATCTCATTCCTGAGGCTGCCGGTTTTGGTTTTCTCCCCTGCAGCTCCACAGTGATGCAGGGAAGGGGATGGCAGCCAGGACCCCTTTGTCCCTGCAGGGAGGGTCCTCCCCAGGCAGCTCTGTTTGTCCAGAGGGAATGCTGCTGGGGGGCACTTCAGGGTTCATGGGCTCCAGAGCAGGCTGCTGTCCTTCCCTCAAGTCCATCCTTCTTTCCTGCTTCTGCTGCTGTGTTATCAAGGGCTGCAGTCCCCCTCTCACAGTGCTCTTCTTACCCCTCCTCTGCCCCACCAGCAGCTGGGAGCTGGCCAGACCCCCAAACTGTATCCCATTGCCTTGAAGAGAGCAGGTTTTTCTTCTCCTCTCCATTTATCTGACATTCCAGATTCTCTCCCAAAGAAGATGGCAAGAGGCAGAAGTGTTGTCTCTTTTGTTCTTGAAGCTGGAAGGATTTCTCCTGCCATGGGCAGACAGCCCTCAGGTGAAGAGCCCAAATTGTGAATTAAGATCTGAAATATTATTCTTGTCTTAAGAGCGATCAGGCTGCCGCTGTTCTTTTTGTAGGGCCTAAACCACTCTGTGGGTGTTTCAGCCATGGAAATGAGGTATGGACCAGGGTGCTGGTAGGAGTGCTCAGATTTATTGCTTTGGCTCATAAGTCTATTCCATTCCACCTCTCCTTCCTTATGAATGCTTACAAAGTACAACCTGCTTCAGCAGCACCCCTTAGAATTTATTGAAAGACCAAACATGGCCTTAATCAAATGCTTTTTTGGTCAGGTCTTACATAAATAAGTAAACCAGTCTCCAAAGCAGATGATTTGCTGGTAATAAAAAAAAATATCTTTTATTGCAGTAGGTGGCTTTTCAAGGAATTAAATCTCATTAGCCTCTCCCATTTAGAAAAAAATAAAAAGCTTTTAAACATCAATTTAGAATCCATTTACAGGCTCTCTCAAGGTCCTGTGTACCACTTGGATCCAGGGTTATGTCTCCCTAATAAAATACTGGGAAATGTGGAAAAGTAGTTGGGAACTGGAATTTCTGAATTTTTTAAAATGAAAATATATGTTCAGATGCTAAATTACTATTTTAAAAACCCACCAAAAAAAAATACACCAACAAAAAAAACCCTACACCCCCCAAAAAACAAAAAACAAAACAAAACACCCAAAAACCAAAATAAAATTCCCAAACCAAACAAAAAAACACCCCCCAAATTCTTGTAAACAAGAGAGAATTAGAAACTCACTGCCAAAATATGTGAAATTATGTAAAGTTCAAAGAGGTCAAATGTCATACTTCTGTTTATCATAGCTCTGGCCTGGCACAGTGCTCAGTGCTTGCAGAGAGGGTTAATGAAAGATATTGGCATTACAATTAATGTTATCAAGCCAAAGAATATTTGCTTTTCAACTACTCTTCACTAAAGAATAAAGGTAGATCTACATCAGCATTTTGCAACCTGATACCCTGAGGCCTGATTTTTGAGTAGCCCAGCTCCTCCAATCTGCAGTTAAAGCCAAGTGGTTTGGATTTTGAAGGCACCAGAGGTGGGAGAATGTTAAAGACCTTTGGAAAACCAGGAGATCCTGTGTGTGTTTCCAGCTGACTACAGAGCCAAGCCCTCTGCTGCAGAGGTGAGATAGGACTGATGCTGCCATGCCCTCCTGAATCCTTGGGCAGATGTATTTATCAGTGAAAACCTGGGTTGCTCTATTGGCCATGAAAAAAGGTCTGTGGGGAAACACAAACTCATCACTGAGAGCAGGGCCTGCCTCTGTGCAGTGAATGAAGCTGGTGGGCACAGGGTGAACAGCAGAAATAGGTGATGCTGCTGCTCATCATTCCCTCCTGGAGCAGTGTCCTTTCCATGTGTGATGTGAAGCAGGACCTGTGTGCTGGCTGGAAACCTTGCCATGGGACAGTACAGGGCATGGGGAAACTTTCCAGATAAAATGAAATTAAAATTTAGATTGGATATTTAAATGTGGCAGGAAGTGTTTCAAAAACATTGGTAAAGACCATCTGCCATAGCATTTGTTCTTCCTAAAACAGCCTGAAGAGAAGGGCGCTGTAAATAAGTCAAAATGTTCCTGACTTACAGAGATCATGCCCTGAGATTGCTCCATGTGACTGTGCTTTCCCCTTGTTACACCTCATTGTGATGCCTTGGGTCCTGTTCCCTCTGTTATGATCACATTAACGAGTTTATGCTGCTCCTGTAGGTTTTTTACAGTGTCAAAAGACATCTCATACACCATAGGTAAGACCAGGAGCTTACAACAACCCAACCCCTTGGAGAGCTTCATGAAACGAGTGATTGCTGGCACAGTGTGGGTGTTTCCCTGCAAACTGAGGGGTTCACAGCCTGAGCCACAGTCTGTTCCAGTGCTCTCCCTCCTCAGGGTAAAGTTCTTCCTCATGCTGAGGTGAAATTTCTTGTATTTTGGCCATGGCCCCTCATCCTCACTGGGCACCATTAAAAAGTCTGGCACCACCCTCTGGCATCCCCTGGAGATGTTTATATGGATGGATGAGGTCTCCTCTCAGTCTTCTCTTCTCCAGACTGAACAGCCCCAGCTCCTGCAGCCTCCCCTCGCAAGGGAGATGCTCCAGACCCCAAATTAACCTTGTGATTTCCACTGGACCTCTCCAGTAGCTGTTTCTTGTTCTGAGGAGCCCAGAACTGGACACAGCACTGCAGATATATCTTTTTACATGTCTATTTGCTGTAAAATCCTGTTTAATGGTAGTGTATCAGCACTGACAATTATTTTAAAGGGTATTTCTCATTTTATATAGCTTTAAATACTTTGCCATATTGCAGATTGTCAGAGGCCAGAAAAACCCTCTCCTTCTCTTGGCACTTCACAGGGTCACACAGCTGGAGTGAATTTTAATATTATTGTCTCCAATTTTAAAAAAATTAAGCCAATTTTAGGAAAAAAAAAAGCAGTCAGGATTTTCCAGCAAGCCTAACTCATGCCTGCTCTTTAAAATGTTATGAATAGAAAAACATCATCAACAAACTCCTTCACTGTGCAAGAGCCTAATTTCTTCCTCTCCGCTGGGATCTGGTGTGTTTTTCAGAGTCTGTCATTAATTGTGCTGTATTGTGAGCATTTTCTGCTTCACTAGTTAGTCAGATAGGCAGCAAATGGAGTCAGCTCTAGGTCAGAGAACACAAAAAGCCAACTCCTGCTGCCTCCCAATCAGGTAGGGATATTGAATTGGGCTCCACATAATTGAAAACATTAGCAGGCTGGACAATAAGCCAATTCTTAAACACATGAGCAGGAAACACAACAAAGAGATGAAGTCTGAAATTCCCAATGAGCCTGATCCATCTGCCCAAAAAAAGCAATAGAATTCCCTCCACCTCTGGCAATGGGATCAGAGTAGGGTGCCTGGGAAGGAATACCAAGGGCGCAGTGATCTAAATGTAGAGATCAAAATATTTAACTTCCCCCAAAGCAGTGAACAAAAGTAGGCTTAGCACTGCCAGTTTTTGAACAGGCATGCTGAGATATAGAAAAAGATAGAGGGTGTTTTGCCATGTTTTTAAAAGTGGATGAATAAAGCCTTTTTCTCTCTATGAATAAATAGGCACATCTTACTTGTCCAGAGCATCTCCTTCCCTAATTTCTTGTCTGAAGTTGTCTTTAGCCTCTTCCCAACAAAGAAGAGAGTTCTGAAAGGCAGAATATACCCCTCTGTTCCATGGTGTGCATTTCCCCAGACATCAGCTCTTGTTTCAATGAGACCTGGACCTCCAGCTTTCCTGAACATTGTGATATTTTCACCTTGGCTCAAGGTACAAATCTGAGGGACATCACCTGGCACTGCAGACATGATACACACAGTGTTTGCTGACTGGGGCTTCAGCCTAGAAAGAGCCACCCTTGAGAATCAGACAATGGCCACTAAGTGAGTAATGGACACTTCTCAGCCTCCCTCTTTTCCAGCCTAGGAGATATCACAGGCTGACCCTTCTTCCCCTGCACAGTCTAGAGCTAAATGCTAAACAGGGCTCTGCCGCAGGGAATGGCAGAACCCAGCTGATGTCTCTGCTGGGTTCAGGCACAATTTACAGCAGCCGAGTGTGTCCCTGCATGGGGCACAGCAGAGCCCCTGTACCAGGGATGATTTGGATGTCTGTAGGCAGCAATATCCCTGGGTAAGCACACAGGCAGCAATATCCCTGGGTAAACACACAGATATTCCCATGCAGGGTGTGTAGAGGATAAACATTCCTCATGGCCATAGCTATGATCTCTCTTTTCTTAGCTTGCTTTTTGTGGTTTCCTTGTGTGAGTCAGTGGCCATGGAGATCACCTTGGCGTGGGAATGTGCAGGAGGAGAGGTTACAGTGCCTTAAAATGCTCTGCTGCTTATTGACAGTGTAATGCAGCCAGAGGAGGAAAGCTCCAGCTCACACGGGCTGTGCAGGGAAATGGTGCCCTTGGGGATGGGCTGCTCTCTGTGGGGTATCTCAAACACCCACTGAGGCTCACCTCTGCTGCTGAATGTGGGGAAGGGAGAGACACAGAGGTGAGTGTTCACCACATCTTCCTATGCAGACAATTTTTTTCTGGGGCAATTATCACACTGCTTCCCATCAAATATCAATTTGCATATTATGCTGTAATATCAGGCCTCCAGGCCTGGTCCCCTCTGTGGGTGCTGTGACAGCAGCAGCCTATACATGCATTTTAATCAGAATTCATTGCATGTGCTGTCTTCCATGTGTCTTCTTGTATAAAAAATGCAGAATAACAGTCATGGCTATGCAAAATATGTAAGGAAAGGAACTGTACAAACACACGTGATGAAGCTTCCCTTATCAGGTGAGCAGCACTGGCAGCCACATCCTCTGGGAGCTGTGAGATCAGGGATGATGACGTGCACTGAGCAGAGGAGATAAGGAAGGAATAATTCCCTGCTGCCTCACGCTGTTCCAGGCTCCTATCTACACAATCACAGCCCCTCACTCTGTGTAGGCTGAGTGTTTGGCACTCGGCACAACAATACCCACCCGGGATATCAGCAGCACAACAAAATGTTCAGGATTCAGAGCTCTGAAACTGCCCAGCTCCACCCTGCTGAGGGGTGGGAGTCAGTGCTGGCTGCTCCTCTGGGATTGGCCTCCAGAGAGAAAAGAGATTTCCTTTGCCCCCAAAGAGCAAAGGGACAGCTGGAATAAAGATGGATGATGGATGGATGGATGGATGGATGGATGGATGGATGGATGGATGGATGGATGGAGGGATGGATGGAGGGATGGATGG
>JBBMKD010000067.1:3989836-4001383 GCA_037834095.1 Argya squamiceps | reverse complement strand
CAACAATTGGTTTCAACAGTTGATGAAGATGGTGATAGAATACTTTGTGCATATCTTATACTACAACCCAGGACAACGGGGTGGGCAGGGACCCTCCTGCCACCCTCAGCACGTCCCTGTGTGCTCCTCATGCAGTGCTTGAAGCCTGACCAAAACCAAGCCCCCAATCCCCAGGTGAGTCTGTCCTGGGACACGAGTGAGTGGAAAAGGCTGAATTTCCACTGCTGAGTGGAGGACAAGGCACACGAGCAGAAAAATCCCTTCTGTTGTTACAGGTGTGTTTAGTCTGGCCCCAGGTCAGGGCATTCCTGCAGAGCCCACCATCCCTGGAAGTGTCCAAGGCCAGGCTGGACAGGGCTTGGAGCAAACTGGGATAGTGGAAGGTGTCCCTGCTATGGCAGGGCTTTAGAATGAGATGGTTTTCAGGTTCCTTCACACTCAAACCATTCTGTGATTCTATGAAAATGATAATATCTGTACTATCACTAAAACGTGGATCCTGGCAAGGTTCTGTGTGTGTGTGCTGGCAAAATGGCTAATGGATACTACCTGAAAATCAAAGGAAACAATCCCAGAGTGACAAGAAACCTGGGGAAAAAACAGAGAGAGAGATACAGCGTTTGATCATAAAATAAAACTTTAATTCTTATAAAGCCCTAAATGAGACACAGGCAGGGCAAATATTTGTTCTGCTGCTGACCTTCTCAGGCAAATAGCACACCAGGCCCTGTGGGGCTGGAGGCATCGAGCTGCTGGGAAGTGAGAAATCACCAAAAGCCAGAGTGGGCTGTAGAGAACCAGCTGATTACTCAGGGCAGTCAAATTCCAGAGCAGTGAGAAGCCCTTACCTGGATGAAGGTGCCCAAGTAACAGATATATCTTTACCATTACTTTTTGCTGCTGAAGAGAGAGGAATTAATTTCCAGTGTATCTCTGGAGGTGAAATTCAAACACATTTTCAGCATATCTACGATTTTCTGCATGTAATTGGTCCTGCCGTCTCAGCTAGAGAATAGTTTTTAGAATTTTGAACTGCAAAATTATCTAAAAAATTTTGGTAGAATTTTCCATTCCATCACACTAAGAAGCTGATGTTGGTGATGTCTGTGCCTTCAAAGGCACAGCACTGCTGTGACAACAGGGAAAGGTGCTCACCTGAGCTGGGCACACGGCACAGTCACAGAGTCACAGAGAGGTTTGGGTTGGGAAGAACCTCGGAGACCATCTCATTCCACTAGACCAGGATGCTCCAAGCCCCATCCAACCCAGCCTTGGACACTGCCAGGGACAGGATATCCAACCAGACACTTATTTTGAGCTCCAAAAAGTGATTTTTTTTGCTCCTACCTGGAGTCTGCCTGGGAGTGCTGACACCAGCCAGCAGAGCAGTGCTGGCTCTGCTCTCTGCCCAGCCCGCAGCTTAGGGCAGGTTCCAGAGATAAAGGAGAAGACTACCCAGGAGATAAACCACAAAATTAACCCCTGGCTGATGGGTTAACAGGGAGTGGGGTGGGTGTGCTGCTTCTGCATCAGATCTCTTCCTCACAGCCCTCCTCGTCCCGGGAACACCCCTTCCCTGAGCCAGTGTCTTCACTGGGGCAGCCGATCACCTCGGTAATGATGCCGTTTGTGGCTAATCTTCCAGGATTAAAAATGAACTGTAGCTGCTGCGGCTTCCACCTTTGCCGCATAGCAACGAGAGCAGAAAGTCAATTAATTACCTTCTCACTGGAATCCGGGGGCCCTTTCATCCTCGGCTCAGCCGAGTGTGTAATGGAAAAGGGATGGAGGCAGGCTGCAGCTGGCCAGCTGGGAATTGCATGACAAAGTGAAAGATGAGCTCTGGGAAAAAGAGGAGAGGGAGGGTGCTGGGGGGAAACCCTCATCCCACAGGTTCATTATGAAAAAAGGAAGATGCTACTGATTACACAATTATTGACTTATTTCCCTGCTTTCAGCCCCGATGATGGTTCTGCAGACACCTTGTCTTGTTGCAGGGCACCACCTGAGCTGCTGGAGATGTGGGATTATCTGCTCTGACCCCCTCCCTGCTTCAGAACTGGGCTTTCAAGAAGTTTATTTGGGTAATAGTCCCTTTTTGGCTGCTGTTTCTTCGGGTAATGGTCCCCTTTTGGCTGTTGTAGCATCTCACATTTCCCCAGAGAGTTTCCAGCCAGCAGCATTTCGGTGGCTGTGAGAGCTGCTTTTGAATGTGTTTCACTGCTGTTTCACTGCTCTTTCTGGTGCCTTTCTGTGGTGAAGGTTAATGGGAAAATCACTCTAAAGATTGAATTTCCTTGGAAAGATTTGACTGATGGGTACAAACAAACTGAGAAGCCAGGGGTGGTGATCTGAGCAGATACAGGGTTTGACTCAGCAGGAGGACGTGCTGCTTTTAGCAGCTTCTCTGGGGACAGGGGCGTGTAAGGTCACCTCAGCCCTCCCAGACAGGACTCCGTGACCAGTGCTCTGTTCTGAGGGAAACTGCAAAAGTGAAGGAGGATAAGGACTGTTTTAGTGTCCCTTTATCAGATCTGACAGCTTCAGAGCCCTCAGTAATTGTGTGTTAATGAGAGTAAACAAACGTTACCTCTGGCCCCTCTAGTTCAGCTGTGTCACCCAGGTCACCTCGCAGGGGCTGGGAGAAGGGACATCAGGATTGTCACTTCCTTGGGCAGGGAAGAGGGGACGGTGGGAGGGAGGAGCACGAACTGGGATGTGCAGGAGCCTCCAGCACGGCCAGTGGTTGAGCCATGGGGTGAGGAGGGGTCCCTGTGCAGGGCTCTGCTGCAGTCACAGCCAGCCAGGTGAATGTCAGGGAGAAATGTGACATCATGTGCCAGAAAGGACTCCTGGCTGGTAGAAAGGATCAAACCTAGACAGACCAAGGAATGTGAGACCCTCCAGTTTAACTTTCCCTCTGGGCACTTCTGTCCTGTTATCAGCTGGGATGGGAGCTGAACCAGGCTCCAGTGATTTATCTGCAGTGACAGAGCTACAGTGACTGAAATGGAACAAGGAAGTTTAATCTCTGCTTTCCTGCACAAGTTGGAGATTTGGAATCCCAGGTTGCCCTCTCCCCATCAGGGGTTTGTGCTGTGCATAGAAGTGTCCAAGTGTCCAGCTTTAACAGCCAAAGACCTTTGATGTGGGAGGAAGGATGTCAGCTCTTCCTGGTAAAACTGAGAGGCTGCTGTGCCCAGTTTGGTGAGTTCAGTGACATTTCCAAGCTTTAGGAAACAAATCTTGAGGGTCTTCCACCTGGCACAACCACCAAAGGTTTATTTAATGCCCAGTCCTAAGGTGAGGTGTTTCAGCATTGGAAGGGAGTTCCAGAGTCACAGGAGCTGTGGGACAGCACAGCCCTCTCCTTTCCCAGCCTTGCAGGCTCCTCTCATTCAGCTTTCCAAAGTGGAGAAGTTGTAACTTTAATTTCATTATTAATTTACCTCATCTGCAGTTTACGTGTGTGCAGGGGGAGGTAATCACAGAGCTGCCTTCCCTGCTGTTCTCTTCCTGAGGTTTTATACTCTTCAAATTTCTTTTTGTCATAAACCAAATTAACTAAATTGCTTAAGAAGTACTGTTCTATTAAAAGCAAATAGTGTTGTAATGCCAAAAGTTTATAATGAGAACTGTGTTTTTAATAGTAATACCTTGGGATTGCAGGTTGCTAAGTTCAGAGTTTTGAAGTTTAAAGACTGCTTAACACTCCCCTGTGAAACAAATATTCTGGTATGCATTTACAGAGGCCTACAACATGGTAGAAATGGATGAAAAGGTATAAATGTGGTTAAAAATATTGGTTATTTTATTTGCTGAAGATCCTTGGATCCCCACACAAAGCTGTAGAGGTGCCTGAAGTCTTGGTAGTCCTGAGTGAGTCTGGGAAGCTCCTGAGCCACAGGAAGTGAGCCCAGCTGGTGCATTCATGGACTCTTTCACAGAATCACAGAATCACAGAATGTGTAGGTTGGAAGAGACCTTCAAGATCATCAGGTCCAACCCAGCCCTAACCCTCAACTAGATCATGGCATCGAGTGCCACATCCAGTCTTTCTTTAAACACATCCAGGGATGGTGACTCCACCACCTCCCCAGGCAGACCATTCCAGTATTTAATCACTCTTTCAGTAAAAAACTTTTTCCTGATATCCAATCTCTATTTCCCTTAGTGCAGCCTGAGACTGTCCCCTCTGGTTCTGTCAGTGCTGCCTGGAGAAAGAGACCAATCCCCACCTGAGCACAGCCACCTTTCAGGGAGTTGTAGAGAGTGATAAGGTCACCCCTGAGTCTCCTTTTCTCCAGGCTAAACAACCCCAGCTCCCTCAGCTGTTCCTCATATGGCTTGTTTTCCAAGTCCCTCACCAGCCTTGTTGCCTCCTCTGGACCTCCTTCAAGCATCTCCATGTCCTTCCTAAACTGAGACACCCAGAACTGGACACAGCACTCAAGGTGTGGCCTGACTGGGCAAGAGTGCAGTGCATGAGTTTCACGACATGCAGTGATGCACTTCATCACCAGCTTGTCCCCTTTACGAGGAGCTGTCCCAGGAGGAAAGTGGTGTGGGGGAACAGCAAATCAGCACAGCAAAGCTCCCCAGTGTTTCAGTTTCCTTCCTGCTGGAAAAACAGCAGCAGGGGAGGGCAAAGCTGCTCCCGAAGCTGCAGTGTGTCCCAGAGGGATGCACCACACTGGGCTGGGCTCCTGGAGGGCTCAGTGCAGGAGTGCTGCTGGAACAACCCTGTGCTGCTGCAGGGGTGGAGGCAGTGGGCAGGAACGCTGCCTTAGTGTTCATAATATGTATTTACAAATATTTTTTAATCTCATTTTCCTTCCTCTCTTAATTCAGAGCCTTAAGCCAAATTCATGGAAAGGCACAGAAACTGTCCCTGTAATACCCATGAGGCAGAGGCCCTCAGGGTCCTGGCAGCTGCAGGGCAGACCCTGGGTGAGAATCACCCTGCCTGCACCTTGCCCAGTCCTGGGCCCATTCCTGCCTCTTTTGGAGCAGAGCATCCCACCAGGAAATGACCAAAACCCCCCCAAGGAAGTTTGCTGCAGTGGTAACAAGTGAAATTTCTATTTTGCTGAAATCTTTGCTGTGTGTCAGTGTGACAGCTGTGCACTGTGCTGCTGCATCACCAAAAATACATCCTCTGCTGCAGCTGTGATTTCCAGCTCGTGGTCTGTTCCCTCCTTATTGTCTCCTGGCAAGGGATAATTTCAGTCCTGCCCTAGCAGCTGTTCTCTTTCTGTCCATTATCCTAGATGAGAGAGGAAAGACCCCTCTGCAAAGGTCTGGTCTTCTGCCTGTGGGGTTGATGCTGAGTCCCCCAGGGCTGGCTGGACTCCTCTGGTGCCCTTGGACAAGAAACTCACTGCTTGTTTGCTCCTGAGGACAGTAAATATTACCCTGTCCCAGCTTTGCTAATCTGAAATGGTGACAGGAAAGCTTTTCAGGTCTGAGTATTTGAGAAACTCTATAGAAATGCTACATTTAGCTGCAATTACTGAGTGCTGTCCCTGTGACTGGCTCTGGAGTCAGCACTGCCTGCAGCGTGAGGTGTCCAGGGTTATTGTGGGCACCCTGCAACAGCTGATAAAGGCATTGTGATAAGCTGATCTCCCTGAGCCATGTAAGAAACAGGCAGGTTCTCTACTGCTTGTGTTGGGCACAGGTAAGTGCATTTCCCTGCACCCTGTCAGTGCAGGACCGGGAGGGCTGGTTCTGTCCTGTGCCAAATCCCCCTCTGGCTGCAGAGAGCTGGGCACCCACACCCTCCCTGTGCTACGGAGTTTTCCCAGCACTGTGCATTGCACTGCTCACACTGGTATTATGGGGTGAAAGGGAGTGATGTGTGTGGAGCCCTCCTGCAAAAAGAGGTTTTTTCTCTTTTTTTTGTTTTTTTCCTTCTTAGCTAGAAGCAGGACTCTGCCTGCACTGCAGAGCAGAGGCAGCCAAGACATGAGTGAGTGCAGCATCCAGTCCTTGCCCACAAGCACCAGAGTCCCCCCAGCTGGCAGTGGGCTTGCAGGGGGCTCACAGGCAGCAGCACGAGGTGAGGTTTTCTGTCTCCTCCTCTCCAGCAGCACAGGAAGTGTTGCTGTGGGCTGA
This sequence comes from Argya squamiceps, assembly GCA_037834095.1. NCBI lineage: Eukaryota > Metazoa > Chordata > Aves > Passeriformes > Leiothrichidae > Argya > Argya squamiceps. The sequence continues at coordinate 3,995,266 of JBBMKD010000067.1, read as the reverse complement.
GCTCTCCTTGCCTTTGGATCAACTGTGATGTGTCTCACTTTGCCCTTTGGCTTTCCTCAGGACACAGCAGCAGCTCCACGTGGTGCTTTTCTGGGCTCAGGTTTTGACTGTATCCTTTGCATGGAGTTTATTTTTGGTCTCTAGTAAAAAAAAAAAAAAATCCCAGACTAATTGATGATATCTGCACTCAGAGGCTGCACATCCAAATCCTACTGCTGGAAGCAGCACCCTCCACGTGTGAGACTCCACAAATTGTGTGGGAGGCAGGTTCAGAGACCCAACTGCAATTTTGCCAATATCTCCAGTCCCTGGCTTAGGTGAACCTGATTTCTGTCACCCCAAAACATTGAGAGAAGTCCTGTTAAAGGAAGATACACAAACCTGTGCCTGCTGCCTTGCCTTGTTGGCCTTGGCTGAGCTGTTGGGAATATTTCAAAGCAGGATCTGGGGTTTCCCAAATTACTCCTCTTGGCTTTTGGATAGAGCTGGGAGAAGTCTGCAGGAGATGTGAGTGACTGTGTGTGATAAAAGCTGACCTGCTTTCATCAGAAATGGACACGAAAAGGAGAAGGGAAATGTGCAGATGGGGGCTGGAGCAGGCTGAGATGGAGCCCTCCTGACAAGAAACAGCCCAAGGCAAGCTGGCTGCTGGCTGGCCGTCTGCCCTGAGAGGCCCTTCCCACAGCATGCACAGATTAAACACAATTAAGAAAAAACAGCAGTAAAAGAATAAGAAAAAAATATAGATTATATAAAAAGTCTGCAGGACTAGGGCATCATCTGCCCACAGGGAGAAATTTCTTTTACAGACCAGTTGCTGTTTGTTACAGCCTCTACAAGTGCAGCAGAAGAGTTTTTTATTTGGAAGCTGATATTATAAAGCTTGGCACCTATGGAGTGTGCATCTTCCTTTCCAAGTCCTTTGTCATTTCCTGTGAAATACAACGGCATGTACATATATGAATATTTAATTTGACAGTGATGAAGCTTTCTATATTAAGTCAATGAAAATGTTGTTAGGCTCGTGGGAACAATACTACAGAATAGTGAGTTGGGAATTTGGTACCCAGTGGCTACTGCTTAATTTTGATGTGAAGCATAAAGACAAACAATGAGTTAAATTTAATTCCAACCTATTTAAAGTGGTTTTGGGAATGTGTTGTGCTCAAATTGAAAATTAATTTTTAGTTTATAGGTGATAATGGTTTATCAAGGCTCTTCCCTCTGGGAAATGGAAATCACAGCAATTCATGTAAAAATTTTATCCCAAATTACAGACCAGAAGTTATTTATTTTGCAAATAATGAGATTAAATCAAGAAACCTTTTTATTTTTACATACAGTAAATTTTTCTTATCACAATACACATTAACCTAAAATGATGATATTCCCAATCCTTAATATGTGTGTTCTTTTTATTTATGAGTCTGTAATTTAGGCAGCCATTTTGTGTTCAGTAAAAAAAAATGAAATAAAGAGGGAACATCCACTGTAGGGTTTTTCCTGAGGATTCTGCTTTTGGATTTCCCTCTGTTATTGTTATTTTGCTGCAGAGTATTGGTTATTTTACTGCAGAGTATCTGCCAGTGTGGCTGCTGCTGTCTTTGTCTTGAACACGGGGCTGTGGATCCAGCCACAGCAGCCCGAGCACAACCCCAGCAGCGGCGTGTGTGATTCTACACCCAGAGTTTTCACTTTGTGCTTTTTGCTGCTGCTGAGCTCCAAACACACTCAGGAGGGAGAAGCCAAGGCTTGGGACATTCCAGCAGCCCACGGGCCCCCCTGCCCTCCCCTCCAAAGCCCCCTCACCGTGCACCGCGTCCTGACACCGATGCCTTTGCCTTCCCTGCCCTCCCGAAATTCCCAGAGCTATTAACTAGGTCACGGGAGCTGGTCCCACTCCAGCAGTTTGTCTAATTGCCTTTTTACAGTATATCGTGCAACTCTTCATTATCCTGTCAGGGCTGCCCGGCAGGCGGCAGAGGGGGGTGAGGATGAGGAGGCAGAGCTGGGATGAAGGGCACTGCTGTGCAGCCTCTCCTGCTTGTGTCTGGCCAGAAAGCCAGGAGCTGCTTTTGGCAACGGCTGCAGGAAGGTGGGACAGCTTCCAAGTCCTGGGATCACCTCCCTGTGTGCACATGTAGCTGTCCCGAGGGCTGGCTGCAGCTCCAGGAGTGCCTGGGCTGGCCTGTGTGAGTTCTGTCCATCGGGCAGATGTCACCGTGGAATTTTCTTGGCTCTTTGGGCACAAGGTGCCCCTCAGCCTTCCTGTCTCAGCAGCTGGCAGCTGTGCTGGAAGTGCCCTGCAGCAGGTTAGAGGGGTGTGGGAAATATCATGGTATTTGAGCAGAAATCAGGGGGTTGAACACCTGCATTTGGACACCCGCTCTTTTCCTGAGTGTTACACGGCAGGATGAAGGTGAACATTCAGGATTTGCATATCCCCTTTTTCACATGGTCCCCATTTGCTATCTGGTGTGCTTGCAGCAGCTCACACCCCCCCAAAGCCCATGAGAATCAAATCCTTTGCGGGATGGGAGCCTGACTGAGCAGTGAACTAGGAGTGATGCCCATCCTGCTCCCAAATATCTGCACCTTCCTGTAACTGGCACCTCTCTGTTCTGCCCAGCAGCCCGGAGAGGGGCTGCTGCTGAGGGATATAGAAAGACAACACACCCAGGATTGGCCTTCCTGCCTTGCCTTAAATGATTTTTGAGCACAAATAGCTCTTTTCCCTCCGTTTAATAACCAGAAGACCCAGCCACAACCCTCACGAGCCTGGTCTGCAGAGATAAGACAGAGTTGCTCCCCGGGCTTGGATGTGCCTGGGGAGGATGGTGGGGTCTGGCCGAGCTGCTCCCCTCAGGAGCAGGGCTGCACACCCCTAGGGCTGCTCGGGGGGGTACAGGAGACCCTCAGCCCTCCTGGGGAGCGGCTGCAGAGAAAGCAGATCGTGCCAGAGCCGCCCGGATCGGCGCTGGCAGAGGGGAGGCTGCGGCTCGTTGGCGGGCTCGCTCTCGCGTTTGATCTTCGGCTGAAAACGATTCGCAGTTCAAACGCCCCCCTGAGACCCGCTAACCTTTGGATAAGGTTTGGCACCGTTATCCTGCCTGGGTTAATTGGGAGTTAGGGAGAGCCCGGGAGTGACGCGGCTGCCTCCATCCGTCCGTCCGTCCGTCCGTCCGTCCACACGCCCCTCCAGCCTTCCCCGGCGCTCTGCGGGCAGCGATGGGGAGAGAAGCAAAGGTAAATGACCCGACCCTCCTCTCCATCTCTCCGGATTTTCCTCTCTTCCTCTCTCTCTTTCTGTGTCCCGTAGTCCTTCCCCCCGCAGCCCCCGCTCCTATTTTTTTGTGTTTTTCACCCGATTTCAGCCGCCGGTAGTAGTTCGGTGGGGAGAGGGGGGAAAGTATTTTTTTTATTATTTTTCCAGCCACTGCTGTAGAAAATCTGTTTCTCCCTCTCCTGGAAGCGGGGCAGGAACGAGCCGGTGTCCCGGAGGCAGAGGGACCCCGGGTGGGTGTTCCCAGCCGGGCAGGGGGTGGCGGGGGCGGTTCCGAGGTGACAGCGGGGAGGGAAGAGGAGGGTGCGGGCTCAGCTCCCGGCACTAAACCGGGGGGGGGCACAGCGGCACCCCCGCTCCTGCATCCCTGGGAGCCCCCAGCTCCTGACCCCCTCAGCATCCTCAGCATCCCCCACAGCTTCTCCCTGACTTGGGGCTCTGACGAGGCTCAGCAGCCCCCGGCGCTGTGCGGGTCCCCCGGGCGAGGAAGGGGCACGACAGTGGAAAAAGAGAGCGCCGAGCCCGGGGCATCCCCGACCGGAGGAACGGCCCCGGTCAGACGGGAACGGAGGGTCCCGCGGCCCTCGAGAGGCAGCCCCTGCCCCGGGGCATCCTCGCCGCACCGTCCCCGAGATCCTGGGCTTATTTTCAATCTCTCTCTGGCTTTTTTTTTTTTTTTTTTTCCCTTGATTGGAGTTTTTGCCTAATTGGTTGTTTTGGGGGGATTTTGCTTGGTTTTGGTTTCTTAGATTTGTGGGATTTTTGGGGTTTTTTTTGTTGTTGTTGATGGAGGTTTTTTGTTGTTGTTTTTATTTGCTTTGGGGTTTTTTGCTTGCTTGGTTTTCTGTCCTTTTTTTGTTGTTGTTGTTCCGGTTTGTTTTTGGGTTTTTTTGGGTTTTTTTGTTCGGCTTTTGTTTGTTTGTGGTTTTTTAAAAATATAATTATTTATTCTATGGATTGTTTTTTAGGGTAAGGGATTTTTTTTTTCCGCTAAGACATGTCTCCCGAGCCCGACACATCCATGACGTTCTGGATGCTCAAGGAAGAGCCAAAATCCTCTTTCCTTCACCTTTGGTTTGATCATAGAAAGACTCGGGTTGGAAGGAACCTTAAAGGTCAGCTTGGTGGCCCCCAGTGGAACTCCCTCCACTCCCTGTCATCGAGGGCTGCTGGCCGGGGATGGGATGTGAAACCCGGTGGGACCATTTTGGGTCTCGCAGCTGTTCGGGGGTGCCGGGGCAAGGATGGGTTAGGGCTATTTGAGGAAATAATCACGCACCAGACAGAGGTTTGGATGCATTTTCCTTTTTTCTTCCCTGATGCCCCCTGCAGCCTCCAGAAGCAGAGCTCCTTCACGTCTTCTTTCATAACGAATTTGTCTTAGGGCGAATAAAAAAAATAACATTAATAAAAAGAAAAAAAAAAAATCGTTGAATGAATCCCTCACCGTGTCCGTCTTAGCGCAGGTTTTCCCGGGCTGCGAAGAGGCGAAACGGCAGCCGAGGGCAGCGGGGACAGCCCGAGCTTTGAAATTTAAAATTTCCCCGTTAAATCCCAGCCCGTCAAGACGCTGCTAAACCCGGGGTGAAGCCGTGCCTCACTCGGCTTTCTCGACCTATCTGTGCACTGACATGAAATAATTCCCACGCAAAGACAAGGATGCGCCACGCTCAGTCGCCCTCCTCCATCGCTGCCATTAAAAAAAACCCCATTTTTGGGAGGCTGGAGAAGCAGCTCGCCCATCCCCGCGCCGTGAGCAGCGGCCGAGAGACCCGTTAGGGGTACAGCCCTCACGGCGTATATTTTAGGGTTTTTTCTGGGTTTTTTTGCGCCCTTCAGGCTCTTTGCACCCAATTTGCTCTTGGATTGTGGCTGGGAAAAAAACTTACAAAGGTATTTAAGGAGGTTATTTAAGAGGTTTTTTCTTAGGATTTTTTTTTTCCTCATTTCTGCTCGGTACCGCGTCCCACTTGCGACCGCAGCCTGGGCTCTCCCTCCCTGTTCCGTCAACAACGATACTAGGAAATAATTTAGTGATAGCTTTTCGTCCCATCTGTAGTAAAATAATGTTCTTTTCTTGCCTTCCAAAGCAGCAAAGGAAACAGAAATTCCTCCCTCCTCCCACCTTTCAAAGAACATATACATAT
>JBBMKD010000067.1:3962834-3983889 GCA_037834095.1 Argya squamiceps | reverse complement strand
CACCGCATCCATCCATCCCCAGCCAGGAGAAGGGATTTGCCCCGCCCGGAGCCACAGCATCCATCCACCCACAGCCGGGACACGGGATGTGCCCGGCCCGGAGACACCGCATCCACCCGCCGGCGATGAAGGGAGCCAGCCCACGGTGCTCGCTGTTCTTGCTTCTGCCCTGAACTCTGTTACAGCTCTGCTTTCTCCCCAGGGTGATGATAAGGGGCCACCGTGGGATGAGATCCAGCCCGTCTCCCTCCCAGAGCAGGGCTGAGATATCCCCTCGGATCTTGGGAATAAGAGCTGAGGTTCCCTGGCAGGTTGATTCACTGCTCTGCACATCTCTGGTTTATATCAGCTCTGCACACGGTGATTTCAGGGTGTTTCTGCCTCTGTGTTCCCCACCAGGAAAGCATAGGGACCTGTGCCATGCCATGCCCATGCCATGCCATGCCATGCCATGCCATGCCACGCCATGCCATGCCATGCCATGCCACACCACACAGGATGCTCACAGACTAATGTGTCCTAGTCTTTGTCCTTTACAGGGGCCAAAAGTCCTCTGGTTCAGGGTACGTAATGATGGCAACTGTTTTATGGAGTTTTAATTTTGCAGAGGTTTTAAACCTAATTCAGCACTTTTTTTTTCCCTTCTCCCTGCGAGCAGGTGTGGCCCCTGCTGTACTTGGGGCTGTCAGAAAATTTGTGCCGTTTTTGTGACAGCGAGGGGAAGGTCAGAGATCCTCGCTCCTATCCCTCAGGGTGAAGAACAGGGAAGTTTGACCAGAGAGTTCCTAAAGCCCCTGCAAGGGCACCCCAGATCCCTGAACTCCCCAAGCTCTGCCTGCAGTGAGATCCCCCGGGCTGGAGGAGCTCGGGCAGGCACTGGTGCCCCCCGCTGCCCGCGGGCGGTGCGGCTCCTGGGGATGCCGGGGCACCTCCGCGCCTGCCTCGCTGCCCTTCTCAGCTGTGGCAAAGCCAGCGATTTCCCAGCGAGCCCCACCGGGCTTTGTCTCGCTGTCAGCTCTGCTCAGCCTCTTCCTTCTCTCCGCTCTCCAGCCGGGAGCCGGCGCTTGCTGGCGGCTGACGTGAGACCGCCTTGCGAAACCAGCCGGCCCTGCGAGCCCAGCGATAAGCACAGGCTTTGTCCTCTAAACTTGTCCGTGGCCGGAGAGGACGTGGCTGTCGGTGCAACACTTGTGCCTTGGGCTGGGAACCTGCAGCCCGTCGCAGCAGATGGTTGATGCTGTCTGGTGCCGCTGAAAGCCTCGGTGTGCCCAGTGCTGTGGGACATGTGCAGCCCTGACAGCAAGGCGTGCAGCTGAGTGAAGAAAATAACCCCCAAAATAGCAGCAGGTTTGACTTGAACAAAGCAGAAGTCTTCTGAAAAGCCAGGGCGATGGCAAAGTCTGATCTGTGTTCCAAATGGCTTTTGTCTGTGCTTCGTAGCTTCTGGTCATGTGCTGCAACAATCCTCTAAACCTTCTCACTCTGAAAACCAGACAAACAAAGGCCCTCTCTGCACTACCAGGGAATGGATTTATTTCTCTCTGTGTCCTTTACAGTTCCTCAGACACAATAGGGACCTCTATTTGGGCTCCTTTCCTGGGACATGAGGGTAATACCAAATCTCTGTGGCCCTCATGCATCCACACAGCTGTGCCACCCAGCAGGACCATCGGTGGGAGCTGAAGCAAGGTCAGGGCTGAGCCCACTCCTCCCTGAGTGCAGAGAGCAGGTGTGGCTCTGCCTCCTCCTCACACACGGAGCCAGAGACTTTCCCTGTGCTGGCAGCTGGATATCTCAGCCTCACGAAGTTTGGATACTCCATATCACATATTCCAGGCTATTTCAGAAAATGCTTATTTTGACCAATGTTCTCCATCAACTGATTTTGTACAACTTAGGAGTTTGTGTTTCAGGTGAGGAGCTGGAGGCTCCACCAGTGACTCCACCAGCACACTCATCAGTCAGACTCCTGTTTGGCCCCCCACACAGGGATGTGTGACCACTAGTGCTGGGCTCCCTGCAGAGGGGAAGGGAGAGGAATGGAGCAAACTGGGGAGGGCATGGAGGGCAATAGATTTTGGCTCTAAGAATGCTCCTCTGGGCTCAGTTCTGACGTGCCTATGGGTCTGGGTCCTCCTTGGAATCTCAGGTGGTTCTTCCTCCATATGAGTGGCCCAGGATCCAAAGAGTGGGGGACACACAGGAGGCAGAAGGGAGGTGGTAGGACTGTCACACCTGCACAGATCAAGCACGTAAAAGTCCCTGGATTTCTTGCCCTTCGGTGCTGCCACAGGGCAAGGCTCCCTCTCACGCAGATCCTTCCTGTCTGGCCAGGTCTGTGGGCTGCTGGGGGATTGGCAACAGGTCATGTCCACAGCCAGGAGGTCTTGCTGGAGTTTGGGAGGTGACCCATGCCTCATTACCTCTGCTGGGACCCGGCATGTGACCCAGCACAGCCTCCGGCAAACAGAGCACTTTGTTCTGACCCTTTGCACTTCCCTGCCAGCGAGCTGCCCTCTAATCCCCCCAAGGAGGGATTTTCCTCTCCCACCCCAGCTCCCCGTGCCTTGGTCCCCTCGGAGAGCGGTCCGGGGTAATAATTTACTGTGGCCTGCCACAAGCCACTCCTTCGGACTTTTCCTTCGACCTTCAGACTGCATTGCCAAAATAAAAACAACGGGAGGGAGAGCGGTGCAGGCTGCTTCCCGCGGCGAGCGTGCAGCAGTGCCCGCCGGCCCCCTGCCGGACCCCCGGAGCCCTGCCTGCAGGTAATGGCCGTGTGCTTTCTCTGGGATTATTGCCACTTTCCCTTCCTTTCATCAGTTCCTGAAGTTCTTTGGGAGCAGCAGAGGGTTTTGTGAAGGATTCGTGCCTTGCTGCCAGGAACCTGGCTGGGCTACGGAGGAGCTGCTCCCCGGGGCCAGCAGCTGGAAGTGGAGGGGTTGAGCTCAGCAGAGGGGGAGAATTCCAGAGAGGAGACAAGCAGCCTCCTTGCTGGCCCTGCAAACTAGTTGGGAAAATTTCTGGCTTTAGCTCTGCTTCCCCCAGAAACTTTCATCAAAGGAAGTTCCATCACCCTGCTTGTCCCTGGGTGAGCTCCTGTGGGGAGCACCCATGAGTGTCCCTGATCTGGGTCATTTCAGGGGCTGGCAGATGAGCACGGACCAGCTGTGTGTCCCCATGTTCCTGAGCCACCTGCACATGGCAAGGAGCCTTGGGCTCCACTGGGGTTTGCAGCCAGCACCAGAGGGGTGAAGTTTACACCAGAAATTTCAGGTTATGTTGATTGTGGTCTCCTGGGCTGTGAGAGTCTCTGAGGCTGGGCCTGGTGAAGCTCAGGGGTGTCCAGCAGCCTTCAACAGACATTTCCAAACCCCTCTCTGGCAGGACAGGGAGGGCTGCTCCTGCTCAGCTCCAGAGCAGGGGAACACAGCTGGGCTTGGCAGATTTCAGGATGGCTCTGCTGTCACAAGAGGACACGAAAAGAACCACACTCACCTGTCAGGATGTGAGATGAAAAAGAAAAGGGAAGTTTATTTGGGGATCTCGACTTATATCGTTTTTGGGATTTGGTCAAGGATCGGGGCATGAGAGGAACACCCCTCTGACCCCAGTGGTACTCAGAAGTCCATCAATTTGTCCTTCTTTCTGGAAAGGAATGCATTATTTACCAAACAACAATCTTTGTTTTTGTTACAAGCATGAAAAAACTCCAGTAGAAATGAGAAACAATAAGAAGGCTAAAAAATCAGGGTGACACTCTGCTGCTCTTGCACAGAGCTCACAGGTCCTGGCAGTGCCTTGAGCTCAGCTTGGACTGGGCTGCTCATTGGATCCAGCATGTGTAACCCTGCTGGAGACAATCTCTGGCTGTGCCAGCACCAGTTGCTTCCCCGGATTTGCACATGGATAAAAAGGGTGGAAAACCTGGATCCCACACAGTGGAGCTGGAGCTGGCAGCTCTCAGGGATGGAGCAGGCAGAGGGGAGGCATTCCCAGGGACACTGCACCCACAGCTTCTCCTGGTTCCAGCAGTGAGGGGCCTGGGTTTGGGCAGTGCAGCTCTCAGAGCCACTTCTGAGCTGCCAAGCCCTGCTCAGTCCAGCCAGGAAACTGCCTCTCTGCCCTTGTCCCCTCCAGGCTGGGCACATTTGGGGCTTGAGCAAGGGGTGGTGGCCCTGTGTCAGTCACACTGAGCAGTGCTGCAGGGGAAAAGAGGTACTCACCCCAAAAACACAGGTTTTGAGGGGTTGCTTTTGGGGTTTTTTTGTTTTGTTTTGGTTTGGTTTGGTTTTTTGTTTTGTTTTTTTTTGGTTTTTTGTTTGTGGTTGTTTTTTGGGTTGTTTTTTTTGGTTTTTTTTTTTAAGGCCCTCAAGCACAGGCTGTAATGTGTCCTGAAGTGCTGTTGGGAAGGAGAAGAAGGAACAGCAAGCAGGATAGTTGAGCCTTCTACAAGGACAAGGCTGGCCAGGAGGGGCCACTCATAGTCAGGCTGCCTCCAACGGTGTCTTATTTATTCACTGAGGCTGTGCCTACATTTGAAAAGCACTTGGGAGCAAAAACTGTCCCAGCCTCTTAATTCAATGGCAATAATAACCTCAGGAATTTATTCCACAGAAGATGTAAAGGCTCTACAAGAGATCAGTAATATTCTGTCACATTCATATTTACAGAAACAGCGGCACAAAAAGTGGCAGGAGTTGCTCAAACCCACCTTAGCTGTCCTTTGGAATAAAAACCTGATCCCCAGTCGTCTCCTCTTGTCTCCTTTTTCCAAAACACGGGGGACTATCCCAGCACTTAAACGGGATTCCTTGGCAAGATCAAAGGCAAAGCCTCAGGCACAGCCCTGGTTTTTGGAAGCTGAAAGAAAAATATAGAGGAAAAAAAATTTTAAGAGCTGCAATTGTCACCAATAACCTATTTAGTCTTTCATGAATCCTCCTAAAAGAATGCATAGCCTCTGAGCTTTTAAAGAACATCCTAGCCTAGCCTAGCCTAGCCTAGCCTAGCCTATCCCACCCTATCCTATCCCACCCTATTCTATCTTAGTTCTTACCCAGCAGAGATAACTGAGTAGCCAAATATTTTAGGTCAACTTTCACTGCAGATCCACAGGCTCTTGCTTTGTGCTCTCTAGAGGAGTTATTTGTTTTAGCCTTATCTGGACCTTCCCTGCAATTCCAATGGCTCAGGACTGTGTGGTTCCACTTCAGTGATATTTTTATGGTTATGGATATTGCTAGACAGGGAGATTAGGATTATCTGTCCCTGTAAAATAGCATATGAAATACTGTAAGAGAGAGAGAGAGAGGGTGCTTCTCTGTGTGTAGAGACAATGGGCTGGACCTGTTGTTCTCACTGGATGTGTCCTGTCCTGGTGAAGCTGCAAACATGGGTTGGTCCTTCCTGGAGGGATCCAACTCAGCCAGGGAAGGACCACATAGCCCTTGGCCCCTTACAGGGCTTGGGGAAGAGCAAGGCAGCTCCCCTCCCTTGGGGAAAAGATGATGTTCCCAAGTACAGGCAATGTCTGGAGGCTCTGGGCACTGCCAGTCCAGATGAAAAAAATCCCTCTCTGTGGCCAGAGCTTGTTCCCCCCATGGCCTGGCCAGGTTCAGGCAGGGGGTGTGCACAGAAGAGGTTAAATTGCCCAAGAGCTGTTCCTCACCTTTGAACTCAGGTCCAGCCAGAGGTTTTTCTGGCACAGATGTGCTCTCTAGAGGGCAGGGAAACAGCAGCCAGGCACAGAAGAGCAGCAATGCCTGGCAAAACCCAGCCCTGACATCAGCAGCTCTCCAGCTTCACCAGAATTGTTTAATTTTGTTTAGGAGTGTGTGAGTTCTGGGCAGGGGAATGGGCCAAGGTCAGTGCTGGTATCAGGGGGCATGGTTACCGTGCTGGCACCAGCAGGGACACGTGCCTGTGTGATGTGTGTGCTCCCACACTCAGAATTCCCTTCAGTGGCACCAAAGTGTCCCTGGGCAGGGGACATGGTGGGTGAGGGACAGGAGCTGCTGCAGGGGGTGACTGTGGGCTGTGGGCACATGGGCAAGGGCAAAGCCTCACCCCTTACACATGGGGAGGGCAGGAGTTTAACCCTGCTCACACTGACCTGTCCCACCCATGTCATCAGGGTGACAATGGCTCACCCTGGTCACCTCTCCAGGGAGAGTCACAGGGCTCCACAGGCAGCTTTGCATCTGCCCTGGGCACCCATGGTGTCTGGTGTTGAATTTCCAGTGAGGACCTGCCCTACACTGGGGCTTTACTGGTGGGCCATGTGTCCCTGTGCTTCCAGGGAATGTTTTCTCCTGTGTCTGGGCAGTCACCCAGGTACAGGTAGGGTGAACTGAGTTTCAGCCCCTCAAAAGCATCTAAACCCCAAATCCTTTCTTGACAGCAGAAACACATGAATTAAACAGGTTTTGGGTAAATTTGGGTAAATTTCTGCTGTGTTACAGGAGCCAAAGCTCTCAGCTCTCTTCCATTCCCTCTGTCTGCAGCCCCAAAGTGCTTTGTCCCTGGGGTGATGGCAGGGCCCCCCAGTAATCCCCAGCAGCCTGAATGCTGGCTGGGTGCTGCCCAGATGGGCTCAGGAGCTGTCCCCATGTCCCAGAGCCAAGCCTGGCTGGCAGGCAGCCAGTGCTGCACCCAAGGACTTGCCTCTGCTCTTACCCCTGTGCCCTTCACCTTTGCAGACGGAGGAACATCTGCCTGCTCTGCTTCCCGAGGACACCCCGAGCCAGCAGCTGAATTCTGCCCCAGCTGCAAGGAGAGGAGATTGTTTTGGCTGGCTTATGCTGGTGGCCTGGATGGAGCCCTCCTCCACTGCCCTGGGCAAGACAAAGGGTAATGCTGCTGGGTGGCATGGTGTCACTGAGCCCTGGGGTGGTGAGGCCATGGAGAAGGATCCTGTGGAGGTTCCCATTAGTGTTGGGCTGCTGAGCCTTCCTGATGGGCTCCAGCCAGGCTCAGCCTGCCCAGCAAGGGCTGCAGGGAGCCTGGTTCCCATGGGACACACACAGGGGACCCGTGTGTGAGGGGAGGTGGCAGCTTTGCTGGCCCTGAGTGACACCCAGCCCTGCAGGTCAGTGATCCTCACAGACCAGGGGATACATTTTGGGATGGACAAAACCAACCCAACATCACTTTGTCCACCTTTATCTGTCATCAGATTATGTGTTTTATGCATTTTAGCTGTTAAAAGTTTCCTTACGTGATCCTCCTGCTTTCTCTTCTTTAAGTAGAAAGTGGGTTTTTAATTAAAGATGCCTTTTTCCATGGAAATTAAAATCAAGTAGATTTTGTTGATAACACTGAGATTTTGTTGGTGATGGGTGAAAACTGAGATTTTCATTAAAGAAACAACAGCAGAAGGCACTGACTAGAAAATGTAACTGACGAAACTATTCTGAAATTTGACCATTTCAATGCAAGCAGAGGCAAAGCTGGAGAAAAGTAAAAGAAGGGATATTCTTAAAAGATGTCAATGCTGATAGCTTGAGAATATTGGCTGAGAAAAAAATCAGGAAGGTAAGGTAAATATTGAAGGAAGGTAAATATTTCAAGCAAAATGCTGCTCCCCCTCCCTCGTTACACACAAATCCAAGCACATCAGATGTTCCTTATGATCTCCCTCTGGAAGCTGCAGTCTGGGGTGAGGGACCCAGCCCTTCTGCTTCCCACAGGGAATGCTGCCACAGCCTGGATTTTATTTCCTTGCACCCACCCCTGAAATTGCTCTAGAAGCTGCTCTCCTGCTGCTGCAGCTGCACACAGGAGATTTTATAGGAAACTACAGTGACAGCAAAAAGCAATGACTTTATTTTTAATGAAGAGAGAGAAGATGTCAGCCCTTCTCCCAGGTCTCCTTTTGCTCAGAGCTCAAATCTGGTCTCTCTATCAGGCTCCTCATGCGTTTATGTTTGCAGTTAATAGTGCTCCAAAGCACCAGCCTGGCTGCCCTGGCTGCAGCCCTCCAGGGTCCCCGAGGACACTGTAAAAATCAGCTTCTTCAGGGTTTGACCTGAACCAAATGCCAGTTTTGACCTTCCTCCAAACCACTGCACAGTGGACAAATTTCCAGCTGACTTGTAAAAATTATTCAGAACACCTGAGCTGCCTGCCTGAGGCTGTAATTTGCTCCTACCCAGCACCTGCACCTCTTCCTCCCCACCCAAAGCTCTCCCCCCCACCTAAATTCTCACTCCTTGGGTATGGCTAGCAGGTGTTTCTTCATCTTTTGCAGCTGGTCAGCTTTTCCTGCTCCCTTTAAAGTGCTGCAGTGAGGCACCAGCAGTGGCATGATCACTCTGAGGAGCTGAGGGTGGTTGTGTTTAGGGGCTAAATGAACTGCTGTAGGAAACAAAGCTCTTCCCCTCTGGGCTTTGGGAAGGGGCTTTGGGCTCCTGGCCAGGCAGGGGGGACTGGTGCAAGGAGGGGAAGCGTGGGGAATGAGAGGAATCTGTGCTCGGTGGTTGTGGACTGCTTCCCGTGCTTCAGGGCTCAGCCTCTGGGAGATGTGCTCCCAGGTATGTTTGATGACTTGTTTTCATGGAATTCCTTTTTTTTTTTTTTTTTTTTTTCCAAAGTGCTTTAAGCTTTAACCACCTGCTGTTTTCTTTAAGTTCTGCATGTAGCTTTTCTCTAAAATTTTGAGGTTTGGTTGTCTCCAGCTTGCCCTGAGCCAGGGATGCTTGGCTGAGTTCCTGCTCTGTTTTGCAGTGTCCCGGGGGTGTAGGGAACAGGATCTGCAGGAGAAAATTGGACAAGCCAGGAGCTCTCCAGAGGGTGGTTAAGAAATCTTCCTGAAATGCAGCAGTGCTTTAAAGTCTATCCTAACCTCTTCCTGGACTTGCTGTAGTGTCTCAATGGGAATGAAAGAGGAGTTCAGTACTAGCTTGCAGCTAGCTCTCAGATCTGTAGCAGGGGAAAACTTGAGCCTTTTTTTTTCTCTCTTCACTAAAAGCACGTGTTTGCACGGAATCCTCCTGCTCTTCTCTGAGCTGAAACTGGGGCATCTCCCCCTTCAGCTGCCAGCAGCCCCTGTGTTGGGTGAAAGCTGTGGGCTGCCTTTGGTACCCCTCTCTCCACCCCTGCCCCTCCAAACTCTGTGCTCCCTCCAAAACATCACCTGCTGTCCCGGTGAGAGCCCTGCCAGGCTGGCAGCCCGCCCTTCCCAGAGCAGGAGAGCACGGGGGACTCTCTCCGAGGGGTTTGCAATGTAGGTTAGGCAGGGGAGGCTGCCGAGGGCGGTGACATCAGGGAGGAGGAGGGTGGGGGCAGCCCGCAGATGACGAGTCTGTGAGGTTGTGTCTCCGTGCAAGGTACGCCTTGCATTAGTAATGTGTTCGTAGCAAATAACGCTGGGCTGGCATGGGAATGTGGGTCACCACTGCCAGAACTGTGCAGGGAACAGGGAGCTGCTCGTGCTCTGCTGGGAAGCAAACGTATGTTACTGAGGGATGTGTGCTGGGGGGAGGTTTAGCTGCAGTAACTGCTCCAACTTGTAAGTAGCAGCTTTCTGTCGTGTGAGCGGGTTCTTCCTGCCTGGGGGGGGTGAGTGTGGCCGGGAGTTGGGGTGAAATGGTCTTTGAGGAGAGGGGAGTGGGGTGCAGGGGTTTGTGTTCCTGATGTGTAGCAGTCACATTGTATTGGGGAACTCCTAGAGTTGATGCTGATGCTCTCTGTGGCCCTGGCAGCGCCTGGGGCATCTGTGCTGCACCAGCAGGGACAAGGAGGGACGCAGCCGGGCATGGATAACCAAGGATTCCAGCATATCTCAGTGACCTATTTCTGCTTCTGTTGTTCAGTGTGTGTGCTCAGGAAATCTTGGTGCTTTAGGGGGAGTAGGGTTTGTTAGTGATAAGGAAAAGCCTGCTTGACTGCCTTGTGAGATTGAAACAAACTAACCTGGTTCTGAAGGTGGATTTGGGCTGGGGAAGGTGGCTCTGAACCTGAATAGAAAGTGATGTGGATATACACATCCTAAAAATGGATATGGTACTTCAGTGCCAGAGACTTTAACCTCAGAGCAAGTCCCTTTAATGAAAAAGCTGCCCTTGGTCAGCAGGGACTTGTTGAGTGGCTCCACATGGAGCAGAGCAGGGCTGGTGGAGGGAGGCACAAATGGGCTGCCAGGCTGGAAGGGGCTCCTGCCTAGCTGCAGGTTGCTAAAGCAGGCTTGTCCAAGCCCCCTGGAGTGAGTCAGGAATTTGTTCTCTATCCTCGGCTGCTAGTTAATACCTCTAGGGCATGGAGATGTGTTCCCATGGCTTGCCCATGTGCTCTCTGAGATGCCCAACCTGTGATATCTCCATCTCTGCCTGAATCATTATTTCCCCTGAGTCTGGGATCAGAGCAGTGGCAGCAAGCTGGCCCTGAGGCCAAACCCAAGCTTGTGGGGCTTCAGATTTGCAGGAAATGGGCTGTATCACCTGGTGGAGCTGCAGGCAGTGAGCAGGAGTCAGGTGTTAGGTTGGGTTGCTCTGGCAAGAGGCTCCTGAGCAGGGGTGGGAGCTTTCACTCCTCTAACTGCTGCTGCCATGTGCAGCTTGGGGCTTGTCCACACACACTGTGTGCCCTGTGCCAGCCTCCTCCCAGGCCTGGGCTCTTCAGTGAGTGTTGTCTGCTCAGAGGCAGCAGCAGTCCCTCTGCTCTCAGTCCCTCTGCTGTGGCCATGCCTGCCCTGCAGCCTGTGAGACAGACACAGCCCCGGGGCAGGTGTTGGATGACCTTCAGCAGCCCTGGGACAGCCAGGCTGTCAGGAAAGGACTATGCCCAGTGGGAGGAGATGGGGCTTGGTCTCTCTGGATGCTGTCCCTGTTGGTGGGTGCTAGCTGGGACAGGATCTTGGACTTGCTGCAGGGCAAAGTATGGACAAGGTCAGGGGCTCAGACCAGCCTGATGTTGTAAGTTCTCCCTCTGCATAGTTTGCTTTCAATTCCTGCTTTGCCTTTCTTATCTGTTCAGAAACTAAACCCACAGCTTAGTTTTTTGGCTGCCCATCAGAGCTGCCCCCAAATCCCAGATCTGCTGGTGGGGTTAGTTCAAGGGCTCACAGGACCCTCTGGCTGGCAGATCCAAAGATCCATGCAGGAAAGGCTCTGTTATGGGCTTGTGTGCCTCATAACTCATTGTCCTACAAAATCTTTGCCCAGGGAGATTGGATGTGGCAGTTGGTGCTGTCCATTCCTTGCTCTGTAGAAGAGCAATTCCAGGATGACAGCTTGCTTGAGTCTATAAAGCCCCTTCTTTTTAGATGGAGAGAGAAACACATGTTTCTGTGAATGTTTTGATTCTTGCTTTCCCTTCAGTGGCAGGACTGAGGAGTAAAACTGAGTCTTGAAATAATTTTGCTATCTACACCTAAGTGGAACAAGGAACTCCTCTGTACAGGCTGCACTCCTTGGGCTTCCCTCTGGCTCAGCCTGTGCAGCAGGGAACAGGCTCAGGGCTTCCTCCCTGTGAGGGGAGAGGTGATGATGATGATGAGTGGTGGCAACGCCTGCCCAGCTGAGCAGCAGGGATGCTCCATGGTGGGAATCCCAGCTTCTGGCACTGGCTATGTGTCCTTGGGCAAGTCACTCCTGTGATGTGTGTGTGTGTGTGCTGGCTTACCTCCTGCAGGGCCTGAAAGGTTTCATTCACGTCCCTAATTACTCACACAGAGTCCTGAATGAAAGGGACAGTGCATGTGCCAAGTGTGTGACGTGTCCCAGTACAACCTCGTGCTTGTAAGCACTCTCCTTGTCCCCCCTGGGGACACAGGGGTGGCTTGGGAAGGCTTGACAGTGGTGCTTTAGCCCGAGTCCCCTTGGCCACCAGAGAGGGTGTCTGTTTTGTGGCCCTCATCCCTGTCCTGTGAGCTATTGAGGGCTCCTGGTGAGGCTGGGAGGGAAGATGTCCTGGTTGCTATAATTTCCTGGTTATTTTGGTATGTGAGTGGAAGGGGGAGGAGGGTGGCTGTGGAGAGAAGAGCAAGGTCAGTGAAGAACAAATGTGCCTCTGTGCACTTGTGATCACGCTGCCAGCTAATCGCCTTCGGGGCTCCAACTTTCCTCCCAGAGCTCATCAAGCACGGCCGGGAGAGGATAGAACAGACCATCAAGGCCTCAGGCTCCAGGCTCTGCTCCTAGTGAGTATCACACCCTCCCAGTGGGATGGGAGCCCTTTAACAGCTCAGCCTGATAACCCTGTGCTGGCTGGCTGGTGGATGGAGCTGGCTGGCACCGGGCAGATGTGGGCAGTCCCTGATGCAGCTGCCACTATCTGCTGCTGCTGCCTGGCAGCTCCTGCCTGTGCCAGAGGGGTTTCTTTGGGATGGCTGGGGGGGCTGTGCCTGGGGGTGGGGGGGGAAGAGGGTGGGAGCACCCAGAGGGGAGATGTGGAGAGGCTGGTGGGGTCTTTGGGCCCCCTTTATGGGAGAGGTAGGGCAGAGGGTGACTGTGGGGATTCAGAGCCTTGATGCAGTGTATGAGGGTGTGGTGGGGCTGAGGGGGAGTCTAGGCTCTTTGGGGTAGGGGAGAAGGGAGCAGAGCTGTTTTGTTCATGGTATCCTCTTAATTCTGGCTTTCACAAAGAGCAGAGGGGAGCTCTTAAAAGCAAAGGGAGGAATCCCTGAGGCAAGGCTCACCCACCCCAGTGATGCTCAGGCAGGGTGGACCTGAACCAACAAGTGTTCAAGTCTGGCTTCTCCAGCCCCAGCAAAAGCTGCACCAGGCAGACAAGAGGTCTTTAACACCTCTGCTCACTGAGCCTGCCACGACAGCTCCTCTTCCTGCAGTGTCAACAGCCCTGAGCTGCCCTGCTCTGACCTGGCCCGGGGAGTGGCCTCTGGCTGCTGCCAGCCCCATGGACCGTGGTGGCTGGACCTGGCTGGACTCTCCTGGCTGCCCTGTGGGGTTACTCACTGAGCTGCAGCATCAGCATCCTTGTGCAGTGGGGAGGGGGCTGCATCTGCCTCCAGAGGGGTCTGGCCGTGGCCAGGAGAGCTGTGACTTCACCTGGCCTGGTGCTGTGTTGCTGCTGGGGCTGTGCTGGTCCTCTTGGCTTGTGCAGTTTCTGTATGGCAAGTCAGGGGCTAATATTAGATATGCCTGTTCACCAGGAGCCCTGTTTCCCCAGTCTCCTGTCAGCACACACTGTTCCCTGCCTCCCCCAGAGTGCAGGCACCCTGTCCTTTGGGGATGGCAGTGCTGGGGAGCTCAGCTGAGCCCTCCTATGATGGAAGGGGTGCACACACTGGGGTTTGCACTGCTCCCTGGCAGGTTAATGGTGTGAAGCTGTTTCTCTCTCAGATTTTGTATTCAACACTGACTTCCTCTTCTTTTCCCAAGTGCTGAGCGAGTTGTTTTTTTAATGGATCGTTCTCGGAGCCCAGACAAAAACACCCAGGTGAGATCATGGTTCTGAAGAAGCAAATCCTCACTTTGGGACAAAGGGGGATGGTGCCTTTAGATGAAAAACAAGGAGAGAACCTGTGTTACCCTGCTGGGAGTCTTATTGCTGCCCTGTCCTGTGGGTGATGCTGGGTGGAGAAAAACAGCAGAGAGGCTCTTTTGGACAAGGCACAATGCTCCCAGAGTCTGGGGAGGGTAAGACTCCTATGGAACTGGAAGAGAAGGAAGAGAGTGTATAGGTGTATGTATCCCCTTGTCTTTGGGAAGAGGGAGGCTGCAGCTCTGTGGTGCTGGGTGTGCATAAGGCCAGCTAAAGAGACCTTAAATGTTTGCTGAAGTATCCACTGGGTCTCTGGCTGATGGGTGTTAATCAATGGCTGTCTGTGAAGGATGCTGTGTTGAGGAAGGGAAAACCCAACCCACATCATAGTTGTTGTGGCTAAAAATTCTTATCTTCTCTAGCCTTCAACACCAACAGACAACATCAACCTCGGACCTTCTGCTAACCCCAAGTAAGCTCCCTGCAAAGCCAGGTAGGGTGTGGAGTGTGAACAGGTGTGGCAGGGGGATGCAGATGGTCCCTGTGTGTCACAGGGGGGTGTCTGCAGGAGTCTGGACAATTACATTTCTTGGCCTTTGATGCCACATATGTCACCAGTGCATCAGCTTCCAAGACTGAGCTGTAGCTGGTACTTGCTATAATCATTTTCTCCTGGCCATGTTTGTAGTGCCCTGTCCCTTTTCTTTTGAGACACAGTAAGGGAAGTTCTTCCTTGTCACTGCTGGATTCCTGACTATCTTTCCTTAGAAACTGGGATAAACTGTGTTCCCTGTAGAGGCATCCCTTTGTCCTCACTGTGCTGTCACTGCTGCTGCCTTCAGCCCATGGGTTGCTGAGGGTTCCTCATCCTCTGCAGGGTGCACTGACACCCACAGAGTGAATCCTGGGCTGCCTGGGAGGGAGGGTCACCCACCCACCAGCGCCCTTTAATCCCTTCCACAAACACTGCTTTTTCCAAGCAGGAACTCTGCTTTGATGGTGGTGTTACTGTTGCGTGTTTCTCTCCCAGAAACATTAACTTGTTTCGTTCTTGCCCAACAGTGCCAAGCCAACAGACTTTGACTTCCTGAAGGTTATTGGCAAAGGAAGCTTTGGAAAAGTAAGTGGGCTTGTGCAGGTGGGCTGCAGCTCTTTGGAGGCAGCTTGGAAGGAAAATGTGATGCTGAAGGAGTTCCTGGCTGTCTCCTTTGCTTGCAGCTCTCCTGAGCTGCTGGGACTGAGGTTAAATAAGACCTGAGACACTGTTATTAAAAGTCCATTCTAACTTTAAGGTCCTTCGAGCTCTCTAATGACTGAAGAGTGAGAGCTTTCATACACAGGGTGGTGATAGTGAAGAGCAGCACTTGATTGGAAATAAGTTTCACACTTGTTCAGCAAAAGATCTCCAGAGAAACCTTGGAGACAGCCAGGATTCACTTTAAATGGGACTGGCCCCAAATGCTCCAAAACTATTTTCTATTGGGTATCTAGAGGATATATGTGAAGATATTGAGTACTTTTCTTCTGGCAATGAAAAAGTGCTGGGAATTGACAGGACTGGAGGTCCTTAAAACCCTGTACCTGGCCCTCTGAAGCAGTTTTCTGTGTATAATCACCCACAAGAGTGTTGAGCTAATGAGGGAACACTGACCAAGGTGAGACAGGTAGCTGTGACCAGGACCTTCTGTTGCAGGTTCTCCTGGCCAAACGCAAGTGTGACGGGACTTTTTATGCTGTGAAAGTCTTGCATAAGAAAACCATCCTCAAGAAAAAGGAGGTGTGTCTGCTCTCCTGGGCTATCCTGGAAATTGTGGTGGGTGTATGGGCTCTCTGGGTAATGCAATTGGGGTACCTGGCATTAGGTAGGCAGTTCTCATGTTAAACGTGGATTTGCCTGTGCCATGAGAAAAAAAGAACAGATTAATTAGGTCAGATAGGAGGAGGGTTTCTCTTTTTGGGGCTGGAAGTGACCTTTGTGGGCTCCCAGCTTCCAGCTGTTGTGAAAGCAGCAGTGAGCCCTTAGGGCAGGCTGAGCTGGATCTTTGCCTGAAACCTTAATGCCTTGTCTGCTTTTTGATAGCAAAACCACATCATGGCAGAACGCAACGTGCTCCTGAAAAATGTCAAGCACCCCTTCCTTGTGGGACTCCACTACTCCTTCCAGACCTCGGAGAAGCTTTACTTTGTGCTTGACTATGTAAATGGAGGGGAGGTGAGTGCACTTACAGGCTTTGTTTTAATCCTTCTTGGTCCTTCACAAACATGCTGCTTTATTTAAAACGATTTCTGTCAGAAGATAATGATGCTGAGAAGATGATAATGTTGTTTTGACTGCTGGCAGGGAGACCCAGGAATACCTGGCAGGATACCAGGTATCCTCACACGTAAATTGAGTGAGGATCTTGCTGGCTATGACCTGAGTCAGATGATTCCCAAAGTAAAGACTCTAAAAAAAGCAGTACTGAGGCATTTTAAATTCCTATAGAGAATATGGGAAATATTGGTGTTGGTGAGCTTTAGGGAAACCCCCTCTGTGGGCCAGCTCTGGATCCATGTCTAGCGTTTAGGGGTGATGCCATTGCAGCTTTCTAGACTTTTCCTGTCCTGTAGAAGTTTACCTTTCTCAGCTGTCTTTCTGTGCTGTCTGAAATTGGCTGGGAGGTATTGTTAAGGTGGATATCTTGCCCAAATCAAGTTCATGTTGGGCACGTTTGCAAGTTCTCTGCATGTACCATGTCTCATGGCCATACTGCCACTGTAATCAGCCTATGGGTTGGAGTAAGCCAGGAGCTTAACCAGGTCAGCAGATGATGGGAGGGTTGAGAATTAATTATTTTTGTGAATGATGAGGAGAAGAAATGAAACAATTTCTAAAAGGGTGTTTGGATTGCGTAAATTCACTTTACTTGGGTTTATTTCATGCTGTTCATGTGCAACCTGCTGCAAATCACTTTTCACTTATGTAGCTGCCTTTCAGCCTTACTCCAGATAAGCCTTCATTTGTTTAGAGACATGAGCAACCCTCTCACCTTCCCACAGCTCTTCTTCCACCTGCAAAGGGAGCGCTGTTTCCGCGAGCCCCGGGCGCGGTTCTACGCCGCAGAAGTGGCCAGTGCCATTGGCTACCTGCATTCCCTAAACATCATCTACAGGTAAGGCAGGGCCACCAAGCCTGCCCAGGCAGGGGTGTGGTGTTGGGAGGGAAAGGGGTTCACTGGGGAAGTGAAATAGAGGACTGGAATAGCTGAAGAATGCCCTGCCCCAGACAAGACTGTGCGGGTGGCACTTTACCCTGCAAGGGGGTCTGCACAGGACCTGACAGGCAATAAACCATTCTTTCCCCTTCCCAGTATCAGTCTGAGGGAGTTAAGTTTAAAGACATAAAATAAACCTGGCTCAGTAAGTAAGAAATCATTTCTCAGTAACAATTTATGCACCTGATCCTGTGTGAAAGCAGCCTGCTTATGTTTGCATCTATGTGTACTGCTGGGAGTCTCCAATTTGGGAAGGTCTTGGTGATCTGGTTTGGGAGGCTTTGTTAGCTCCTGTTCTTAGCTGATGCTGTTTCACATCCATGTTTTCTAAATATCTGGCCAAATCTGCTCAAACAGCACTTTGTCTTGCAGGGACTTAAAGCCTGAGAACATCCTCCTGGATTGCCAGGTACATTCACAGCTTGGGCTGTCTTCCTGCTGGCTTCAAAAACATTGGGACCACAAGCAGGGGGGCTGTGGTTCTGCAAGCTGGGCTATAGCTGACATGATGGCATGGGGTTTTGTCTGTCTGCCCCACTGCACTTCTGTGCAGATCCTGGAGGGAGGAGTGAGCTTGCCCTCTGAAGAACTGCATGGTTTTGGGGCCCTTGGCTCATTCCTGGAAGCTGGGACCTGAGCTGTGGGCAGGGATCAGGAGGGTGAAGAGAAGGTCACTGCTGTAACTCTGGTGGTGACTGCTACATAAATTGGCTCTGGGATAAAGCAGCAGAAAATCACAGTAGTGCTGGATCTCTTCATGGCTATCTAGCTGTAGGCAAACAAAAAATAAGAAGAAATCTAGACTTTATTTTTTCTACAGATTGCAGTACCTGTACTATAGGATGAATGTAAGGGGAGGGAAGGGAGGCAGCTGAGCAGTGGGGAACTAAAACCCAAATGAGAAATAATTCTTAGGCAAATCTTTGGAGATTCTGTCTTCTCTCCAGAAAGAGTGGGACAAGCTAAAATTCCTCCTTTCTTTTTTAGGGACACATAGTATTGACAGACTTTGGACTCTGCAAAGAAGGAATGGAGCAAGAGGAGACAACTTCTACCTTTTGTGGCACTCCTGAGGTACTGCATGTGCTGGGGCTTTGCTGTGACCTGGGTGCTGGAAACCTTCAGACACTTGGTGCTCTGGGTCTAGGCTTATGTGACACCTCAAAAAATTATGGGCTCTCTGAGGTTGTCAGCCTGAAGCTGGAGTTCAGATAAGGCCTTCCCTACCCAGCAGAGACAGCTCTATCTGTAACAACACAGCAATTCTGGAGTGTTAATGAGCTATCGGGGCAGGGATTCCTGGAAATGGCTTGTGAAAATAGCTGTGGAGGTGGAGACAACCTTGTCCCTGGGAGCAGGATGTTTACCTGCTCACAGACCCCAGAATGGCAGAACAAGGAGCCTGCCGGTACTGGCATGCACAGGACCTCGCTGTGCTCTCCTGTGTGTCCTTGGTGCACACAGGAGCTGCAGAATGCCCTGCACAGAGGAGAGGAGCAGGCTCCCCTCTGGAATGCAACCACTGCTCCAAGGGAGGAAATGCCTTTCCTCCAGTGTACTGCAACTGGGTTTTGCAAAAACCTATTTCCAGTCTGGCTTCTTGGAGGATTTTTTGCCTGCTTCTTACTGAGCCCTGGGGATTTGGTAATGCTTCAGCCTAGGTAATATACCTGTCCTGCTGGTTTCCCCAGGCAGCTTGACAAAGGGGCTGTAAACACAACACCTTTCAGTGTTCAGCAGAAGTGGGCACCTTCCTTTTTCAGTAAAGTGTCACTTATGCAATAGCACAGCATGAACCCAGCAGGAATGTCTGAGCTCTGTTTTCTAGTTTTGGTGTGCATCGGTGTTTTCCTGTTCTAGACAGAGTCTGATAGCACACAGAAGTAATTCTGTGGGCAATTGTTCTGCAGACTGCTCTAGTTCTTGCCTGTTGCTCCTCGATGGATGCCCTTGGTAGTTCTGCTGCTTTGGGCAGACTTATTGGGCTGAAAACTACAACTTTTTTAAAAATGCAGGAGCGTTTTAGAGGTGTGATGTGTCATAGTGGGACAGGATTGCTCGCTGAATTGTGGCAGGTGGCAAATTCTTGTAGAAGTCCTTTCAAGGAAGAGAACCTCCTTGTAGCTTGCAAGGACACTTTGAGGTCTTTGGTAGGTGTCTCTCAACCCCATTGCTCCAAAGCAAGTGGAGAGTTTATTAGATTATACTAGGAAATGCATCTGTGCTACTCCAAATGCATTTGCTCAACTTGAGCTGCAGCCAGCTTTGGGACTAAGAAGGGCAAAGTTCTTCCTTAATAATTTGACTCCAGTATTTCCTTCTGACTTCCCAGTACCTGGCTCCTGAGGTGCTAAAGAAGCAGCCCTATGACAGGACAGTAGACTGGTGGTGCCTAGGAGCTGTCCTCTATGAAATGCTCTTTGGACTGGTAAGTTTGGAAATGGGCTGGTTTACTTTACATAGTGGAAATTTTATTTGCAAAAGCTGTGGTGTGAGGTTGGTCTGGTGTACACAAGTTGGTAGACAAATAAATCCTGAATTAATGATCTTGTTCAATCCTACCACTCCCCTTTTGAGCAGAGGTGTGGCAGGTCTCCCTCATCTACTCATTGCAGGACTCATTTTGACCTGCAACGTGTGGCTCCTTCTGGTAGCTCATGTTTTACCTGGCTGCTTCTCCTCTCTTTCAAATTAGCCTCCTTTTTACAGCCGGGATGTGTCTCAGATGTATGACAACATTCTGCACAAGCCACTACAGATCCAAGGAACCAAGACTGTGGCAGCTTGTGACATCATTCAGGGACTTCTCCACAAGGACCAGAAGAGGAGGCTGGGTGCCAAAACAGACTTTGTAGGTGGCCTTCACTGTGAGCAGGAGGGAGGATGGCTGGGAAAAATTCTATTCTGAGCATTTCTTTCATAACAGCACTGCTTTAGAAAAACCTTCCCACACAGTCTGTCCCTTCAGCCTCCTACAAGGGACACATGGGGTTGACTTGGATTTCCAAAGGGAGAGGGGTGGTGGCTAGCTAAGGACACCAGTGTGTGAAGGGTCATTTCCCTTCAGGGGATTCCTGCACCAGGACCCTCATGTATTAAGGGTTTGTGGCTATGGGGTAACTTCAAGACTTTCTCAAATCATTTGAAGCTGTGAGACCAGGTGGTGGATAAGGAGGGTTGGCAGAAGACTGACTCTTCCTTCCTGCTTTCTGTACAGCTTGAGATAAAGAACCACGTATTCTTCAGCCCAATAAACTGGGATGATTTATATCACAAGAGGATTACTCCTCCATTCAACCCCAATGTGGTAAGTGGGTAATTCTGTCTGGTTTACAGAAGGGATCCTCTCCAGATGTCTCATGCTGACACTGAGGGTTCTGAGGTGTGGGTTGATGCAGTGGTGATTGCTCTTTTGGAAGAGTAGCTGTGTTGGGCTGTCTGAACACAAGGGTCTGGTTTGGCTCTGCTCACTCCATGATTGTGTCTCTGCCCCTTGTTTTAGGCTGGCCCAGCTGATCTGAGACACTTTGATCCTGAGTTCACCCAAGAAGCCATCTCTGCCTCCATCACCCGCACGCCTGACCTTGCAGCCAGCAGCTCCAGTGCCTCAGATGCATTTTTAGGATTTTCATATGCACCAACTGAAGAGGACATTTAAGGCTTTTACAAAGGCTTTGTGAAGCCATATTTTAAATGAATGGGTTTTATGTTTATTTTCCTGTGTGGTTTTTTTTTTTTTTCCTTTTGAGAGGATTGGTACTGTCCTTTGCTCATGGTTTAAGGAAATTGGCACTAACACACTAACTGGCTGGGATGGAACAGAGCTCTCAATTTTTGCTGTTTGGTGGATATCCTCCCTAAATGAATGTTTCCCTGCCAGGGAAAGTGGGACACTGGCTATGATTTTTCCCCGAGTGTCTTGTGCTACTTGGCAGAATTGAATTCACTCTGTGGTTGTATTTATTGAGGTATGTGGCATCATTCACATCAACAGCCATGTCCCTGTAACTGGACACTTTTTTTTTTATTTTTTGATGGATTTGCTCAGCTACGTCCAATGTCTTTGTCCAAGCCCTCAACAGAAAGGGAAACTCTTCACTTCACCATGAACAGTGACTGCCTTCAAGTCAACTCTGTCACTCAGGCTGCTCATCCTGGGCTGAGTGAAAAACTGTTCATCAGTTATTCCTCCAAAGGCAGCTGCAGATCTCTAAGTCCTGAACTGCACTGTGGACTTTCATGCCAGTCTGATCCTCCTCAAAGTGAGTGAATCATCTTTCTGGCCCAGGATTGGGATGCTACAGAAGCAATAATGAGACTGTGCTGGAGAAGCCAATGCGTAGGAGAAAAATCCCAAA
>JBBMKD010000067.1:3950157-3962734 GCA_037834095.1 Argya squamiceps | reverse complement strand
GAGACTGTGCTGGAGAAGCCAATGCGTAGGAGGAAAATCCCAAATGAAAGGGGGGGGGGGGTGGGAAAGAGGCTGACTTGCTTGGAAAAATAAAATTAACTTTATAGCTGAACTCTGGTTGGGGTTGGGGGGTGCTTTTACAGCATGTGCTTGACTTGCCCCAGGCACACCAACACTACTGTGATGAGCACAGCACGTGGTGGCCAGGCTCCTGTACTCACCTGAAAATGCCCATCACTGATGTGGAACAGTTATTTATTCTGCCTTAGTTTAAATGCTGGTGTATTCATTGAATGTCACTTCCCACATTTTTGTTTTAAGCTATTCTGTGCTGTTACTGTGGGGAGGAGAAGAGGGCTCAGAGCAACACGGGGATACACAAGGGGCTTTCTAAAAGTTGTGTGATGCTCATGCTGTGGGGAACCTTGTGCTGGTACAACTGTGTGTTTTGGGGTTTTTTTTAATCAGGCTCTATCTTGTATATGCTGAAGTCATTGGGAATATGACATGGTTTATATTAAAGTTGCAAACACTGATGTGCTTCTCTGGTTGTCCTGGACAAAAGGGGAAGGAGGGTGTTTGCTTTATGCTGCGTTTGAGAGTATAGGGCTGCATGCAGAAAGTTACTGATACTGCTGGGTTTAAATTAAAGGGGAATTCCCTAATTTAAACTGATCACAGAATCACGGAACGGTTGAGGATCTTAAAGGCTAGGGGCAGGGATAACCTCTACTCTCCCAGATTGCTCCAAACCGTGTCCGGCCTGGCCTTGGACACTTCCAGGGATCAGGAGCAGCTACGGCTCCTCTGGGCGCCCTGTGCCAGGGCCTCCGCACCCTCACAAGGAAGGATCTGCCGCTGTCAGGTCTGGGATTTTAGACACAAGCAAAACCAAAGGCCCAGAACCGTCAAGAGCGCCTTCAGGCCAGCAGGGTTGCGCCGAGCCCGCACAGCCGCGGCCGGGGGCCAAGAGCTCGGGCTAAGGGAGGGCGGGAGCGTACAGCCTGTCCCCGCCCCGCCACACCCCCCGCCCTCCGCAGTGGTACCGCCCCGCCCCTTTCCCTGGCGAGGCGTGGAGCGAACCACTGCGGCGACCTTTGCATTCGGGAGGGGGGAACACCACCCGCGCATGCGTCCGGCCGGAGCGTTGCTAGGGCGCGCGTGGTGACGGCGGCACGGCGGGGACACAGCGGGGACCCGCGGGCGACCGGGGCGCTGGCGCTCGGCCGCTGCTCCCCAGAGCCCTCCGGCAGCCCCGGGGGAGCCTATGGAGAGCGGCCCGCGCAATGCCATAGTGTTCAACGCCTCCAAGGGCGAGAGCTTCACGCCGGCCGGCGGCTACAAGGCCCTGCGGAAGAGGCTGCGCGGCAGCTGGAAGGTGCTGAGGTGAGGGGCGGCTCTCGGGGCACGGAGAGGCCCCGGCCGGGCTGTGTGGTCCGCGCTGGGTTCCCGAGTGGCCTTTGGGGATGTATCTCCTGAGCTGAGGTCGCTCTCTCGCGTTGGTTGCGCCCTGTTGCATCTCCTGCCGCTGTGGGATGCTGTGCGTGGTTCTTAGGAGCTGCAGCTCCCCTGTGGAGGAGGTGGAGTGTGGGTTGGAAGGATGAGGCTCCTCGGGCAGGTTTGTGAGTCTGTCTCGATTTGGAGTTTGGGACAAAAAGAGAACAGGATTTTTTGTAGATGGTGCTGTTTATCCCACCGCTGCAAAATGGCACAGCGTGGACCTGTTTGGGGGAGGATTTCAGGGCAAGGTTCTCCCCCAGAGGGGGCTGGCACTGCCCAGGTTCCCCAGGGAATGGGCACGGCCCCAGAGCTCCAGGAGCCTTTGGACAGCTCTGCCAGGGATGCCCAGGGTGGGGCTTTGGGGTGTCTGTGCAGGGACAGGGGCTGGGCTG
Organism: Argya squamiceps; assembly: GCA_037834095.1. NCBI lineage: Eukaryota > Metazoa > Chordata > Aves > Passeriformes > Leiothrichidae > Argya > Argya squamiceps. The sequence continues at coordinate 3,960,842 of JBBMKD010000067.1, read as the reverse complement.
GGGGATCCCAGTGGGTGCCTTCCAACTCATCTCATTCTATGAAATGTGGCCGGACCAAAAAGAAGAATGAGAAAAATAATAGGAAGCTCCTCAGGTGCAAAGTTTCGTAGCAGCTGTGACAGCTTGCAGCAGTTCTGGGTCTGCCACAGTGCCTTGTCAGAGGAGCATCACTGTTTAGCTGGTTGACATTTGTAAGGATTATTTTTGCTCGAGTTGTCAGCTTTAAACCCAGATAAAAGGAGGCGAAGTGACTGAAGTGATTTGCTTTGTGTTAATTTGCCAGTCCTTTATAAAAAGAAAACCAAAAGGAAAAAGTCGTGGTTCAGGACTATATCCAAGAATGTGTGTCTTTATTAATCTATTCATAGCTTAAAAGATGAGATCACATCTGAGAGACTGTTTGGGGTGAAATTGTGGATTACAGCAGGACCAAGAGAGAAGTTCAGTGCTGATGAGGTAAGAAGTCAATAATTGTTTTCAAGTTAATTATGTTTTAAAGTTTGCTTAAGTAGAAAAGAACAAGCCAGAAGACTTTGCTGTAATGCTGCTTTAAATTAATTCATATGAATTGGAATTTGAATATTTTTCTTATAGGAGCAAGTTAAATGCAAGCAGTCAAAATCATTTCTCTCCCCTCCTCTCAATATAACTTCATGCAGTTTTGTGTGTAGCTTCTCATATTTGGTTTTTTTTTTTTCCCTGGATCTTTGTTGATTTCTAGTTTTCTGCTCTGAAGAAATTCCTGGAGGATGGTGGAGCCATCCTGGTGATGCTGAGAGAAGGTGGAGAGTCCCGGAATGGCACAAATATCAACTTTTTGTTAGAAGAATATGGGATCATTTTCAATAATGGTAATGGGGCTCACTGCTACCTTCAGTCATCAATTTGCAGCAAAATTGAAAGAGCAGGTTCAGCCTTTTTGGATACAAGCCAAGCAGATCTTTCTGACAAAGTATCTTCTGATCTAAAAGATTTTTTTCTTTAAATCTGTATTGCACACAGTAATACTGGAGCACAGCAAAGCTTTCCATAGCCAGAGTACATGGACAACTTAGCCATTTCCATTCCTTTGCTGTAGTTGTTAGTTTTAATTCACTAAAAAACCACAATTCTAGGGAAATTTCTTGATTAAAAAGCCCTTAATTTAAAACATTTTCTACACATTTTAAAAGATTGTCTCACTTAATGCTCACCCTGAATGAGAAGTGGCACTTTTCTTTAGCAGACCAATAAAATGTCATTCATTAGTTTTGTATTGCCAATGTGGAAAAAACCCCAACAACCCAGGGCAAATGTGTCTCAGTGTACACAAAATATTTGGGGGTTTTGGTGGCTTTTCTAGACTCTGCCTTTTTTTGCATCAATAGGATTCAATTCATCAAGTGTTTGGAAGATGTATTAAAAAAATGGAGTTGGAAAAGTTGATACAGGCTGTTTTAACTGGATCTCTCTTTGTCTCTTTTGCTTTGCAGAAGATGGTGGTGTGTCTAAATTTTTGTATTTTTATTTCAATTTGCAAACATACTCCTATCCTAAATCTATTCTGTCCAAAAGGAAACAGTAGTGAAGGCTGATTTAAGTTCTTTTGGTAGCCAAATGCCAGCTTTGTGGTGTTAGAAGCAAACACCCAGGGAATCCAAGAGCTAAACTAATTTTTCTTTGCTAAATCTACCACACTGATCAGCTAAGATGTAAATTTCTATACTTTTTCTCTTTTTTCAAGATGCTGTGGTACGAAATGTGTATTACAAGTACCACCACCCCAAAGAAGCACTGATCTCTGATGGAGTTTTGAATAGGTAAATATCTGGGCTTTGTGAATCTTCACAGTAAATTCTGCTAATCTGGATTGTTTTCACTGAGGTTTGTTTTTCAATATCTCATAGAGGGATCAGTGAAGCTGCCAAGAAAACAGTGCTTGAGACAACAGATGAAGATGGCAGGGGCCATGACTCACAGTAAGTGTTTTCTCTGAGGAAAGTGGTGTGAAAATATGTAGGACACCTCAGAATTGGCAGGTTTGTGGTTAGCAGCAGCACACTGTGCTTATGGTGAGGTTTTCTAATGCATTTCTTATGTTCTTATGCTTCTTAGGTTATATCTGTAAAGGAGAATGTGTTTAGTAGAGCTTGGTAACCCCTGAAGGAGCAGGAGGGATAGGTTTGGAAAGGAATTACTGTTCTCATGGCCAGATCTTTTTTGCCTCTAGTCTGTGGGTTTCAGTTTGAGTCCTGTGAATCTATCCAGCCTGCCTGGTGCAGGCAGGTGCTTATGGAATTTCTGTGTTTCCTGCAGAGCTCTCACCTTTGTTTATCCTTTTGGAGCCACGCTGAATGTGATGAAGCCAGCAGTGGCAGTTCTGTCCACGGGCTCTGTCTGCTTTCCCCTCAACAGACCTATCCTGGCTTTCTATCAGCATGAGGTATGAGCTGCCTGGGGCACTCCCTCTGCCCCTCACAGAAATTCTGAGTGGATCTTTTGGGGATTCTTACAAACCCATCTCAGTTCTTGATGCATCTGCAAACTCCAGATGAGTCCAGCAACTCCTGAGGTTTTTTTATGATAAACTTCTTTCCGTGGGGTTCAGAGGAGCATTAATGAGGTGGTCAGCAAAGGTTGTTATGGGGTCAGAAGGGAGATCCTCCTGTGAATTCACAACTAGTGAAAATGTAAGAAATACAGAGTAAGAAGGAGGTCTTGGTTGACTGGTGAATATCTTTAATTCTTTAACGTTTTGGGCTTTTTTTCTGCTGTTTTGGTAATAATTTATTAGATAAGATTATCCTTAGCTTTGTAAGTACAGCATATTGAATTAAAAAAGAAGCTTCTCACCTTGGAACCAGTAGAATTTTCATATGTTGTCTTACTCAGCCCTGTTAATTTATAAAAATAAATTCAGAAATGTAGTAGTAAAGAGTTACAGGCACAGGATTGATATTGTGAATGAATGTGAACAAGTTAAGACAGTTTTTTACTATGTAGACAAGTAATGCAATGCAATAACAATTGCCTCTAAAGCTGTGATTTGGAAGGAATTTTTGCTATATTGTATTCTTTGTTGGTAGAGTAAAGGTGGAAAGATGGCAGCGCTGGGATCTTCCCACATGTTCAGTGATCAGTATTTAGATAAAGAAGAAAATGCTAAGATCATGGTAAGTTGGAGTTTTTTGGGAGTTGTTTTTGTCTTTCTTTTAAAACACCCTGTTGGATCTTCACAACATTTGCAAAGCACTCCAGGCTTCATTTTAGAGCAAGACAGCTATGAAATGGATTCAATATGGGGATTCTAAGCCAATACTAAGAGATATTCTTTGATTTATTATCTTACTTCTAATATTTTCCGTGATATGTTATTTAATAGATTTAATACAAATATTTAAGCATAATATGAGATTTCTTGATCCTCCTGGAAGTAATTGAATTTTGCCCTTCCCCAGGATGTGCTTTTCCAGTGGCTCACAACATCAGATATCCACTTAAACCAGATGGACATGGAGGACCCTGAGGTAAGAGGGATCCATCAGGGGGAGGTGAGGAGCAGTGGGATCTGGCAGCACTGGCCTTGGTACACCGTGTGTTTAGCAGAGTGGTTGACAGCAAGATGTGTGCTGCTGTTGTTGCAGAACCTTTATTCATGGCCTAGGATTGAATAGACAGAGGGCTCAGGTGTAAAATTAGTGGTACAGCTCAGTCTCAGGTCCTGTTCATTATCAGGTATAATTTGTGAAAGCCTCTTTCCATTTTGCCCATGTTTATGAGATGGACTGCTCCAGTTAATGAGGTTGCACTTCACTCTGAGCCCTCAGACAAGAGGAATGTGCAGGGAGGAAAGGCAGATTTTCTGTATGTGGGCAGGGATCAACCTGTGTGTCTGTTTTAGTTGTGTACAAATGCTCTTTTTATTTGGAGATACCTTTATGTGATAGAGTTGTACACTCTGTGTGCATAAAAGAACATCAGTTTTGCTCAGTTGGTTGGTAAGCTGCTGTTGACACACGTTTGGGTCACCAGTTGTGCAGTTACAGGCACCAGAAGGAATGAGACAGATACAGCAGGTCAAGGGAAAGCTTCACTTCTCTATTTTAATTATCTGACTCCATTACTTATATACATTTGTACAGAGGTCAAGAGATTGGCTGCACAGGTTGCCACCTCTTCGACCTGGATGGTGAACATCACCGTCCATCACATTTCTCCTCCCAGAGGAGAAAAATGTAATCAATAGATAAATGCTAAAAATATACATAGTTTTTGTGAAGTTGTGTGAGAACAGCACTGCAAGATTTCAAACATTTGCATTTTCAAGAGAAACTGAGGGCAACAGGCTGTTTTAATTTTGAAGAATTAACAGAAACCCAAATAAAACATCCATGTGTTGGGGAACTTTACTGCTGAGAGAAGAATTGGCACAGTTACTGATCTAGTGAGCTGAACTGCCAAGGGCCATACCTGGTAAAGAGTGAAATAATTATTTCTAAGTGAGATTTTAGGTGAGATACAAGGTAGAAAGAGGCTGTGGGAATGGGTTGGCTGTTTCAGATGACTGGGCTGTGTGTCTGTGTGTCAGATTTCAGACTACACCGTGCTCCCAGACACAGCCGCGCTCTCCGAGCAGCTGCGAGTCTGCCTGCAGGAAGGAGAGGAGAACCCAAGAGACTTCACAAAGCTGTTTGATACCTCCCTTTATCAGCTGGACACAACTGGCCTCCCTTCAGTTATCAAGTCAGCAGCTGTAATTTTCTTATTACTTATTTATTTGTTCCATTTGGTGTTCTGCATTTTCTGTTTGTGCTTAGCTGTGTCTCCTGAAGAGCAGGAAGGACTGAACTGTAGGCAGCATTTTGAAAATAGATATACCAGAAGATAGATTTGTAAAATGTGGCAATGATGTTTTCTCTTGCTTATCTTAGATGTAGTTTCTGGCCTTCTTTCCTCTTTTTTTTTCTGACTACATGAAATTTCATTGATCTGATATTTTGAGAACTGTCTGCAGTGAAGTTGGGCATTTTTGGAGTGATAACTGAGGGCTGCTTGTCCACTTTTGTCCACTTGGCATTTACTGAAAGCTGCATTTCAGTCACCTTTGCATTTCCCAATAATTGTGTTTTGAGGTTTATCAGCTGCTCACTTTTACCAGTTTTGTGTCACTACCAGCTTTGTCCATCATAACTCCCCTGTTCCCCAGATCATGTCTGAACACAGCTTAACACAGATTCCATCAAACTCCACTCTGCTGGGGACACTCTTTCTTCTTACTCTGTATTTGGTATATTTTCCACTAGTTGTGAATTCACAGGAGGATCTCCCTTCTGACCCCATAACAAATGTGGCTTTTTTAAATAACTTTTGGTTATTGACTTCCTTACAAACTTTTTTGAAATCCCAGTTGTGGTAGTGTTGTGCTGGGCCACTTTTTCTTCAGTCACGTTCATTTTTTTAAATCATCTTATATATTCACCTATCATTATCTTCCTCTGTCACAACTTTAATTTTCTCACTGTAGAAGTTATTTATTACTGATCTGTAGTTCTCTGAGGTCCTTATAAAATGGACATTCCATTTTTTTTGTGCTGTTATAGTGCAAAACTTTGATGCTGGTGTGTTCACAAAAATCCATCTCCATAGCCTGCTAGTGGAAACGGATGTGGTATCATTTTTTCCCTCATACTTTGAATTTTTCTGTGCTGCAGAGCTTATGAAGAACTGAATGTGCAACATGAACCCCTCCAACTCATTCAGCCTGAATTTGAGACTCCCCTACCTGTCCTCCAGCCAGCTGTGAGTAATTTTCTTGCTTATACAGTACAGGGAGAACCCTTCTCCATGAGAGTTGGACTTGATAATCTTGGATGTCTATTCCAACCTTAATGAGTCTCTATTTCATTTGTTCTGTGCAAAACCTCTATGTGTCATTTCTATATTTCTGTAAAAGAAGTAGTGAGAAATGCTGTAGTAATAATTAATCACTAGGGAATTGACTGCACTGGAGGGACCATCTTTTAGAAAAGAGCACTTATCTACACTTCTAATTTATTAAAAGAGCCTCAAAATGTAGTGTGTGTACCAAAACAGAATCCTTGTAATATAAGCCTTGATTGAGTAGCTGCTCCCAGCCCTGTGAGGTGCTGGCCCAGCCTTCCCTGTGAAAACAGGATGTGGTGTTTCAGAAAGCAGTGGTGGTGTAAATTCTGCTGCCAGGGAGGAGCCAGTCCGTCCTGCTCTGCCTCCAGATCCTCGGGGGAAGCACAAAGTGGAGCATCAGTCTGCTACAGCAGGAGCTGATCAAACTTTCAGCAGCAATGTTTGGGCTGACAGCAACAACACGAGCTGTGGGGGTGTCAAACTCATCTCAGAAGGCAGGAATCTCTGAGTATCTGAATTGTGCCATCATTGTTCCATCCTTCCTTACCCTGGCCACTGAGAAAGCATTACTGGGGTCCTTTAGAGCTGCAGGACTGCAACTGAAAGTGGGGACTTATTCACTGCTTTTTAAAAACCCAACTCCAGCTTCTGACATAAATGGTGCCTGCATGAAACAGAAAATACTCTGACCACAACTGATGTCAGTATATTTTCAGGTTGAGCTGTTAGGGCCAATTTAGTTCCTCAGTTCTCAGCCATCACCTGGGTCTCATGGAGCAAAACTGAAACTGCAAATAAGAATGTCTAGTTGTGCTGCTGGGTGATAATTCTGGCATATGTGTGACTAAACTTTCTGAATATTCAGTTATTTTTACAACATAAAAATGGAATTTTCAAATAGTACCCCTTTGTTTGGTGGCTTTGGAGTTGCTTTTGACTTTTTAAAAGGTTTTTTCAAGTCCCATGTAAGTTCAAAACTGTTGTCTTAGAGATCTGTAAAGTGTAAGAAAAATAGTTGGCAATTAACCATGCTGCTTTTTCTCTTCAAGGTTTTTCCACCTGCCTTCAGAGAATTGCCTCCTCCTGCTCTGGAACTGTTTGACTTGGATGAAACTTTTTCCTCTGAGAAAGCACGTCTTGCAGAGATCACAAACAAATGTAAGCAGAGCAGATTGCTTACTCATTTATGTAAAAAGTCCAATTTTTTAGAGGAAAATTATTATATTTAATTTTAAATCATGGACCTTATTTGGGAAAATCTACTGCTCTTATCCTGATCTAAGAAAGTGAAAGGCTTTGGAATTGATAGCATGATTTTATGTACCATGATACTATATTTTGTCTGTTACATGACACTTTATCATGCCTCTATTTGCTGTTTCCTGTACTGTGCATAAATTGCTTTGTGCAGTTTGCTGATGAATTTCGTATCTTTTTTATGCTTTGAAGTTAGACTGTTAAAATTATTCTAAACACCTAAGGAAGATGAGCAGGCACTGGGTGTGGAAATACATCATGGCTAGTGCACTGAGCTTGGTTTTGGGACTGAATGTCCCAGGATAAATGGAGGCTCAGAGCAGGTTTTTGGCCAGATGTGCTCCAGATGTGTGTGATCCTCACCTGCCTCCTTCCCTTGCTCAGGCACCGACGATGACCTGGAGTTCTACGTGCGGAAATGCGGCGACATCCTGGGGGTGACCAGTGAGCTCCCAAAGGACAAGCAGGATGCCAAATACATCCTGCAGCACATCTTCTTCCAAGTGGTTGAGTTTAAGAAACTGAATCAGGTATTTTTAATGACAATTACAAGTGAGTAGTTGGTAGTAGCAGCAGTGAGGGTGGTGTGTCATTGTAGCACTGCACTTATCACAGGCAAGAGGTGATGTAAGACATTAGCTGTGCCACGAATGAGACCAGTGAAGAGTACTTATGACTGTTAATCTCCATAAAACATGTAGTGCTCAATTTATTAAGTCTCTCATTTATTTTAATTGGGGGATTAGTACATGCAAGTTTGTAATTGCAGCTAAATCCAGTTCATTACTGATGGCTGAGTGAGAGCAGGGAGTCCTCAGGAGTGGCCAGTGCTCCAGCGCAGAGGTGACACCAGCATTGTTCCTCAGGAGCTGCACTGAAATACAGCTGAGCTGAAAGAATTCTCCAGAGCAGATTTGAGGCTTCAAAGTGTGTTTGGAGTTTATTGGCAGAGCAGCAGTTTGTAATGACAAGAATTACCCGTTTCACATGTAATCTAGTTAAGCCAAAAGTCTTACAGTTCTACCCTGTTGTTAAAGCTCTTTTTTCTTCTTTTTTTCTTTTTTTGCTTCCTCTTCCCTCACTTAAGGAACACGATACTGACCCAAGTGAAGCTGGATTCCAGAATGGTACCTGAGACCTGGCTTTCCCCAGTTTGAGATAGACCTTTTAGGGAAAATCTATTTTTCCATCTTTAAAGCCTCTCTTTTCAGTGTATTGGTTGGGACTGTCTCAGTAGTTCACTGGATACTTGGATCATTTATGTGTGGTAGATCAGATAATTAATGCCTTCTGGGGAGCTGCTTGTATTTCACAAGCACTTTCCAAAGAATTTCTTATTTTTCTACTTCTTTATTGAAACTGTTATTTTTTAATATATTAAAAAAATGTATACAGAGAAAATGCGTTTTGGGTCCTTCTTTCTGGCTCCAGCATGTATTTGCTTGTAGTTGAGTCTTACTATTGGTTCTCCTGGTGTACATGAAATCCTTTAACTGCACTGTGAGAAGGGTTGTTATTTTGGTTTGTGAACTGAAGACAAAAAAATAGAGCCATAATTTTTACAGGAGCTGCTGAAAATACATGTATCACCCTGAGGCAGCCTCCTTTTGTCTCTCTGCCAAAGAGAACTAAGGAGAGGTGAGTTTGCTAATGTAGAAAGAAAATATTTCTTCCAAGGGATGGGAGGATTTGAAATGAAGCAATAAAAACATTGTTGCAGATCACTGCCTCATACCAGACTGGAACTACTGAATTTTAAAAAGAGAGGGCAGCACATGGATGAAAACCTTAAGATTTAATGGTTCATTATTAAGAAACTGTGATACTGCACAGAAACTCAGGAATATTTTTGCTTCCAGTTATTTGATATGTAGCCCACTCCCTGAGGCAGTGACTTCAGTAATGCACAGGAGTGGAAATTCAGGTTAAATTCATTGACCATGAAATGTTGAAACTCAGTGCACAGCAAAAATAGAGCCAAGGAGATCAGTGGTGAGAAGAAAAGATTTGTCAACATCATCAACACCACATCTCTATTGCAAGGTCTGGGTTTTTATATTAACATGGTGAAATTGCATTATAAAGCCTTTTTTGGCTGTCAGTCTGACACTCAAATTGTTAAATTCTTCCCCCACTCAGGCTTTCCATGATCTCTGTGCTTTACTTTGCTCTGCTGGGGTTTTAAAATCAGAGCTGCTTTTTGTGCAAAAAATCTGTTCATCTTTTTATCCCTTCAAAATATCTTTTTATTTTACGTGTCTTCATGCTTCACATAGCATTTGCACAGGTTTTTCTAAAGGAGATGCCCCAAAGCCCCTGCCAAGGCCCTGCCCAGTTGAGATGTGCTAACAACACTAGAAGTGGTTGTACCTCTTCCTCCACAGCAGCATGCTGGAAATTTTTCATTTCTTCCTCTGTTTTTCCTTTAAGGCCACAGTTGTGTTTGTCACCCAGAGCACACTTTGTACATTCCAGCTACACATTTACACAACAAGCTTAATCTCTTCTCCTGTGCAGTATCAATACTGATCAGTCAGCCAGCACAGACTGCAGCTGAACCAACCCCCTGGGTGCTCCTCGTGCTAATTATAGCTCTGGTTTGTACTCTCCTGGGGTGTTTATACTTCAAACTGTAAATAACTTTCTGTTTCCCAGCCCTGTTTTGCAGTTGTTTTTTCACCTGTTCCTGATGTAACATGGTTTAGAAAAATGCCAGGGGATACAAGCTGCTCCCTGTTTTCTGGCTGTCTCTAAGGCCTCTCTGAGAGCTGAAGAACAAATTTTTTCACTGGATTTTTTTTTTAGTGTAGAATACATGTAGCTCTCATTTCTCTTTCAAAGCTTTCCCTTTGGCTCTTTGGAAGTATTAAAACTTACTTTGTAACCAGAAACACTTCAGCCGTGGGAGTGTGATACATGTAAAGTGTATGGCTGACTGACAGAATTTTAAAAGGAGTACAAGTAGGTGAGAGTTTTCAAGAGGTGAGGCAAGGCCAGGGGCAGGTTAGGCACGTAGCGAGTACAGGGAGTTTATACATTAATGAAATGATTGCTGTGATTCACAAAAGCTGGTTATAAGCAACTCTTGCTGCTTTCCCTTTTTGTCTCTGTCCTCTCACTCAACATGACTCATTACCCCATAATCTGTCCCTAAAACAAGAGGAGGACAGTACGTTGGTTATTCAGCAAACCATAAATGTCCTGAAAAGTGGTTTTAACATGTCCTCCTCCCTTTCCTTGCTGTAAGCAGAGACAGGAGAGGAAAATCAGGATTGGGTGAGTGGGGCGATATCTAACGACCCCTAATGGGTGGGTGCGATGGTCTGGGCTCTTTTCCTTCCCTCGGAGCAGGGGTGGATGTGACAGAGGACACCTTCCCTGCGCGGTGGCAGGCGCTGGGTTCCCGCGGCGGGGACGAGCGGTGACACCCGGCACGAGGCCGGCAGGTGTCGGGGCCGGGGGTGCCGTTCCCGCTGCCGGGCTGTGCTTTCCCGGCGCGCCAGAAGAGGGATCCGCAGCCCCGGGCGCGCCTCCGCCCGCGCTCCCGGCGGGCAGCGCCGGCCCCG
>JBBMKD010000067.1:3917767-3941613 GCA_037834095.1 Argya squamiceps | reverse complement strand
ACAGAACTAGTGCTACATGCTCAGCATGTACAACTTTCTCTTAGGATATTGTTAAGTGAAATCTTGAATTAAACAGTCCTGTCTTCTTTATGTTGCAAGGATTCCTTCTGAATTAGTGTATGGGACAGAGCAGTGAGGGAGAATGGGGGTGTGAAACAAACCCAGTGGCAGGTAGGAGAGTGGGCAAAGCTGAACATGTCTTGGACTCTGAATATTCTTTTGGCTTCATTGTGCTGTTGCTGGTGGGAGAAGGAGGCTGCTCCAGACAGTGTGTGTGTGTGGGAGCAGGGTGAAGAGATACTGTGTTCCTTTCCTCTAAAAAAGGAAGTAGGGAAGTACACCCAGTGATTGTTTTCATGGAGAAAATGTGTAGTTTTTGAACACAGGCTCCTGGTAAATAGGAAACACAGAACTAGTGCTACATGCTCAGCATGTACAACTTTCTCTTAGGATATTGTTAAGTGAAATCTTGAATTAAACAGTTCTGTGCTCTCTATGTTGCATGGACTCCTTAGGTAGTGTATGGGACAGAGCAGTGAGGGAGAATGAGGGTGTGAAACAAACCCAGTGCAGGTAGGAGAGTGGGCAAAGCTGAATGTGTCCAGGTGCTCTGTCCCCAGGACCTGACACTGTTCCTTTGCCTCCTGCTGATATTGGACTTTCTTTGTTGTGTGTGCCAAGAACGTGGCGCCGAACTGGCCGGTGGATGTCTCTGAAATAAAGGAAGAAGATGTCAGTGATGAGGAAGTGACGGGTGTGCAGGAGTTGCCCTTGGAGCTGCCAGCTGCAGGAGTGGCAGAGCAGAATGTGGAGGGGACCCCAGAGGATGCAGTGCCCGAGGATGGAGCTTCATTGGTCGAGTCACCGTACAAATGGGTCGTTGAAGCTGCCAATTATTTGTACCCAGGTTGTGCCCCAGCCTTCAGTGAAGCTCTGGACATGATTGAATCTGTAAGTAACAGACCCTTGTTCCTTCCTCCAGTTACTGTTAGGAGACTGATCCTCATCCTTTTTGTCTGAGTGAACTTAGTGGATCCCCTTGATAATCACCCTGAGGAGGACTGGGTCTGTCGTTGCCTTGCAGCTTCCCCCGTCTCTCTTTCAGGGCTGGATTAGACCTTTCCAGCTCTGCCAGTGTTGCTGTGGGCTTGTAGATTTTCCTAGCTGGCTGTCCTTGTGCAGGGGCTCTGCCTGTGTGGGAGGCTGTAAGTGCTGGCAAACTTGATTTCAAGCCCTTCTTTATCAGTCAGAGTGTCCCTGGCTCTCCTTTTTGTAATGGTTCAGCCATGCTCATTGGCTGTCCTGTCACGGGCTGGGACAGGACAGCACAGACTGGGAGTAAGCCAAGCCCATTGTACTTTGCAGGAGTGACCCCTTCACACTGGCATGATTGCCACTGTTTGCTTTCAGTGGAGGTAGCTTCACTGAATTAGTTATTTTCAAGCAGTCAAGCAGTGCTGAGGTCCCCTGGGTGACAGAGGCACACCAGGGTGGGAGGGTGGCTAAAATCAACAGGGCACTTTGCTGCCATCAGAGGGAAGTTTCCTCTGCAGCCCCCAGCCTGCCTGAGGCGCTTACGATCCGTGAAGGAGTCACTTTGTACAGGAAAACACTGTGCCTGAGGCTGAGCAGCACATCTGTGGGCCCCTGGGGGGGCCTGCTTGTGGGGTGGAGCTGGAGCAGTGAAGCAGCTCATTTCTGAACTGCTCTGGTTAGTTTTAATCTGCTCTCAGCTATGCAGGTTACACCAGAGCCCCATGCCCAGCCTTACAGCTGTGCCCAAGACTGTGGGGGAGAGTTGCTTCCTTCAGTCCCTGTCCCCAACCCTCTGCCCAGCTGTTTTTCTTGTCCCCTCTCTGAAGGGGTGCAGCTGTTTGTGCAGCTGTGCTGTGAAACCAGCCTTGCATAAATAGCAAAACCTGTTCCATGCACAAGCAGCAGCTTTCAGCTGGGTCAGATCCCTGCTCTGGCTCCAGCTGTGCCCATGGCAGAGGAGAGCAGGGCTTGAGCTGCCCCACCCAGGCTCCTTCCAAAGCTTCACACCCCCACTTATGTCACCTCCCAGATCACCAATCTGCTCAGCTGCCACTTTGGGCCTCTCCTGACTGTTTTCCCTGTGTGCAGGACCCCGATGGGTGGTGTGACCTGACCCAGTTTGACCTGCCTGAGGAGCCCTCGGCCGGCAGCAGCAGCGGCAGTGCCAGCCCGGCCCAGCCAACGCCCGACGAGGCCACCCCCGCCCTGCCCAGCGTCACTGAGTACCGCCTGGACGGCCACACCATCTCTGACCTGAGCAGGAGCAGCAAGGGGGAGCTCATCCCCATCTCCCCCCACGCCGAGGGCAGGTTTGGCACCCCGCCCTCGGTGCTGAAGAGGCAGAAGAAGAGGAAGATGTCTCTGTCGCCCGTCTCGGAGAACGTCGCCAGCACCAGCATGTCCTTCCTGGACTCCTGCAACAGCATGACCCCCAAGGGCACCCCTGTAAAGACACTGCCCTTCTCTCCATCTCAGGTATCTTCTTGCCCTAATGTCATGTATTCCCATCAGCTCTGCCAGCTTTGTGCTCCTCCTGCCTTGAATGAGGCCATGCCAATGTGCAGAGCATGTTCCTGTGCTGAATGAAGGCTCAGAGCTGGTTTCTGGCACTGCTTCTCGTCAGCACTGCCCTTCCTGTGGGAGCACCAGCCTGTCTCCATCTGGGAGTGACTGCAGTTTTAAGAAAGACCAGCTCCCCTGTGTGAGGGGCAGGGCATGTGCCCAGTGTGCCCAGCGTGAGGAAGGAGCCCCATCTGCATACAGATGGACACACTGCAACTGTCCCCAGGGCATTGCTGTCCCCAGGGCATTGCTGTCCCCAGGGCATTGCTGCCCCAGCTGTGGGCAGCAGAGTGGCACCAGTGAAAACCTGCTTTCCCTGTCTGTTTGCAGTTCAGTCACACAGACAAGCTGGGCAGCAAACACCTTGTGCAGCTCTGCCTTGTGTGCCTATGAAAATGCTCCTGGCCTTGTCTTTGTTGGGAAAAGGGACTCAGGATCTTTCAGCCTTTGCTGTGATTCCCACCCACGTGGTCTCCTTGGAGCACTGTGGTGGTCAGACCCACGAGTGTCTCATGTGGAAGTGGTGGAGCTGTGTCTATAAATCAGAATAAAGGCTGCTGCATTCTCCAGCACAGTTCCTACTGCAGCTCTGTTGTCCAGACCCTCCCCAACTGTGCCTGCCAGGCCTTTATTTCTGCAGCAGAAAACACAGGGGAGGCACCACAGGAGAGTCCAAAATGCAGGTTCAGGTGGAGCTTGAAGGCCAGCACAAAGAAGAAATCAGAGCAGGACCCATAATATACAGAGTGTAAAAGGCAGGAATGTCTGGAGTGAGTCTCAGAAGGCAAAGTGCCTTGAGGCCCTGCCTCAAGCTGGGCTTCAGCCATCAATAAATGTCACAAACACAATTTTTCTTTTCCAAGAGGCTCTTGGGTACAAACACTGTTCCCTATGGGAGCAGAGCTGTCACTGGCTGTTGGGAAGTAAAACCCCAGAAGAGCTAACACAGCTTGTTGTTTTCTCATAGATTAAGCTGAAGACAGCTCAGTGCAAGCCCTGTTAACTTGTACACTTTGTGTTACATGGACTTCCCTCGTGTTTTCCAACCTGAGGTTGGAATAGAGTGGGTGAGCTGGGGTTACCAGTACAAGGAGGGCCTTCTCTTCCACTCTGTAGTTGGTAACTGTGATAGTTGTATCAGCTCATCCCTTATGGGAAGAGAATAATCTTTATGAGTGTGAGGCACCTTCTGGCAACTTTCATGTGTGTGTCTGTGTACAGAACTGTCAGTCTGTAACCCACCCTGGTTTGGGAGGGTTGTTTCTACTTTGGGGTTTCCCTCATATTTAGGAAAAAGTAATGCAATGCTGGGCTGCTTGAGACTGAGTGTCTTCAATTTTTCTTTCCTGTGCTGTGCAGTTCTTGAACTTTTGGACCAAGCAGGACACACTAGAACTGGAGAACCCCTCCCTGACCTCCACGCCTGTGTGCAGCCAGAAGGTGATTGTCACCACCCCACTGCACAGGGACAAGACCCCTCTGCTGCAGAAGAACTTGACGTAAGTCCTCCCTTCTCCCTTCTCCACACAGGTCCAGTTCAGACACAGCTCTCAGTACTTGTCATGGTACTACTGAGAGAGAGGCAAGGCAGGCTGGGGGTTTCCTTAAATCAGTGTTTTCTCCCCAAAAACAGCTCTTTGAGCTGCAGGGAATGAGTGTCCAGGCTGACTGGGGGCACAGCCAAGTGGCCTCTTGTGCTCAGCTGCTGGGTGGGTTGTGGCCTTTTGTGGGTTACAGCCTGTCTGATCCCTTGTCTTTCCCACTCTGCTTCCAGGTTTGTCACACCAGATCAGACATACGTGGTGGACAACACCCCTCACACTCCCACACCTTTCAAAAATGCCCTGGAGAAATATGGACCAATTAGACCTCTGGTAATTATTGGGCAGGGCTGTGCCTTGTGGTGCTGATGGATGCAAATGAGACAAGGGGTGTGAACAAACTCTTATCTGTGCCAGAACAAAGGGCAGTTTGGTGGTGCCAGGCGGAGAGGGGAGGGGTGGGGGGGACATTGTCATAGTGTTAATTTCATTGTAAGGAGCTGCAGGAATTTCAGCTCCTCTGTAAAGCAGCTAAAAATGCCAAAAGCTTCCCTTGAATCAAGCTGCAGTGCTTGGCTTCTGATGGCCTTGAGGACCTGCATCTCCCAGGCATTGTGTGCATACTGGGATTCAGCTGATAACTCCCTCACACCTGGAGATCCTGTAATTCCATCAGGCTAGCAGAAAACTTGTCATATCTTTTCCAGCTGGGAAGCAAAAGGGTTTTTGTGTTTGTCCTCCTGCTGTGAGCTCTCCTGACCCCCTTGTCCCTTGAGGGAAACACTTGTGAGCCTGCCCAGCATACAGATTTTGCCCTTTCCCCCCAGCCCCAGACTCCTCACCTGGAAGAAGACTTGAAGGAGGTGCTCCGAAGTGAAGCTGGCATCGAGCTCATCATCGAGGATGATGTGAAGCCTGAGAAACAGAAGAGGAAACAAGGGGTGAGCTGCCTGTGCATCCAGTACCAGCTGCTAAGCTGCCCTGTGCTCTTAAGGAGTGTTTTGGATGGATTTATTCACCCTGCTATTGGTGCCAAAATGTTTTTAGCCCTGTGGTTGCTCTCTTTTAATCAGCAAGAGGTGCCTGAGGTTAAGGCCTGCTTAAAATACTGCCAGGAGTGTCATGGTTTATGCTGAGCTCAGGGCTTGCTGGCACACTTGGAGCACCTGGGGCAAGTTGGGCTTGCATGAAAAATCTCAATTTCCTGCTGGCCTTCCCTTCCTACTAAAAACTCTTCCTCTAAACTGGTGCCTTGAGGTGCCAGGAGGGGGGCACTGGCAGCTGCTGTGCCCTGTGGTGGGAAAGGCTGTCGCTGTAGGACATGAAAGAAAGATGAGAGACTCCAAATATTTCAGAAGGCAAGGAGCATAGAAAAAAGGCTTTTTTGTCTAATTGTTACTACTTTTTATAAGGTGTTCTATACAGACTTAACAAGGTTGGTGAATAGGAATGACACCTCTCTAATCCCATTGGTTAAATCAGAGAAAGAGCAAAACCACCTGGAGAAAGATTGTTTTGAGAAAGGAGAGTTGTTTGGCCAAGATGGTTTTGAGAAGAAACTTTCTTGAGAAAATTTTTCCTTGGGAAAACGTTAGCAGCTGCCAGCAGGGTAAAATCTCTCAGACCCAGAAATATCAGGCCCACAGAAGGCTGCACACATCTTCCTGAGGTGCTGGTGCCATGGAGAGCTGGGGTGACATGGCCTTGGTGTGCACTTGGGCCCTCAGGGTGGCATTTGCTGGCTGGGCTCATGGTGACACTGGTGTCCCTCTGTTCATCGCTGGTTTCATGCTCACTCTGGTGTTCCTGGGTTCATGGCTAGGTTCATGGTGACACTGGTGTCCCTGTGTCCATGGCTGTGTCCCTGCTCGCTCTGGTGTCCCCGTGTCCCTGCTCACCCCGGTGTCCCCGTGTCCATGCTGACACTGGTCTCCCCGTGTCCCTGCTCACCCTGGTGTCCCCGTGTCCATGCTGACACTGGTGTCCCCATGTCCCTGCTCACTCTGGTGTCCCTGTGTCCATGGTGACACTGGTGTTCTGGTTTCATGCTCACTCTGGTGTCCCTTTGTTCATGGTGACGCTGGTGTCCCCGTGTCCCTGCTCACTCTGGTGTCCCCGTGTCCCTGCTCACTCTGATGTCCCCGTGTCCCTGCTCACCCTGGTGTCCCCGTGTCCCTGCTCACCCTGGTGTCCCCGTGTCCCTGCTCACCCTGGTGTCCCCGTGTCCATGGTGACACTGGTGTCCCCGCCTTCCCCAGCTGCGCAGGAGTCCCATCAAGAAGGTGCGGAAGTCTCTGGCCCTGGACATCGTGGATGAAGACATGACACAAAACCTGCCTGCCCTCCCCAAGACTGTGTGTTTCAAACGAGCCCAGGTGAGGGGTTGTGTGCTCAGAGCAGGGGCAGAGCTGCCTCTGCTCTGTAAAAACTGTGCAAAGCAGCAGTGGCAGCCTGGAGCTGCCTCTGAACAGTGAATGTGGATGAAGGGCTGCATTTCTTCTTTCCTGACACTTTTTCTCCTGGTGCAGCCTGTGAATTTCCTGTCAAGGTCCCTGAACCTCTCCTCCTCGAGCAGGAAGAATGACAGTGGTCTGCTCAACAGAGCCTTTGTGCAAGTGCAGCCAGAGAAAATGTCCTACAGGAAAATGCCAAGCCACTTCAGGCCCCCAGCACCGGTAAGCCCTGCAGCAGCCACTGCCCTCCCCGGCAGGAGTTCAGCTGCCAGTGCAGCCCTTGTCCCTTGAGGAGTGAGGGGTGGAGTTCTGAGCTGCTGCACAGGCATCCCTACACTGTCAGGGCTGTCTTTACACCAAGGCTGACAGATGCTGAGCCAGAGGTGTCATTTTATGTTCCTTAAAGCCACTGCTCAGCATGTTTGGCCCTGGATTTCCTCATGGGAATTCTCATCCCTCAAGGAAATTTGGAGGACTGCTCTGGCAGTAAAGCAAACCTTCCTTTTTCCATTGGGCACTCCTTGAGTGGACAGCAGCAAGCTCATCTTTTTGCATTTCAGGGCAGAGCAGCTCTGAAGTGCTGTATAAAGGTTAAACAGGAGGGTATTTCCCACCCCTGTGTTTTTTAGGGTGTTTCTGGGTTCTGGGGAAGGCTGTGTGCCTTAGGCAGCATAGGCTGGCTTTATCCTGCTTTATCCTGCCCCGTGGCAGTACAGAGCTCCAGCTGGCACCTTGTACCTGGTGCTGTTACAGCAGCTCTGCTCCTCAGCTCTGCACTGTTGGAACTGGGTTGTGCTGGAGTCACAGCAGCCTACAAATGCCCTCTGGGGCATAAACAGGTCTCTACAATCTTCACCACTCACAGGCAGGATGCATTCATGGAGGGGTATCCCTTATTTGCTGGCCAGTGTAGCTGAGACATGGGGATTTGCACCATAATTCTGTAGCTGTTTGCTTGGGTAGAGTCACTTGAGGTCTGTGGTAGCTTCAGTGGGGATGGAAACACGTGCTGTCCTTGCTGGGGGGTTAAACTGCAACTGGGGACTCCTGAGATGGTGTTTTCCCATCCCAGCAAGGTGCAGGGTTGTCCTCAGAAAACTGCAGTGAGGGGGATCTGTCACTGCATTAGAGCTGTCTTGTGAAACCTCTTTCTTCTGACAAATAAATACCCCTCAGCCAGAGTAATTCCTTCCCCTTCCCAAAATAAACCCTTCTTAAACACTCCCATTTCTCCTCCTGTCCTGCCCAGGGTCGTGCTGCTCCCAGAGCTGATAGCTCTGTATAAATAAACCTCAGGAGTGACTCAGGGGTGGCAGGGAGGCAGCTGGTGTGGTGACAGAGCACAGGTGTGCAGTGACATCCCCCTGCCCACAGCCAGCAGGGCTGTCTGTGCTGCTGCTGGGCTCTGGGCATTTATTGTGCTGCTCTGCTGCTGCTGCCAGAGGCAGTTCTTTATTAAGAAACCTCATCCAGCTCTGGGTTGAGCCTCAGAGGGCCCAAAGCCACTCTGTGGCTGCATGGGGACATTCCTGCTGTGGCCAGCACTGCAGCCCTGGTTCCCTGCAGTGCATGTGAACAGCTCAGGGCACTGCCTGTCTGCTACCTGCATTTACCAGAGGATTCTCAGGGGCTTTCCTGGGGTGCAGAAACACCTCTGGGGTGCCCTTTCTGCACTCAGAGACTGAAGCACACCTGGGTTTGGCTCCTCCTTTGTGCTGTGGGACCCTGTGGAAACTGAAGGCAAGAGATTGCTGTTAAGGATGGCATCTGATCAGAACAGACCTGGGGCCCAGCAGCTCCTGGAGGAGCTGGACTGGTTGGCAATAAACTCCAGAGCTGTGCTTGAATTCCTTCTATTCTAGAATTTCATCAGGGCAGTGAGTTTTAATAGGTTTGTGCTTTGGGGTTTCTGTCTTGAGGCAAATGAGGGCATGTGGATTGTCTTTAAATGGAGCACTCACCTGGGGAGCTGCTGAACCCAAACCCCAGAAATTACCCCCTCAGCTGTGAGGAGTAACTGGTGGTGGGCACACTCCTCCTGCTTGCAAGATGGGTTCTGAAGTTTTATTTCCTGTGATACTTGTTTATTTTTGCAGTCTTTTAGAACAGGATGTCAGTGAGATGCTTGTCCTCTCCCTTGGCTGTGCTGTACACATCCTTTCTTTTCCTTCTGCAGATGAGCAGGGCTTGGAAGGCAGTGGCCTGTGGTGGAACCCGAGACCAGCTCTTCATGCAGGAGAAAGCTCGACAGTTTTTGGGCACACTGAAACAGAGTCACACATCAAGGACCTTAATCTTATCATGAAGGATTGTTCTGCTTTCTAATTTTATTTTTTAAACTTTTTTAATGAGTGGAGGGGGAACCACAGGAAAAAATATCTTCTGCCAGGCCTTAGTCTATGGGAGTGGATTTTTTTTCCCCTTCAGTTCCCAGGTAGATCTACATTGTAATAAATTGGGCTAACTGCTGGCTAGTGTGTGGAATGCAAGCTTTGGGATCATTATGGAAAGACAAACGAGGGAGGCTTGGAGAGCTGACAGCAAGACCTCTCTGCAAGGCCTGAGTTCTGGACAAGTGGAAGCAGCAGCTGTGTTCCACCTTGGAGCAGCACGTGCTGCAGACTGACCTCACAGCATCCCTGGATCCCTGCTGCTGCTCTGGTACCTCAGGAATGGCTTTGTGAAGGTTCCTGCATGCCTGGAGTCTCCCTCCTGGCTTTCCCCAGGGGATGGAACATCTCCTGGGCTGGAGGAGGAGGAGAAGGGTGTGGTGCTGTGGGGTGACCTGTGCCTAGAGCCCCTTTTCTCCCCATGGGGCTGCTTTGTCCTGCCATGGCTCCTGTCCCCACGACTGTGCTCCCTCTTCCAATAAATGATGGTGCTCACATCCCCTGGGCTCTGCCTCTGCCTCACAGCACTGGGGGAAGGCAGCAAAGTGCTGGTTTTGTGGGGGCTCTTTGCTCTCCTGGCAACGTGCTGAATTCCTGTTGGCTCCTCAGCATGGAGAGAGATGTTCCCCCCACACACTCTTAGCAGTTTCATCAGCTGTTCAGAAGTTCTGGCTACTTTATGTCCAGATACCACAGTGTGTTTGATGGTTGGGATCCCTGCAGGGGTGGATGGAGGCTGCAGGAAGAGCAGCAGGAGTGTGGGGATGTAGCAGAGCCTTTTTGTTGCCCTTCCTTTGGAGGCTAAAGTTGCTCCCATGGAGCTGTCCCAGTGTGGGAACAGTTGCACTGCCCTGGTTTGAGGTAGCTGAGGTGGTAATCTTAGCAACAGATTAACTCTGCAACTGGAAAGGTGTTGGAAAAACTGAAGAGCACCTCTGGCAGAACAGGAAGAGCTTTTTGGGTGAGCTGTGCTGTACTTTCCTTGGCCAAAGCCCTGCTGGCAGATGTGCCTCTGGCTGGGGGTGTGCACACAGCAGAGATGTGTTCACCCCAGGCTGGAAAACCAGAGCTGGGCTCTACAAATCTCATTCCAGGTTGTGGCTTATGCTGGAAATAGAGTCAGAAAATCCTTACTGACAAACTTGTTAATAAAACCTTGGATCCTGGGAAATGAGGGAGGTTTAGAAACCCAGCTCATTTTTCATTTTTACAAGCTCAGGGCCAGAGCAAATCCATGAAGTAATTTTTATTTCTGTTTCTCGGCGTTGCAGTGTTTGCTTTGGAAAGACAGCTGGGACCACTTGTCTGAAAGCCTGGCTCTAGCTGCTCCCATTCTGGTGTTATTTTAAGAGAAATTGTCATAAACCCATCCCTCTCTGCTTGGGCTTTGGTGGGCTGTTCCTGTGCTGGGTGACTGTACAAACCCAAGCCTGGAACTGCACTCCCTTCCTGGGGCTCTGAGCAGGCAGGGTCTGCTGGAGGATAAATCAGGGTGTGAGCCTGGCCCCTCTGTTTGAGAGCTGCCCCCAAATTAAAGGAGGATGAGACAGGAACTGCTGCTCTGAGGCTGTAAATCCAGGCAGTGCAGGCTGTCCTGCATTGCAGAACGTTTGTGGAAGGGGGCAGAAGAATCCCAAGTCAAGCACAGTTGATGAGTACAGAAGAGAATTAGCTTTTAATTGGAAAAGGGACCTTCTTCTGGTGTGGAGGTTGCCAGCCTGGCTTGATTGTCCTGGGGCCCAGGAACAGACTTTGCTCTGCAGGTGAGATAGAAAAGATTGCACTTTCTTTGTCTTTCCTGTGAGTTTGGATGCTCTGCTTTCTTTCCAGTGAAAATCTCAGAGAGGTTGAACTTCACACTGGACTGCAGCTGGAGACCCCTCTCAGTGTGAGGCTGCATGTCCCTGGCTGCTGTCCCTTTGAGGCCTCTGCAGAAACACAAAAGGGAAATCTGGATGTTTAATTTAGCTTTAAATGAAACACCAGGATGAAAGTGTTCCAGGAGCATTGGCTGTGTGTGGGAGGAATCCCCTCCCATGGCCCAGCCTGTTGCACAAACCCCATGTTCCTGCTTGGTTTTAGTTTGTCTTTTGGTAGTTTGCATTCCAAAACAGGTCAGATGACTCCCTGCTTGAGTCCAGACATGGAAAAAGGACTGATTTTTACCAGGAGTGGGAAGGGAATATCATAGCTGGAGCTCCTGGGTCGTGCCAGTGCCCTGACTGCTAACAGAACATCATTTCCAGCTAGGACAAGCCTTAAGGAAGCTGGGAAGAGTAAAAATAATGGAGTAAGGAGATTAGAAAATGATACCCGTGTTTTTTATTGTCAATCTTACTTTGGATGGAGCCTGGTGGGGCTGAGGAGCACTGAGCTCACACAGCTCCAAGGTCAGCAGTGTGGGAGTCACCGTGTGTCCCTCCAAGGGCTCTCAGCTGCTGGGCTCCTTCCTGCTACTCAGAGGGATTTCACAGCCTTTTTTATCTTGTTTTCACAGCTAATTCTGCTAAAGCCTGTGCAAACAGCAGGTTGTTCACAGGGGGCTCTTTGGTTCCACACCCGTGGGGAGAGATGTCTGACTGTGGAGAAATGCAAGTGGTGAACAGAGAAATTCCTCATATTTTGGGCATTTCTTCCATCTGAAGGAAATACAAAAAAAAGGACAAATGATAGGGCTCAGCTAGGGAACAGGGTGTCAGACCAGCCCTGGCAAAGCAAGGGCTTTGTGAGCACGGGATCCAAGGTTTGTGTTCCAGGGCCTTGGAGTTCCCCAGGTGCTGGCAGGAGACTCTGCTGGCCTGGCTGCAATTCCTGCTGCAGCCCAGCCTTGCCCTGCTGACCTTTGATAGTTCCTCACCAGCAGGCCCAGAGTAGAGGAAATTCTCCATCACAGGATCATTAGTAGCTCAGCTTTAATTGGTTACACCTCAGTGATGTTCATGGGCTCTGTCACTGCCCAGTGCAGGAAAGGACCCTGTGCTGAGTGCAAGGGGATGCTCAGGTTGGGGTGGGGGGTCCAGGGTTTCTGCTTTGATCCTGGGCATTACTGACAGCAGCAAACTGCATCCTCTCCTGCCTTTGCCTATAGTTTTTATTGAGTAGTTGCTCAGCAAAACCTTGTAAAATCTCCCACGTGCTTTTTTTTTTTCTGATGCTCTAACCTGTGGGTTTAGAGGTTTGGGAAATTAAAAGGGTAATTTTTAGCTGGGCAGGCACATGCTGAGGATTAGCTGAGCAGCTCCTGGGTTTTGCAAAAGACGGAGACCACTTGTGCTAAGAGCTGGCTGCATCTGGACAGGAAAATAACTCTGCTTTGGAAACTTGAAATCCTGCCTGCTCTTGTTTCTGGAGTGAGAAAACTGCAGTTCTTCATCTCTGCCTGAACAGAATAATCAAATATTAAAATATGATGTTAGGCCAGGGGAAAACATTTTGCTTTGGAAACCAAAGGGTCCAGGGTGAGGAAATAAATGTTTCCACTGGGAGGATGTTAGGAACCAGAAATTCCAGGGAGTTAAAACCCCTGCTGTGAAAAGACTCAGCAAAACTACCCAGGGGACAAGCACAGGCTCCCCTCCCCTGGCCAGGGGCAGCCTCTGGCCTGTACAAGTGTGGCTGGCAGTGGCCAGAATCATCACCTGGTGACCTAATAGCTTGTGAAAGACAAATTTAATACTTTTCTTTATAACAGGTTTGTGTTTGTAAATGCATTATGTTTGCTTTTGTTTTCCCAAGATACTAAATAGATGTTGCATTCCTAATCCCCCTTAGAATTTTTCAAAATGTGTTCAGTTTTGGAAAGCTCAGTCAAAGCTTTGACTTTGAGCAAGGCAGCCAGCCCAGGGAATGGGATGCCTTGTACAGCAGTGGTGTCTCTAAAGACAGGATTTGGGGTTTTTTTTGGGTTTTTGGTGCCAATGTGCTGTGCCCAGTTCTGAGTTCAGCCAGGGGCCCTGGGCTGCTGAAAGTGCTTAATTCAGTCCATTGGGGATGGGAGAGCCCAGTGCCTGGCTGTGAAAATAAAGTGAGTTATCTGTAATTGTACAGGAGGTAACAGGTGCCAAAATTGCTGTCAGATCTGCAGAAAAGGACCAGATAAGAGGAAAAAAATATAATAACTTTAGATTCAATTTTGCTGATGTACTGGTCTATTCCCAGGGTCAGTGTAAATCGAGGTTTGAATTAAGCCAAAACAGCCCAGTTAATGTCTAAATCTGCCATTTCTCAGGCCCTGCAGAAGCAAACACAAAATCAATATTTGCTCTAACTGTTGCTAAGTTTTCTTTACAGATTAATTTCTGCCTAATAATCCTTGCAGCTGCAGCTCTCCGGAGCCCTCCCTGCCGTGGCTCCTGTGCTGCCCGTGACCCCGAGGGGACGTGTGAGGGCACTGCCTTCCCCTTCCTGCAAATCCCACCCTGCTCTGCCTTCAGGGGAGCCCCCAGCATCCTTCCATTGCAAGGAAGGAAATCTTTTCCCCCTCTCCGAATGTCAGGCATCTTTTTATCCGAGTCCCACGCCGCGGAAATGCAGCTGGATTAACACCCAGCTCTACACGGCAGAGCCGTGTTGAGCCGGGAGATGGTTTTGTCCCTTATTTAGGGTTTATTTCTGGTTTGAAGGATCATTCTCCGCTCCTGCCGCTAAGGGGGAGTGTTGCCACGCCGTGGAGCAGCGGGATGAGGCCGAAGCAGCGCATCCTTTCCCTCCTGGCAGCTGCTTTTCCCTCCCGGAGCGGTGGGGAAGGCAGGAGTGGAGCAGGGACCGCCTCACGGCACCCAGGGGAGGGCAAACCCCTCCTGTTCGGTGGCAAAGTGGGGAGTGACACGAATTTCACACCCGTCTTGGACAATAAGTGCAAACATTATCCTTTGTAGCCACAGGGCTTTGACAGGGGCTGAGGCACTGGTTGATCCATGAGGATGGAAACTGGTGAACAGTGGGGAGGGCATGATGAGGATGCAGGTGGGTGGAAGGACCCTCGGCAGTGGTGAAACGAGCTTTTTCTGCTACAGGAAGGAGAGGATCAGGAAGAAGAGAAATGCCCCAAAACTGCCTGTGGAAAGGGTCCCTCCCTGCCTGGAGAGGAGAGTTAAAAATGGGGCTCTGAGGCTCACTGGGGTAGGACAGCTCAGGATCTCTGCTTCTGGCAGCTTTCATGTGCTCTGATGCTTGTGTCATCTCTGATGTGCTCAGGCTGATCTCAAGGTCATTTCCCTGCCCTGAGAGACACAAAGTGTATGTGAGCTCAGACTTTGCCTCCTTAGAACCCCAGCCCTCTGCCTGTGAACTGCAGATAACCCCCCCTTCATCTCTATTTTACCTCTCCCTGCACGAGGTTTTGGGATCTGCAGATGCCAAACATGCTTGTTTATGGCTTGCTGGTGTTGGAATTGTGTTTTCTTTAAAAATATATTCTCTTTTCAGCTTCTTACTTCACTTCAAATGTCATCCTTTTTCTCTTCTTCTTTCAGGGCCACCCAGGGATTTTATTCACAGAATTGGAATGAGCTGCAGAAGGGATAAAGATCATTCCTGGGAACCTTGAAAGAATTGTCTGAGCTCTATGAAATGAAGATTAAAAATAAAACAGGGAGGTGAAGCACAGGCTCCAGCACGAGCTTCTTATAAATACTTGTCCATGAAATCAAGAGCTCTTCCCACCGTGCTGGACAACCTACACGGGGAGGAGCTGCTGTATCCTCCTCAGGAGTGGGTAAAGAGGGGCACAGCCCAAAGGCAGGGAGCACAGCAGGCTGGAAAACCTGCCAGCTCTTGGAGAAAAACCTTTCTGCTGCTTCCTCCCCTGGGAGAGGGCCAGGTGAGCTCTGCTGGGTGTGGTGTCAGAGCTGTGGCACTGGCAGCAAACTCCAGCTCCTGGGGAAGGAAAGGGGAGAGAGGGAGAAAGAGGAGCTGCAATCAATCCCTTGCTGCCTTCAGGCACAGCTGGTGATGCTTTTGATGCTGGTTAAAAGGAAAGGCCTTCTGTTGCCTCTCACCTCGTGGAACCTGCTGGCCAAAGAGCTGGGGCTGATCCCGGCCAACCCTCAGCCCCTGTCCAGGCTGGTGTTTATGGCTCTTGGATCCTCCCATCACATCAACAATGTTCTTTCCTCCAGACTGGGGTTCTGGGTCTTTCCCAGGTCAAACCCAGCCAGACCCCACACCTTTTGTGCATCCAAAGCTGTGAAACCCCAAGGAGAAAGGCCTGATGAGGTGCTGTGCTGGCTCTCTGTGCCCAGGCACAGACTGACCCCAGGGAGGATGGCTTGTTGAGCTGTCAGTGCCTGGGGGATGCTCTCTGGGTGCTCTCTCAGCTGTCCCCACACATCCTGCCCTGGTTTTGGGTCAGGCAGGGGATTCACACGTGGTATTTGTGTTAGAAAAGCCACTCTGAAGCACAGCATGTTTGTGTGGTTCCTCCTGTGGCCTTCTCTGGGTAAGTGACCTTGAGAGGTGTCTCTAAAGATAAAGTGAAGGGAGGTGAGCATTTTTTCAGTTTGATAAAAGGCCATGCTGTGTCTGTCGTGGGTGTTTTGAGCATTCTCTGGCTGGCTGGAGACATGCTGAGTTTCCTCTGTTATCAGGACAAGCCACATTGAAATGCAAAACCTTTCCCATCTCCCTCACACATTTTTTTAAGATTCCAGTTAGAAGTTTTACTGGTGCCCAGCTGACTCTGGCCTGGCTGTTCTCTCCTGCCCCTGTGGCCACAGCACTGGGCCAGGGATAATTCCAGGAGATCAAATGGACTTTGGGAGATGAAGAAGGAGCCAGGTCAGGGTGGGAATCTGGTGAGAGCACAGTGGGATGATGCAATAAGGACAAAGGGCTTCAGCTCTCCATTGGACAGGAAGACAAAGCTGCTGTTTCTAAGGATAAGTCATTCTCCTAGGAAAAAAAAAAAAAGAAAAAAAAAGGCATTTTAGGTATGGCTGATAAGGAATCAACTAAATTCCTCCTTTCTGGGCCCCCATCTCTGCAAGAGATCACTCAGCTATTCAGCTAAGGCTTAGCACATGGGGCTTTTGAAAACATCTTGCTGCAAGTGCTGGGAAAATGCTATCATTTAAATCCATAATAGCTCTGTTAGGAAACATGCCCCAGGCATTCACATCAGCTCGTGGGGGTGCAGTGTGTGTGTCTGGTACACTTCCCATGTCCCAAGCCATAAATAATGTGAATCCCACGCAGCACCAGCCTGCCTGGGCTGGAAAGCAGCTCAGGCCACAGGCCAAAGAGGGCTCCAGAGTGCCCGGGTGGGCTTCCAGGCAAGCCTGGGGCTGTGTGACAGAGCCTGGTGTCCTCCCAGCTGAGCTGAGTGTCCTCCCATCTGCTGCCAGCGGGCATCCTGCACCCCACTGGGCTGTCCATGGGGGGTGGTGGGAGAGGCACAGCAAAGTGGGAAGGCACCAGGGCATCCTTTTCTCAGGAGAAAGTAAATTTCTGGAACAAAGCTGGGAGCAAACAGCTGGGTGCCATCAGCTCTGTGACACTCAGACACGTCTGTGGCAGGAGGTGTCAGCAAACCCTGATTGTGCTGAGCTTTTGGTGGCAGTACTGAGGTTAAAGAGGGAGCTCTGTTAGACCCTCTGCTGATGCATCGTCTGCTCTTCTCATAAAATATGGATCTGGGAGATCTGGAAAGCTCTGCTGCAGTTACTGAAATGCTTTTACATCGTGGATTGCTTGCTGCTGCCCACACGCTCTCCTGAATAATCATGAGTTTTTTCTATAATTATGTTTATTACACTCTTGCTGTGGTGACACACTGTCCTGCACCGTGGAGTTCCAAGCTGGAATTCTGCTCTGGGGGCACAGATGATTCCTGGGGTGCTGGTGGGGGCTGTGGGAGGGAAATCCTTCCTGTCAGGCTCCCCCTGGCCAAGATGGCATCACAGCAGGTAGCACAGAAATTAATAACGTGATCATCTCTCTTGTGTGCTTTGGTAAGCAAGCTAATTAATAACGATAGGTCAACAGTTTTTAGGATTTTAGGATTAGCAGCAGGTTTAGAGGAGGATCATGTGCATGTCTGAGCTGCAGTGTGCAGATGTAGGCAGGTGTGTGGCAGTGAATGATGTATGACCCATATATTAAAGTAGCTTTTTTGTCTTTAAAAAAAAAAGTTTATGGACTTAATCCTCATCCTCCACCACCTGCCCTAGTTTATTCAATCCCTCTTATTTAGGATAAAAATAAGATTTCAATGTTATCAGGTGACTGATGGCTTTGGGGTGAGATGACCCAGCCCCAAAGCCCCGTGGTATTTTATGAGTTTCCTGCTTTATTGGCTGCAGGGGTGAGTTACAGCTGAGGAGCTGGGCACATCTCAGGTCTCAGCAGACTGGCAGAGGCTCTTTCCTGCTTCTCCCTCCTCAGTTTTCCTCCACCCCCAAGGGTGCAGCCCCAGGGCAATGAGGGTTTCATGATGAGGGGTGCAGTTAGCAGCACCCTGTGAGGAGAGCCAGGCAGGGAGTGTGTGCTCCCTGCCTGCCCTGCTGGGAGCCTGCCAGCCCTGCACACACTGCAGGGTAACAACAGGCTAATCAGCCCATAAGCTACTAATTAAAATGTAAGTGTACTGCAGTGAGAAGGGGCTTGTGTGATGGACCTTGAAACGCTCTGTTTGCACAGCTGATGAGACACTCAGTGCCCTGCAGCTACTCTGTGCTGCATGGATGGAAGCTTGAGGGGCCCCCACTTCTGCAGGCTCCCCAACCTGGTGGTCCTTGTGTGTCCTGCTCATCCCAGGGGCTGCAGCAGAGCTGGGGGCAAGGTCTTGGTTTAGTTTATACTGAAACAGTGTCTAAAGGTGTGGATTGGTATGTTTGGGGTGAGTGGGATGATCCATCTGCTCTGGGGAGCAGTGGTGGGGTGTGACCTAGAGGGGACAAGGGGTGGCCAGGGAGCTGCAGCCTCTGCTGGCCCTGGGGTGAGCTGAGGGTTTCCTCCCTGCTGCACCTGCTGTGAGCTGAGGGTTTGCTCAGCCCTACCTGCTGTGAGCTGAGGGTTTGCTCAGCCCCACCTGCACGTGGAGGTGTGGGGGGCTTTGGGTTAATCCCTGTTGGCCAAAGTGCTTTGAGTTCATCAGGAGAAATGCAGTCTCAGGTGATTTGTGTGATGGGACAGAGCCTGCTCTCCCTCCTGCCTGTCCATGGGGCCTGAGCAGGTCCCACATTGACTCAGGTGGCCAAGTCAGACACAGTCAGTACCTGCTACACACTGCACACAAATTAGAGCTGCGCTTCAGCAGTTAATTCTTCTTAAAATGGGCATGGGAAGTTAAAAAGAGAGGACAGGAATGGGGTGGCTTTATTTTACAGACACTTCCTAGAGAAGCTTCTCACCACCTCTTCTGGGCTGGGGCTGTCCTGCAGCCCGTGGCTGTTGCTTTGATTCCAGGTTTAAAAACATCCAGCCATTTTCTCCTTATTTTTCCCCTCTCCTGACAGTTGCACGTGTTCTGAGTGCCTCTTTCCCTCAGGCTTTGATCCTGAAGCAGAATCTGAGTTGTGGAAGTTGTTGGTGCTGGGATGGAGGTGGTGACAGGAGCCCAGGGTGCTGCTGAAGCTTGGTGTGGGTTTTGGGTCAGGGGTGTTTTGTGTGATGCTTAGTGCAGCTCTCACAACAGCCCTACAGGGCAGAAAAACAATGTGATATGAGGGAGGATGAGTGGGGTCTGTGCTGGGGATGCTGGACCCCCCTCTTGAGCTCTGATGGAGCAACACATCCAGCCCTCTGTAACTGGACAGAAATTAAGGTAGGGAAACCCCCGGGGAGGCAAACTTGCTTTTCTGGGCAGCATCATCTCCACACCCAGGCACTGAGATGCACAATGTCCCTGGGCTTGAAGGGGGCAGCAATTGCCTTTCTTACCCTTGTTTTTTGAGACAAGCAGCACAGGCATGTGGGAAGAGGTGCTCCAGCTTTGTTTTCATCTGCTGAAGAAGGGATCTTCCAGCAGCTGCATACTTAATGGCTTTCTAGGGCCATTCATTAACCTGACAAATCAACCAGCAAACCCAGAGCAATGATTCTACCTGCTTGCCATGACGTCTCTTTTCACCCCAATAAACCTTCCCACTCCTTCCAGCTCAGCTGATGAATCTGCCCTGAGATGCAGGGAAGGGTATCTCCAGAACAATGAATCCAGTCAAGAGATTTGTGAGCAGCCAGCCAAACAATTCCAGACAGAGAGACATGAGAAAGAACATCATTCCCGAAAGCACTGCATTATTGATTAAGCATTTGTGATCCATAAAACATAGTAAAGCCATGGGGTTGGCTGCAGAATGAATTCTACCAAAAAAAAAAGAGGTTGTCTTTTACTGTCTCTGGTCCTCAAGGACGAGGGTAAAGTAACTTTAGTACCAAGCAGGAATTCATTTGTATAATAATGGTTTTTGATGACTTGCAAAGGTTATTTTATGATTAGCCATCTAATTATAAAATGGCCAACAATTTCATCTTATCCAAATCTGCATCAGCTAAATTATGAAATGCCCTTGTTTTATGCAAATTTTGAAAATATTGCTTCCTTAACCTCCCAACCCTGTCTGTCTGTCACTGCTTTGTGTGGAGCATAAATCTCAGGGCAGTGCCAGAGCTGGATTCAGTGGCAAATAAAAGAGGCTGGATTGATTCCACGGGAACACATGGGAGTGGTGAGTGATGGTGGAGGTGCAGCACGGGGCAGATGTGGGTGTGTAAGCCCATGGCACAGCCCCAGCTGGGCTGCCCTGCCTGGGGAGCTGCTGGAGCTGGCACAGGGAGGTGGGAGAGTGTTCCCAGGGAAGGGTTCCTCAATCACCTGATGGCCTGGAGGTGTCCTTGCTCTCAGGATCTGCACACTCCATTCCTGCAAAGTGAGATGGGAAGGCATGAAAGACATCCCAGCTGGGTTAGCTGCATGTCCAGCATCAGAAATGTGTCCTCTGAAGTAATTAAGATGCAAGTACTTGAAAAGGATTCACAGGGGCCCTTCCTGCCCCTTTGAACCATAGAATGGTTTGGGCTGGAAGGGGCCTTAAAGACCCTCTTGTTCCAGCCCCACTGCCGTGGGCAGGGACACTTCTCCCAGCCCAGGCTGGTCAGGGCCCCACCCAGCCTGACCTTGAACCTTTGCAGGGATGGGGCAGCCCCAGCTTCTCTGCTGAGAACAACCCCTGCTTTCTCTCTGCTTCCATTTCTCTCGCTCAGTTGGGGTCAACAATACTTTTCTCCTGGGTCTGAGGAGAGTTGCTGAAAGGTCCTACAGCAATTGGCCCATGAAGTACAAATTCCTCCCGCTCTTGTTCTCCCACAGCACTGCAGGGAGTGAGGGCAGGGGAAACTGAGGCAGAGGTTTGCTGTCCTTTAAGGTGGGCACACCTGAGACTTGAATGTAGATGGGCAGGAGACTGATCAGAGCTGCTCTAGTGTGTATTTTGTGGCTTCTTTGCTTGGAAGAGATGCTGACTCCTCATGCCTGAAATTTGTGAAGAAGGGGTGATAGGAAAACCTTATATATGTGTGTGTGTGTATATATATGTATATAATTTTTTTTTTCAATTTCATAAACGATGACGCAAAGGAATTTGTTGTTTCAGATAATTACAAGTCTCAAAACCAGAACATTTTGGCTGCTCCTGGGGAGGACTCTTCTTCCAAAGAGTGCAACTTTTACCACAGCACCAGAGAGAGCAATACTGAAATAAAACAGTCTGAGCCTGGTGATTGTTGCAGAGGAGAACAGAAACTCCCCACGAGTTTTCCATTCCCCAGATCAGGTGTTTGGGGGATTTTTTGCCACTATTCACCTTCCTGTTAAAACAAGCCAATAATACCAGGCTTGTGCCTGTGGCCCTGGGACAAGCCAGGCCTGGGTGAACTCCTAAGGAGGAGAAGGTGAGAGCAGAGGAGCTGCAGCAGGAATTAACAGCTTGTCTGGGTGACCCTGGAGAGTTCTGAAAGACTTTGGTATGATCCTTGTGAGATCAGCTCATGATCCTGGCAGGGATCTGCCATGGCAAGGATGGAAGATCTCTGTGCTGGAGGCAGGGAGAGCAGCAAAGGAGGAGGAAAAACATCAGGAGAGGGGGAGGAAAGGAGGATTGTGAAGATTAGGTCCAATTAGTTACGTGCACTTTAAACATCAGATCCTATTAAACACTCCTGGTTTAAAACCAGGCCCTATTATATGGCTGCAGCTTCCAGACAAAGTCCTGTTAAGTGGAGCTGCTTTGAAATCCAGGGCCTCAGACACAGCCATTATGGAGATCAGGCCCATTAAATATATTCAGTTTGAAGATTAGGGCTGGTTATACACAGGCAGTTCAAAGCTGGCCTCTAATTAAGCAGAGGTGGTTGGGAATTGGAGCTTGAGGGGAGAGGGGCACTTGTGGAGCAGCTCCCTGTGCCTGCAGCTCCTCCCTGGTGGGAAGGTCTCGGGTTTGGTTTCCCACCCGAGATTCAGGTTGTTAAGAGTTTTTGGCCCTCTAAAAGCCCTGAGCCGTGTCACAAGAGGAAAGCAGAGTCTCCAAGGCCTTGTTTTCAGGTTTCTGGTGGTGTTTATTATTTGATATCTCAGAATTCTCTCTGCCCCCAGCCGAGGTCCAGACAGGGCTGGGACACGAGGCCACTGCCCGCCCCTGGGGCCTTGCTCTGCTCTTACACAGAGAACCACGTGTCCATTATTTACTATTCTGTGCCAATGTCCAGTGCCTGTACTAGAAGGGTCATTTCTACCTTGACCCAATCTCCTCAAACTACTTTGTGCCATCACCACCTCAGAGGATGGAGGACGAGGAAGAAGGAGAGGAACTTAGGGCACCACCCTAAATCCTCCATCTTGTCCCCCATTTACCTCTATGCTAAGAATCCTAAAACTACAACATTTTTCACCCCGTGCTGTGCTAAGCTACTATTTTCACACCTTTGAGGTTTGTAATTCCTCTCCCAGTGTTGGAAGCCTCTCCCATGGACTAAAATCAAAGCCAGTGCCTTCCTGGGCTGTGTGCCAAGGTCTCCAACCCCCCTGGACCGCCTTCAGACCCCCCTGTCCAGGGTTCAAACTCCCTTCCTCGGGTCTCAGGGCATCCAAAGGGATGCCCTGGATTCCAACAGGAAGGAACCTCTGGCCAGCTGTGGGCAGGGTGCTCTTGGCCATGTTTCCCCATGCTGAATGACCCCAAATGCATTTTCCAGCAGGAAATGAGCGAGGGAGGTCTCCAGGCTGGTGGAGACGGAGGCTTGAGGTTTGGAGGTGAACAACAGGGGGCTGAGGGAATATTGCTGGCTGGATTGGGAGCCTGAGAAATCAGGGGAATAAAAAGATGCCCTGTGCTCCCCTCAGTTTTCTCTCATTCTGAGATGTGTCAGCCTGCAAATCCTGAGCTCTTTGTGCCTGGAGGTGACTGAGAGCTGTGCTGGAGGTGATGTGTTGTGGGCAAGGGGAGGAGAGCCCTGGGTAGCCCCAAAGGGTTTGGGTGTTCAGCAAGCTGTGGAGTGCATGGAAATGTGGGCACTGCCCTGTCTGCCAGGACCAAAGGGCTGTGCATGTCTGGGCTGGGGTCTCTGGTTTGGCCTCCACTCTCAGCATGAGCCCCCCATTTCTGCTGGCTGTGATGGCAGTCTGGGCACTCCGTGGTGGTTTTCCTGCAGGATTGCACAGCTCCTCTGGATTCCTGGTGTGGATGTTTGCCTCATTCATGGGAATGGTTCAGAGACACATCTCAGCTGTGAGATGATGGGGACAGGGATGGATCCAGCCCAAACCCAGCGCCCCAAGGCAGCTCTCCCTTCCCTGGGGTCCCCTCCCCATCAGTGCCAGCCCAGCCCTGCTGAACCTTGGCTGCATTCACTCATTCTCACAGCTGATGTTTTTCCTGCAAAATACCATCAACCCTCCCTCCTCATCCCACTTCTCCACGTGTTCTTCACTGCTCCTGCTCTGTTTTCACAATGTGTGATGAACAGAGGTGTGAGAGCAATGGGGGTCATTTTCTTCCTGGTCCCCACATCAGTGCAGGGCAGTGAGGAGCCCCGGAGATGCTCCTACAAACATCACAGACATCATTGTAATTTATTTCCAGGGGATTTATTTGGTGCTGAGCCTCAGTAGCATCAGATCACTTTTAATTAGTGCTGGGTGCCTTTATCTTTGACGGAGAAAAGGGTTTTGCCATTTGGATTTTGGCATATGAAGTATTAACTTAAATATATATATTTAATTTTTTGTATTAAATATTAGGTAGCAGCACAGTATTAATATTAAAACTTTAATACTATGTAAATGTTAGAGCTGTAGTGACAAAACTTAAATGAAATATATTTATAATATATTTATATCTCTGTTTCACTTGCAATAGCAAAAGTTTTTTAAGTCAAAACAGATTTTTTTTTCACTTTCCAACAGAAGTGCTGTTTCTTTGTTCTACAAGAAACCATTCCATTAGAGGTTGTTTTGATTTTTTTTCTGTCTAATCTCATGGTTTGAAGACTCGGCTTGAGTGAGTGCTGAGGCTCAGACCTGAGGTGATAGATGGGAGAGCTGTCAGCTCATCCTTGTCTCACCCTTCTCTCTCCTCTCCTGTTTGTCCCTGTGGTTCCTGGGAAGGGGATCCGTGTCCCTGGCCCTGATGCTCCTGTGGCACAGGTGGGGACACACAGGGGTCACTGGGAGGGGTGGCCACTCTCTGCTGCTGGGACAGGGCAGAGCCATCAAACAGCTGCTGTCCCTGTCCCCTGTACTGTCCCTGTCCCCTGTCCCTGTCCCCTGCACTATCCCTGTCCCCTGTACTGTCCCTGTCCCCTGTCCCTGTCCCCTGCACTATCCCTGTCCCTTGTACTGTCCCTGCACCCTGTGCTGTCCCTGTCCCCTG
>JBBMKD010000067.1:3895298-3906988 GCA_037834095.1 Argya squamiceps | reverse complement strand
AGATGTGGGATGTGGGATGTGGGATACAGGGCTGGGATGTGGGATGTGGGATGTGGGATGCAGGGCTGGGATGTGAGATGTGGGATGTGGGATGTGAGATGTGGGATGCAGTGCTGGGATGTGAGATGTGGGATGTGAGATGTGGGATGCAGGGTTGGGATGTGGGATGCAGGGCTGGGATGATGTGGGATGCAGTGCTGGGATGTGGGATGTGGGATGGGAGATGTGGGATGCAGGGTTGGGATGTGGGATGTGGGATGGGAGATGTGGGATGCAGGGTTGGGATGGGAGATGTGGGATGGGAGATGTGGGATGCAGGGTTGGGATGTGGGATGTGGGATGGGAGATGTGGGATGCAGTATGCAGTGCTGCTCGCCCTCCTGGCTGCCGTGTGTCTCCCATTTCGGTGCCCACGGGACAGCAGCCAGAACTGTGGCTCTGTGTCACCGGCACGGGACAGAGCATCCCTTCCGAGCTCCCTTCCCAACATTCCGGGCCCACAAGGTCTCCAAACCCCGGGAGAACCCTGGGAATATTGTTGTTTTGGGGCCTTTCGGGCTGGTTTGCTGCCTCTAGATGGCACTGACCCAACGCGCACGGTTCAGGAGCGGCGTCGGAATGACATCTCTTTCCCTCCCTTGGGTTATTTTTGCTTTAGAATCCTGCAATAATGGATGTTCAGTTTCGGCAACGAGGTGCTGATTACAGAAATAATCGATGCCATTGAGAGAAAAGAGCCGGTCCGTGCCGGGTCCTTCCCTGCTCTCCTCGGCAGGAGCCGGGCTCAGCTCCCTGTGGCTCCGGGGAGAGCTGAGCGGGGACAGCGGGGCAGAAGGGATGCTCAGCCCCACGGGCAAGGAGAATTTCTTTTCTGGATGTCTCTTCCTTCCCTGTACGGGTGTGGGAAGGCAGCAGCACAGCGTGCAGCCGGGCAGGGTCCCCGGCTCCCACAGACATCCCCTGCTCTGCTCACAGTTATCCCCACTAACAGCTTTGCTCTCTTAAATCCCATTTTATGCTGATTTCCACATCCCTTGAGTCAGGCAGCGAGAATCTGCCTTAAACCCTGGAGCAACACGAGATCTGTGGAGCTCTTGGACGCTCCGTGGACCAAAGGCACGGCAAAAGGAGAGGGAAGATTCCCAGCCCTGTTTGGCTTGCTGTGGAGGATAAAAAGCTCCAGCTTGGGTGGGAATGGGGTGCAAACAGTGTTTGGTCCCTGAGCAGCCCCATCCTGTCTCCTTCTGGGGCATCTCTGCCCCCAGCACCCTCGTCCTCCCCTGCAGGGATGGGAATGTGCATTTTCCACCACGGGGTTAAACACTGGGGGTGGTTTTAAAAAGAAACCCAGATGATGGGGTGCTCTGGGGACCTTCGGCAGCTGGTGGCCACCAGAAAGGAGGGTCGTGGCTGCAATGGCCACAGCCTGGTGGCATGGGTCGGGTCTGTCCATGGAGCAGGAGGGTCTCAGCCCCTCCCTGCCCCCCTTCCCTGTGGGACTGACCACGGCTCCAGCCAGCATTGATTCCTTATCTGATGGGAGATAAAGCTCCCAGCACCACCCAGGCTGAAAGGCTCCTTCTGCTCCCTCCCAGGAAATAATCACATTTTCCATTGTGCTTTGCCCGACCCCTTGGGTAATAATGAGACAGGGAGAGCAGGGACGGGGCTGCTCAGGGCCACTGTCTTGCAATGGAGCTGCTCTCCACAAAGTGTCTGTCAGGGATCCTGTGGGGATAAGGAAGGGTTAAGGGCCTGACCCACAATATTCATCAGTAGATATTTGAAAATTGGTGTGTTTGTACTTGCTGGGCAGCTTGAAAGAGGGCATTGTGTAATATATCAATATATATTTGTATTTCTTAATATATCTGACATAAGCTAAAGGACAGTATGGCATTATTTAAGCCTTATTTAAAGGACAAGTCAGGGGAGATTTCTGGAAAATTTAGACTATTCCCCACGCAGTGAGGGAGGGGAATACTGAATTCCCTCCTTTGCAGCACAAATTAGCAAATGCATATTGCCTGAGGAGGAGCAGGGAATACAATGTGACCAGGACAGTTGTCTAAGGCAGGAGGCAGCTCTTCTGCCGGGGGCTGCTGCACTCACAGCCCTGATTTCCTGGAGATGTCTGTGTCACTGCCTGGCTCCCTGGCTGGGATGTGCCCCTGCAGCAGCTTTCCCAACACACCTGGGAAAAAAAAAAGCAAATTCAAACTTTTGGCCACGCTCATGGTCGGTGTTGTGAGGGGAGGACTCCCCAGAGTGAAAAGCACTGGTGGGTGTTTAAATATCAGCAGAGGAGGGTTAAAAACCACACGTGGCTTGTGAGATGTCTTTGCCCTTTCCTGCAGGAGGGAAGGATGGGGACCAGCACATTCCCATCTCTCTGGTGGGTATCTGCAGCCACAATTGCCCTGGAAAGTAAATCTCCCTTGGGAATGGGTTGCTGCCAATCCCACGGTGTCCTGAAGTGAAAGACCTGTGCAAGTTATATAAACACCTCCTGATTTTTAACCTCATCTCATGCACTTTGAGAAGGTGTGATTTTTATATTTTTAAAGCTCTTGGAACAGGTATTATTGCTTCCAGCAAGAAAGAATCACTGAAATGGACGTTTTCAAGGAGATTTTGGAAAGGGTCATAATGTCTTTGAAAGAAAGATGGATGTTTGGTTTGGATGAAGGCTCATAAATTGTCTGGGGGAAGGGTGCATCTACTGGGAAATATGAATGTGGGTAAAACATTAGCACAGTCTTCTGTTTGCAGAGTTATCAAAGCTTCCAGAAATGTTGCTTTTAGGACTTGCAGTGTGTATTTAACTCTTCCTTCAGCAAATCCTTTTTGGCTTTTATTCTTATTTGCTAAGTAGTTGGCTTGTTTGGGAAGCTCAGAGGGAAGGGGTGGGCTTGATGCATCTCCTGTTGCAGGGAACATGGAACTCAAGTCCCTCTTCTGGTCCTGGTAAGATCCTGTTTGCTCTCCTGACTTCCAGCTCTGATTTTTCTCCTCCCTGAAGAAAAGTTCATGGACATGATGAGCAAAACCCTCATATTTTCTTTTTTTTTTTCTTCCCCTCAGATTGTGCAGGTTTTGGGGCAGGATGGCAATGGGGATTCCTACACATCTCTGGGAAGGAGGGAGTGAGGTCCAGTGCCCTGAACTCACACAGGAAAACAAATCCTCGAGCCACAGAGAGATTAGGATGAGGCAAATCAATGTGGAGCATCCATAATGAATAGTAAATAAGCTAATGGGGGCTGGCTGTCTGCACAGGTGTAGAGCTTCATCTGGAGGCAACAGTGACATCCTGATAATGGCCTGCATTTAATAACAGGATTTAACATCCCTGTAAAGGGAGCAGGCAGGCAGCTCCTGTCAGGACCACAGACCGAGCTCCCTTGTATTACACTTTCACAAATGGCTTGTGAAATTGGGGCAGGCAGAGAGAGGTGTTATCTCTTCCCTCTCTCCCTGGCCAGAGCAGGAACCACTGCCAGGGGTGGGTGGAGGGTGAGAGGTGACTGTGGTGGGCTTTGGGAGGCCCAAATCCCCCGTGGGGACTGCCCTGACCCACAAACTGGTGTTGGGCAGTGGGACTCAGGCTGTTTAGCAAAGTATCTGAATAGCTTAGGCCATAATGTGCTCCAACCAAACCACCTGTAGTTATTCTTATCAAACCCTCAGGAATCCATCAAGGTTACTGAGACATAAATAGTGCTAAAACAAGAAAAGCAGAGCCTGAGAAGCAGAATACCAAGAATGCAAGGAGATAAAGATAAGATTACCTAGACAAAGGAGGCCCACGAAGCAATGACCTGTAACCAATCATGTGTCCTGAAGGGTGCGTGCTGGACTCATGGACAAGATAGAGCCTCCAATTAATGCATTAATTAATGCATGACCACGTTATAGTGGTAGACTTAGAATGCATAAAAATAGCTTAATGTAAACAACAAATGCCTCCTGCTCAATCATATTGGTTGGTTGTATAGCAGTCCTGAACTCCTGCGAGGCTGGGGCTCCCTGGAAGGGTCTGGCCAAGAGGCAGAACCTCGCTGGGTCTGGGTTGTGCATCCTTGCATGGGAATGCTCTCCTGGGGATTCTCCTGGAGCCATTCCCAGGCTGTACAGGTGAAACCCTCTGTGCAGCCAAAGCCAGAGCTCTGTGTTCCACTCTGCCGTAATTCCAGACTGTGCCAGCCCATCCCAGCCCACCCACAGTCCAGGATGCTGTCCCAGCCCTGCTGCCCTGGAAACATGGCATGCTCTGGATGTGCAGACATCCTGGGGGAGCCTGGGGGTGGGCAGGCTGTGTGTGTGGGGGTGTCATCCTCCCAAATCCCAGCTCAGCATCCGTGGGCTCCCGGGGCTCTGCACGCCGGGCGGGCACACACAGCAAGGCCGTTCATGGGCTCATCAAAGGGGGCTTTGGGACCATGGTAACCACAGGGATGAAACTTGATTAGCTGGGGTTGTGATCAATAATTAATGCTGGTTATTTATTATTTGTTAAGTGCTCACACTCTGCTCGCTTCCCAGTCCCCCTGGTGGAGCTCCAGCCTTGCTCGGCGTCCCCGGGTTTTATTTTTGTGCTGCTCAAGGGTCACAAAAGATTTCAAGGAAAGAATATTTTTAAAAATGTAATCCTTTGTGCAGGGAGAACAGAAGCATCCAGCCACTGTAGAATTGGCTGTGACTGGGGAGAATAAAAATTTATCTTGCTTTTTCCTGGTGATTTGATTTCAGGGCAGCTCTCAAGCAGCTCGGGATGGAATCATCTGGGGGTCAGGAGTCAGTGTAGGGGAAGCGCAGGTTCATGGCTGCAGCTCCTCTGCTTCACGTGAAGCCAGAGCTGTGCCAAGTGCACCAGAGCAAAGAGAAGTGAGAGGCAAGGCAGCCGGATTGGAAAAGATTTGAATTATTCATTCGGCTGGGTCATGGGCAGAACATGCCACTTGTGGCA
Organism: Argya squamiceps; assembly: GCA_037834095.1. Taxonomy (NCBI): domain Eukaryota; kingdom Metazoa; phylum Chordata; class Aves; order Passeriformes; family Leiothrichidae; genus Argya; species Argya squamiceps. The sequence continues at coordinate 3,902,019 of JBBMKD010000067.1, read as the reverse complement.
TCTCTGGAGCCTGAGAGCTGCCATTCATCCCGGGGCAGAGTGTGGGGAGGGTCCTCGGCTTTCCTGGAGCAGCCTTGTCCTCCCTGCCAGCTTGCAGGGTGTGTGGGGAGAGGGAGGAGTGGTTTTGTCTCTCAGGGGATGAGGGCTGTGCCCTGACTTTGTACAAGAATTAAACAAGCAGAGGGAAACACGATGGGATGGGGAGAGAGGTGGTGGGGCAGCAGGACAAAACACAGGTTCAGGAGTTGTGGGGTCTGCAGTAATCTGAAGACTGTGAAAAGCAGCTGTGGGTGGGCAGGGAGGGGCTGCCCTCTGCCTGCCCTCCCCAGGCACGGTGCTGCTCCCTGCACCCCTCACAGGGTGACCTCACTGTGCTGGGCACCATCACCTTCCTCCTCAGCCAGCGGGGGAAACATCTCTGGGTTTGGTCAAGGGGAAAAGGAAAAACAGCTGGGATTTCAGAAAACACCACAAGTGGTTTTTAGGAGTTTATAGCCCTCTTCCTAGAGATTCCTTTAGGGATCTAGGGGGCTTAGCACTGTAGACTACGTTTATGGACCCCTCCCACAGATCCTTCAGTGCCCTGGGGGTGACAATTTGTTGTGGGTGAGAGAGACAGGGAAATGCCTGTGGGGAGTGTGGGCTGCTGGTTCCTGTCTGTCCTACTGGAAGGTAGTGGCTGGTGTTTTATTTTAATGAACTTCCCAGCCTTTTAAAGCTAATTGTATTTCTTGCTCTAGTGCTCCAAGAGATTAGAGAACCTCTTCTAGTTTCTGACCTAGGTGTAACTCCAGGTGACTCCCCCAGGCAATGCAAGGTTCCAAGGAGCCCCAGGGGAGGTCTGTGCACGGTCTGCAGGGCAGGGTCACCCCACAGAGCCCCCAGCCCTCACTGCCAGGGTCTATAGGGGTGATGTGGGTCACAGCTGGGCTCCCTGGAGCCCCTATCCCACAAAAATCCCTCCCTGTCCAAATGTCCCACAAATTCAGCCATGAATTCACCCTGGGCTTCTCTGGGGTGAGTTAAACTGGTGAGTGGATGAGCACAGGGTGGGAGTGATGGATGTGACCACATGGCTCAGAACAAATGCACAGCACTTCCCACTGTCATTTGTTGCTGTCTGATGGCAACAAACCAAAATTTTTAAGCAAACTCCACATACTCAATGGCTTTGTTGTTGTCTTGCTGGTCCCAGTGACTTAGACAAAAGCTTTGTCCTTTCGTTTATTATTTTTTCCCCAGAAACCTTTGTTAGCATCCTGTCCCAGCCTTGTGCCACACAAAGCACAGTGTGATTGTTGCTACAGACAGAGAATTTGGGATCTACAGAGCTTTATGGAAATACTCTCTAGTTAATCCCTGTTTTGATGCAACAAGGAAGGGAATGAAGGGTTAATGAACCCTCCCAAGAGAGATTAGTCTGGAATATTTAAGGCTTTTGTCCCAACATTTATTAAAGGCTCTTTTATGTTGTTGTTTTATTGTTGTAATGCTCCATTCAAAGGAATCCCTCCTGGAGAATTCTTTCAATTTGATCTCCAGCACAGAAATAAACTGGTTTGTCTTAGATCTTTTAATATCATACTCAGGGCTTTTAATAAATATAAGTTTCATCAGTGCCTTTTTTTTTTTTTTTTTTTAAATTTTTTTTTAACTGGTGAGATAATTTAATATTAACACATCACACCTTATCACCCAATAACACTTAGTCCCTGTAATCTTATGACAGGCTAATTTCTGTAGCAACATCCCCTGTGTCAAATCTGCTCTGTTCCATTACTACCCCAGCTGCTCATGGAGCCCGGGTTGGTAATGAATATTCTGGCTTCTAAGCTTTTATCTAAGGATTATGAAATGAATTTGGAGTTTAGCTTGAGGGAGTTACAGCTTCATTTTGCCTAGTGGAAGCTACTTCATATCATTGGAATAAATCATAGAGGTTTCCATGCTAAAAATGTAAGACGGAGAATCAAAAAATATATATGCTCGAAATCCCCAGGATGAGCTGGGGTGTTACGTGAGGGATTTGAGAAAAAGGGTTAATTGAAAAGAGAGCTGGGGAGATGGGAGAAGCCATGCCTGGCTCTGGGGAAGGGGAGAGTGGTGCTGTCTGTCTGTCTGTCTGTCTGTCTGTCTGTCTGTCTGTCCCAGGACAGTGCTGGGAGGAGGCAGAGGAGTGACCCTTGCTCTTCCAGGTGCATCATCTGCTCACCCCTGAGCCCCATCCCACTGCACAGCAGGGTGTGGGTGCCTCTCCCCTCCTGCCTTCCTCATCTGTGACACTAACAGCTTTCACTTAATTTAATCTGTGCAGCTCACAAGGCTGAAGATGAGGTGAGCTCATTTGGCATAATTATGGGATGTGTCAGGAATGTGAAATCCCAGGCAGTGCGACTGTCCTGGAGCCATCACACCTCTGACAGCCTGTCAGCTGCTGATGCTCTGAGGATGGGAAATGCACCTGCTTCCTCAAGCAGAAAATAGACTGTTAAAAAAAAAAAAATAAATTGGTGGAGGCTAAACTACTATGGTGGGGGGTTTTTTTTATGTTTAGCATATGCTCTCCATGCCTGCTCTATGCCCCCTCCGTGTGTTTTTCTGCTTGGCTCTGGTGTGGTGCTGGATGATCAATGCCACCCGTGGTGGTGGCAGGCTGGGGAATGGGGACCTGGGGCCAAGGGGCTGCTCTGAGCTCCCGTGTGTCCCACTGGTCACAGCTCTGACCACACGCTCGTGGTGGAGCTGTGGCTGCTCCTCCTGATGTGCAAAACCCTTCCTGGGATGGAGGGAGGGTGGAATAAAGTTCTGCATGTGGGCTGGGGCACCCCTGGCTGACCCCATCCCCTCCTGGCTGTCCTGAGCACCCAGAGCCTGTCTGTGGAAACTGCAGCCACTGCTCCTTGTCCATTGCACAGAGCAGGACGGGGCAAACCCCATGGAACGGGATGATAGAATGTGGCTGCTGTGAGCAGAGGTGGGTGCCTGTTCAATTTTTCTCTGATTTCTGCCTGGATCATTCCATTACCCATTTAAAAACCCTTTTTTTTTTAAGTAATCCCCAACCCCTGCTGTCCTGGCACATGCTGTGGAGCACTCGGACAATCCCCAGACCCGAGTGGAGCAGCTCTGGTGGTCTGAGAGGTGCCATTCACAGCTTTGGAGCAGATTTCCCTGCCTCTCTGCCAGAGATGCCACCAGCAAGGGAACACCTGGAGTGCCCTGGGATGCTGGGTCAGCCCCGGGCGGGTTTCAGGGATGTGCCCCATGGATCAGCCGGGAAGTGGGACGGACCCGGCTCAGCCCCGCCCGCCCGCACGGCCGGGTGCCAAAATCCACCCGCTGCCACCTCTCCCTTCCTCCGTGAGCACCGAGTAATAAATTGGACAAAAAAATAATTAACTTGCCATAAATTGGGTATTAGCATATGAATTAGAGTTTAACATATGAAAGGGCTTTTGATGCCGTATAAAATTAATATAGAAAATGACCGTAACAGAATAACAAATTACATTTTAAGGAGTTGGCTCCTCTGAGTCTGGGTGACAATGGGATGGTGACACAGGGGTGCTGGGGACGGGGAAAGGCTGGGATTGAGGGCATTGTCTCAGACCCTCCAATATTTGGTGCAGCCCTGTGACACCCTCAGGGGTGCTTCTTCCCTGTTATGCTGGGGCTGAGGAAATTCGTGCAGGTAAAGTTCCCCATTTGTGTTCTGGCATCTCCTTCCTGTTTATTTGGGCAAGTGGTGGTACATTGTTTGTTATTTTAGTAGTGGTTAACGTGGGTGTTTTTTTCCATTTGAGTTTTAAATATTCTGACCAGGCTGGCTCTCAGTTGTTTTGTTAATATATCCAAGACAGGGAGGGTTTAAGACAGAGGTTGAGGCATGTTATTGAGGTGTGATATTGTTAAAAATTATCTGAAAAGAAATTGCTATTCACAAGCAAAAAGTTTTCTGGGACAGAGTTCAGCTGGTAAAGATTTATTTTGTGAGGAGGAAATAGAAAGCCAAGCTTTAATTAGAATATGGGAGGTATGAACACAATTAGCTGTAGTTTGGGGACAGCATCTCCATGAGCTGCCAGTGGTGGTGTTGAGCTGCCATGGCCTTTGCGCATCCTACTGGATCAACCCAACTGCAAACACAAGGGCTTGGCTTAAATTGCCTTTAAGTATAAAGTCAACACATTTCACCTTTTATTTGGAGCAAGAGAACTCAGCTGATGAGGAGTGGCTCACTGAAATGCCATAATGTGTTTCCATGCCTTCAGGCATCACACGGTGCAAGAGGTCTGGAAAAGATGAGTTGGCAAGATTGAAGATTTGACAGAAAACAGGCTTAGGTGAGATTTTAGGAAAGAATTATTCCCTGTGAGGGTGCTGAGGTCCTGGCACAGGACCTGGCACAGGGTGCCCAGGGAAGCTGTGGCTGTCCCATGGAAGTGCCCAAGGCCAGCTTGGACAGGGCTTGGAGCACCCTGGGACAGTGGAAGGTGTCCCTGCCCACGTCAGGGGGTTGGCACAAAGTGGTCTTTAAGGTCTCTTCCAACCCATGCTATTTTATGATTATATGATATTTTATATCTCCAGGGAAACTCTTACATTTCACAACCCCTGCAAAGTTCTCTCTCCCTTGCAGAGCCCTGTGGATGTCACTGCCCCTCACTGCCCATGAAATCCCAGCAGACAGCAGCCTCTGCCCAGCAGTGGCTGTGCTGTGTGATGTCCAAAGCCTTCCATGCTGGCCTGGGTCTGGTCCAGATGATGAGAAGTCAGAGAATTAGAGAATGGTTTGGCTTCAAGGGGTTTAAATTCTGAAAATCAATCTCATCCCAGCTCCTTGCTGTGGGCAGGGACACCTTCCACCAGACCAAGCTGCTCAGGGCCTGGCCTTGAACACTTCCAGGGATGAGGAATCCACAACCTCTCTGGACAACCTGTTCCATGGCTTCATGGCTGCCCCTTTTCTTTGGTTTTGGGTTTGTTTTTTACCTTTTTATTCCGTGAGCAGAATCCCTGTAGGCTGTGCTTGTGCCTCAGACAGTAACATAATTACACCTTCCCAGCTGCTGCTGCCTGTAAATGCTCTTGCCATGAGTGCCAATTAAAATAAATGCAGATTATTGGGAACTTAGAGGATAAACAAATCTCTTTTTGTCTAAATACCAGCCGGGGTTCTAGGGTCATTAGGGTGTTTTGCATTAGTATCTGCATTCACTCTGGCAGGGAAAGGACCTCAGCCTTGGTACTGGAGCAGGAAGCTGTCATGGCCCAGAGCTTTTTTGGGATAGGCTCTGCATCCAAGGGGAGTAGAGGGAGCACATTGGTGCCCTGAGCAGTGAGCTTTTTTTGGATGGAGGAGCAGAGGGCTGCCTGCTCTGATGGGTCAGCAAACAAACAGGGATCTGAAGAGCTTGCTCTGAATTCATGGCCAGGCAGAGCAAGCCAAATAGAGACATCCAGCTCTGCCCCGAGGGTTAACTACCTGCTGCAGAAATACTAATTGCAGGGAATTGTGTCCATCAATTATGGCAAACAGGGTTTGCTTCCTGGGAGGGTGACAGGAGAGGGAGAAGCCCTGATCATCTAAACCATCTTTTTGCTAATCAGCTCAGATGGGAGGGCTCCAGGGAACAGTAATGAGTGGGACATGAGCTTCTCTCACCAGCCTGTAGCTAGCAGGTCCTCAGGAGTGCAGAGCACCCCTTTGCTCCTGCTGTTTCATATTTATAGTCCCTAGCTGCCCCTGAAGGCTCCAGGCACCCATGGCCATCACAGGCTGCTTCTCCTGGGGTTTGCTGTGCCCACCCTGGCCTGGGTGCCCGTGTTCACTGTGGAAATCACCACCACTCCTGTCCCTCATGGCTTTCTGGGGGTCTGTATTAGCAGTGGAACCATGTCCTGCCAGTGCTGAGGTGGGATCATCCAACGGGCTGGGTCCAAGCTTCCCTTTCCTTCCTCCAGGCAACAATTTTAATTGCAGTACTATGATAGTACTAATAAAAAGAGGGATTTCACACTCTCTGTGGCTTTTGAAATCTATTGTTCAGCCTGTTTACCTCCCTTTTTGTTCTGAGAAATGCTTAATTGTCTCCTTGGACAAGGCTGTCCTTTAAATTATACTAAATTGGCAGTAATTTATGTAGCCCTTTTTTTGCTTCACACAATAGCAATTTGCTTTTAACAGACTTTGCTTTTGAGGGTTCTCTGTGCCTGAGCAGTCCTGGAGGGACCAGGGTAACCCCAGAGCCACGACTCTGTAACCTGAGGTGACTCTTGGGACCTGATCTCCTTGTCCCTTTGTTGTTCCCTAGTGCCTTTAGATCCCTGGGGAAACTTCTGCTTCTGCCATCTCCAGTTTATTTGCAGGGAAGAAGGAGCAGGTGTCTCTCCCACATTATCTCTCTGTTACCTGCTTGTTCTGTTTTTCTAAACTCATAAGTTGCTGTCTTGGTTTGCAAAGACAGGTGTCTGCCAAGGAAGGCAGGAGCCTCCCTTGGAATGGAGAATGTAAATCCCCTCCCTCTGAATTATTATCATTTTGAAATTAAGGGGCTTTCAGGCAAATATATGGGAATAGGAATAACAGTTAGGAATATCAAATATCAAAAATATAGTAGTACAAAAAAGAAACCACTGCCAGAGTCAGAACACAACCTGACCCCTGTTGTTGCTCAGGGTGTTGGTGTCAGCCCAGCCCAGCCCTCCTGCAGTGACAGAT
>JBBMKD010000067.1:3857870-3874118 GCA_037834095.1 Argya squamiceps | reverse complement strand
CAGCAGAGATCCCCTGGGGGGAGGGTGGGTCCTGGAAGGGATAAAGAACCCTGCCCCAGCTGGTTTGAACAGCTGGTGATAGAATACAGACTGCTGGTTACATCTTGCATTACAATCCAAGACAGACCCTTTACAGGCAGTGGATGGGATAAAGAAAAATGGAATGATTTGGTGAAGGTTACACACACACAGCCCAGTTCCCCACAGCTGGGACTCAGCTCCCGCCCATGGACCACCCTCCTTCTAGAGGAGTTGGTGTATTTTAGTTTTCCACCACCTTCCTTTGGGTAGAGCAGACATTATCCCAGAACTTACAGGTGCTTCTGCAAGGGGTTAAACAGACTGAGGGAAAAATTCAATCTGAGAATATTGCTGGATTTGTGAATTGTGTGCTGGGAGAACTGCCATGTAGAAAGGACTTTGGTCACCCTTCCAAATTATCCCTTTGTTACTGGGTGAGATAGGAAAATATGTTGGGATACTTGAGTCTATTCAAATACTTTCTCTTTTTTTGCCCAACCTGCTTTTTTTTTTGGCTGCTTCAGTGAGCTGGCTTCACTTCTGGCCCCAGTTCTGTGCAGCTCCTCTTCCTGAGCTGCTGCTCCAAGGCAGATGAGTTATGCAGGAGGTGCCCTCCTGGTGCCTTTGCATTTTTTAGCACTGCCAGACACAACCATCCTGCTTTCCACTCCTTGAGTTTAGTTCCAGGCTATTTCTTGCCTCCTTGGGTGCACAAAGCAAAGCCCAGCTTAGCTGGGTTACTGCAGGTCTTTGAGGTTGTCTTTGCTCTTGGCTCACCTAAGCCATGGAAATATTGCAGCTATTGAAATTTCTATGGAGGGAAGTTTAATTTTAAAACAAAGCTTTCAAACAGCCAGAGCCAGCCAGCTCAGAGGATTGTGCTTTCAGAAAAATAAAGGGAAAAAAAATTAGCATTTGAAAGCAAATCTTCCTGATTCCATAATAATCTGGGAAATTAATATTAAAAATAAAAAAAATCATGGAGCACCACAGTATTCTTATTTCCTCAGAGCTAAGAGAAGCCTAAATCTAATAGTGGAGGGTGCTGCTGAATCTAAAAATCTGGATATTTAAAATTTTAATCTGAGTTTTCTCTTTGGTCTCAGGCAGAGCACTTGAGAGGCAGACAGGAGCCTTGGCCACGCTGTCCCTGTACCCGTGGCAGGGCAGCTTTGTTCCTGGCCTGGTGTCCTGCTGGCAAACCATGGGATGTTTTCCTTTCCTGCTGCATGGGGATGTGGTGGGCTCTCCTCTGGAGGTGCCATCTGCCAGGGTGGCTCTGAGCCACCACGCTGCTCCAGCCCTGCTGGCCTTGGCCATCCCAGCTCAGATCAGCTCTGCCTCAGCACCAGGGGCTCTGGGCTGCTGATCAAAGGGCTGGCAGGAGGAGAGGGCAGGGGAAAAGGCTTCTGACAAATGTTCAGATCCTTGAAGCACAAATGAAATAAGGAGGGATAATGTGCACCCTTTGCTGCTGGATGCTCTCTTGCTGCCTCTGTGCCTCAGAGAGGTTTGCTGCAAAGCCAAAGATTCCTTTGAATAATTGTGCTTTTAAAAGAAGCCTGGGCAGCACGGGGGTGGTGGGTGAGTGTCCCTGCAGAGAGCCAGGCAGGTCTGCTCCAGGGCCAGCTGCTGCTGCTCCCCAGCAGGACACGGGCTGGGGAATGGTGGCAGCAGGGAAGTGTCTCAGAAATTATTTTTGGACTGAATTATAATTAAAAATAACTGCAGGACAGAATGAGCACAGGCTACAGAGGAAAGATGCAGAAGTACTTGAAATTTGTTTTCTGTTTCAAGTCCTCCTGGACACTCTGGTCTTGGACACTTCCAAGGATCCAGGGGCAGCCAGACTTTCTCTGGGCACCCTGTGCCAGGGTCTGCCCACCCTCCCAGAGATCAATTTCTTCCCAATATCCAATCTAACCCCCTCTCTGCCAGTTTGGAGCCATTGATGCAGGATGTCCTCCTGAAGGAGTAGCAACACTCTGTAGCTGTCACATTAGGAACAGCTGCAGTGGCCAGCCTCTCCCTCCATCATTATCAGCCCTGTAGCACTGTGTCTGTGTAACAGGCCATTCTGATGCACCAGCCAAACTGGTTGGGAGTAATATTATTAAACGACCTGCAGTTTTGTTATTAGAGCTCTCAGGGATTGATCAAGGTTACTGGGAAAACAACAGGATCAAAAATAAGAAGAGAGCCTGAGAAAATGTCTGCAAAAATGTAAACCCTGGATAGGGGAAGCGCAGTGTGAGGGTGGACACTTGAGCAATTGGATGTCCTGAAGGATGTGTGCCTGCCTCAGGAAGGAGCAGCTCAGCCAACCCAGAGATGCCCACGTGGACAGTAGACCTAGAATCTATATCTGGCATGTAATATAAACAATAAATGGCTTCTGCTGAAATCATATTGATTCTGTTATTCAGTTGGCCATTTCCCCCCTGCACAGCCCAAAATACTCCTCAGCCATAACAAGACCTGGGATGGAAAGCAGCAAAGGCTGCAAGTGCCTCACACTGCCCAGATGTTTTGCCTTGCTGTTAGAGGTGCTGAGGACCACTGGGTTTACAGTCACTCACTATGGATGCCCCAACACCACTTTATAATTTTTTTTTGCCATTCTGGCAGAGATTCATCCATATCTGGGACCCTCTTCCTCCACATCTGCTGCACCACAGCTCCCACCTCTGGGCATTACTTTGCTGCCTTTCAGGTAGCTGCTTCTTAAAATCTCATGTTCCTCTGCTGCTGGAAATGTTGTAAAATAGCTTTGTTCAGTATGTTGTAAAGGACTACTGCTAATAGCTAATATTCATGTTTGATTTTTCAGCTGTAAATAAGAAAACATGAACAACAGTGGACAGCGCTGGCTCTGTGGCGTGTTTGCTAATGTGGGAAGTCGTTATTCACACGCCTTTTGCTCACAGCTCCAAGAACAAAGGGAAAGGAGGAGAAGCCCTGCGAGCCTTGCAGAAGCAGTTAGCAATTTGCACGGAGGGCTGTCAGGGAGCTCTGGCTCCCTTCCTGGGAAATGCCTCAGTGAGCCCCTCAGCAGCACAAGCTTCCCACAACGTGGGGCTAAATGCTGCTTAACTCCTTCTCTTTTATTTGCGTTTAATGTGCCACGGCCGAACAGAGATGCAAGCCCGGGTAATGAACACAACTGCACTCTGTTTATACAGCAAATAAGAGTCATATTTTCCCTGTATAATGCCCTGTAGCCTGGTGAAGGCTTCACTGAGCAGGGTGCTCAGGGACTTGGAATTCTGGCTCTGCATCTTCCAAGGCTGCAATTCCTGTGTCTGCCGTGACCCTGCTCTGGTTTCTTGTAGATTTTTCACAGCAAATTTCCTTTGGTGCCTCAGTGCTGGCTCATGGGCATGGCTGAGACGAAGTTTGAATGCTGCTGGCACAGAGCAGCTACAATTAAGACATCAGGATCTGTGAAAGGGCTGCTGTCACTCAGCATATTGGCTGATATGAAGCATTTGTTGGCATTACTGATTTAAGCTTCTCTGTATCACCTACTCCTTGTCACTCACTTGGTTTTTGTGGTTTACAAAAGAAAAACATCTGCAAAGTGACAGAAATCTCACCTGCCTGACAGTTTTTGCCGGTGTCCAGCCCTGAGGGAGGGGGGAGCTGTGCCTGCCCTGGGAAGGAGGAGGGGATTGGGATAAGTTGTGCCTGGGCTGTCCCCAACCATGCCTTGTGATGAAGTCAGAACTTAATATTAGCCCAGATTGTCACACAAAAGGATCTTCAGCATCAAATTTGAGGCTTTAACCCCCAGCTGGCAGCCAGGCATGGCAGCACTATCCTTTGGCCTTTGATATCAAGCTGATGTGAGGGAAATTCTTCCTTTATGTGCTGAGAGGTCCCAGGAGAGCTGCCTTACACTGTGATTCCCATTGCTGCATGATCAGGGCCAGGAGCAGAGAACAAAACACTCCTGCAGCTCTCCTGGGCATGTGCAGGGTGTTTGCACGTGGCCCTGATGGAGGAGGCAAACATAAATACCAGTTTGTGCCAAAGGAGTGATGTGCTGCTCATGCACATCATCAGGGGTGTGTGTGGGAGTGGGGAAATAGATCTGTGAGTTACAACTCTGGGAAGGAATGCTGAAATGATTCTGCATGGAGAACTTTGTGTTCAGGTGCCTGGGGGCTGCTGTACTGGAATTCAAATGCAGTTAAGATCAGGTTTGTAAATGGGAGGTGTCTCTTTAGAGGGCAGTGATCACAGCCTTTATTTGGCACTCAGACAGAGATCTCCCTGTCCAGAAGTGGGGATGTTATCCTGCAAACTTCACAAAGATCAGTGCTTCCTTAAAGAAATGTTTTCTTTTGCACTCAAATCACCCTCAGTTGTAGGGGGACTCTCAACTACACATCCCCAGGATGAATCCTTTGGTCCAGAAGAGCCCACAAATCATGGTCTGGTACAACTTGTGTGGGACAGACTCGGTATCAGAGTGAGACTTTTCCTCCATGGGGCTGGTGCTGGGGCTTGTGGGTGTTGCTGTGGCCCAGAGCAAAGTCTGGATGCTGCTGTGGTGGGAGCTCATCCTCTGCTGAGGGGTCACAACCTGTGCTCCTGGTGTGGGACACTTGGGGATGCTGCCTTTGTTCTCAAGGCAGTGGATGTGAGCAGGTTCAGGAGACAGAAAGTGCTTCACCATCCATTATTCAGCCTTTAGAGGGGAGAAGAAAACCCGGTGTGCTCTATGTGCTTTTTATGAGCTGCTCTTTTTCTTTGAAGGTGGGAACCTGAGTGACCTCGCTGGTGAAAGCCCCTCGGGGAGTGCTCCTTCCTCAGGCACTCACCTCGCCTTGGGGAGGAGGAGCCCTGGGCTGGGCAGCCAGCAGCACCAGCCCGGGGTGACAATGGGCATCGCTGCCTTCCAGCGGCAGGAGGGGACTGCAGCAGCTCAGCCGTGCTCTCTGGGACCGAGCAAGTGACAGGAGTGTGAAACAGCACCTCTGAGAAGTGTCAGCAGCTGTGAGACACAGCGAGCACAGGGAGGAGGATGCCTGATGTGACTCTCCCCCTGATTACCTCGCAGGCTGTTGTTAGTTGCGTTCCTCCTCTGGTGTAATCCTCACAACAAAAATAAATCTGGCTGTTTTCCACCAGGACTGGGGGGGTTCCTTTTTTGCATCTCTTGATCCTGAGGCTTCCTACATCTCCCTTTTCATCTGCACAGAACGGGGTAGTGAATACAGAGGTGAAACACAAACAGCCAGAAACACCCACTCATTGATGTTCCCTGCCTTGTCCTCCCAAGACAGCTGGGCTCTGCGGCTGGGGCAGGAGGGGACTTTCCTTTTTGATGGATTCAAATAAGAAAGCATTTTTTAATATAAATTCCTCCTCTTATTGCTCACTTGTTCATTTCTAAGCAGTGTTTTTTTACTTCATGCAGTGTATTATTTCTGTTTTTCCACTTCAAGGAGGACTCAGATTCCTCCTGCTTTTTTTCCCTAGGATCAAGCTGGGCTTTTAAGAGAGTGAGGGACTCCTTGGTGACTCCTTTCCTTCTCCACCCACCATGAGCTGCTCCTGTCTACAGCAGAGCCAAGCTGCAGCTGCTGGGAGGAGAGGAGGGGAAACCCCTCTTTATTTATGTTTGAAGGTTAGAAATATGAAGGATGGGGATGATAATGAAAAATACATGTCCCTCATGTGGGAGCTGGCCTACATTTCCCACCAAATGCCTCCTGGCCAACGTTTTGAAGACATACCATGTGTTTTGAGTTGTTTTCCTGTTGTTTCTCTTCTGTCTGCATAGATGCATTTGGGTGATCTCATTCTCCCTGCACCATGTAATATTCCTCTGAGGTGGAGCTGGGGATGGATGCTCTGTGCTGTCAGGGATGTGTTTGGAATGTGGCCTCCTCAGCAGCACCTCAGTGTCCCCAAATTGAGGGGAACCTACTCTGCAGGAGGGAGTTCAGCCCTGCTGGGCTCTGGTGACAGCACAATCTGCAGGCTGTGCTGGTGGAGCTTTGGGCACAAAGCCCAAAGGATCCCTCTTGCTGGCCCAGGGGCTGGATAAACGTGGGGAGGGGACACTAAACTCATCATCAATTAATTTCTATGTCTGGGCAACACTGGTTCCCAAACTATGTGGCATCAGCAGTGGTGCAGCCCCACAGGGGGATGCCCAAACTGCAGAATAGTGGGGTTTGTGTGTGTGTGTGATTTCTGTAAATACAACCATACAAAAAGAGCAAACCCTGCCTGGGAGGCTGCTCCCCTGCACCTGTGCATTTTGTACCTATTGCCTTCATCTCTCTGCTCATTCTGTGACTCTCAAAGTTTGTCCCCTCCATTCTGCACCTCACATCCTTCATGCTTTTCCCAACATATCCTATTTTCCCTTTGCGAGGAATTGCTGCTCCACACAACTCAGGCACTGGGTTCACTTGCAAGGAGGGATGTGCACAAACAGGATCATCACAGAATTTAAGCTGGGAGGGTGCTTTGGCAGCCAAGTGGTGCCAGGATGTGTATGCTCTGGCTGTCCTGCTGGCAGGCTCCTCCTGAGCTCCCTGTCATCTCTGCTTTAGGTGGTGGTACAGACAAGGACACTAATAACTTAAGTAATTACTCATGTCCAAATCAATTTGCTGCCCTGTCAGCTCCATTTCCTCTTTGGAGCCAATACCAGCATTGATTGCTGAAGTCACCCTTCACATCTCCAGGGCTGTGTACAGACCTTCAGTGGTTTCTGGAACACAGTCTGAAGGAAGGCTCTGCCCTCAGTGGAACTCGCTTCCTAATTTTTGTAGCAGTTCAAATAACTTTATGTGGGTGAAAACTATTTTTCTGGTAGATCACGGTGATCTGCTAAAAAGGCAGTCTGAATTCAACACCTTTGCTTAAAGTAACAACACACTGAAGTTTCTCTCACCCACAGCTTGGAAAGAGATGAGAGTTTTTGTCACCTTTAAAGTGTAAAAAGCTGGATCACCATCTAAACTGGCTGCTGGATGAGAGGTAAGGGGCTGCCTGGTCCTCAGTATCCATCCAGCTCCATGGAACCAGAATGGTTTGGGTGGAAAGGAACTTAAAGCTCCTCTGGTTCCACCCCCTGCCATGGGCAGGGATACCTTACACTATCCCAGGGTGCTCTAAGTCCCATCCAGCCTGGCCTTGGACATTTCCAGGGATCCGGGGGCAGCCACAATCCTCTCACCCTGTGGGATGCAGAAGAGCCGAAGTGTGCAGAGATCAGGGCAGTGTTGAATCTTCAGTTCTCACATGTTAAATTTTCAGGAGCGTTTGCACCTCTGTGCCCTCTTTTGGCTCAGGTGTGGCTGCCCTGGCTGATGTGGTGGATGAACACTCCCTTTGCCCACCTGTGGGTTTAATTTTCTTGTCCTGGGAATTGATTTGTGTTCTGCCTGCAAAGAATTCTTTGTTGGAGGTGTGGTTGATAAAAATGGATGACTTGAAAGTAATCAGATATTTTAAACTAGAAAATAAGGTGTGAAATTCTCACCATCTATATTAAGATCTTAATTTAATGTATTTAAGAGACTTACAATAAATGAAAATGCTAAAGCAAGACATTTACTGCTGAAGTTTTCTGATTCTTCAACCCACTGAAAGGATGGATGAAACCTGCCTAAGCACTTGCATTGACCTTGCTGAAGGGCTGCCCCACTTTAAAACCTGGTGTTTTCAGGAACTGTAGAAAGAAGATTTTGTTTAAAGCAGTTTCATACACTAATAAAGCTCAAAAATTAATTAATTCAAATTTGGTGAGAACAAAACCCAAAAGCAGTTCAGGAAAGTGGTTTTCTTTCTGCTGCCTCAGATATTATCTTCTCGCACCTGATTTTCATTCAATCAACTCTAACATCTCCCAGATTTTGGCCCCAGTTATTGAAAACAAACAATTCAATTTTATTGATCACATGTAGTTCTTCTTTTGTGTTGTAAATCAGATTGAAATGCAAAACATGTTTAATAAAAATATTTTTGTTGCCTAGCACACATGAAGAACTTGTAATTGATAGAAAGCTGTTTGAAATGCTGATTTGTGCATTCTTATTCAGTTCCAGTTGTCCAAGTAGAGTTTGACATGAGTGGAAAATAAACTATCATTTAGTAAATAGTAAAGGGCTCACTTAACATTGTTTAACATGGCAAAAAATTGGAAAAATCAGACTGTGAATGAATGCAGGTATCTGTGTTTGCCTAAATGAATATAGATGAGGTACTGAATTGAAAGTAGAGGCTAAATTTAATTGCAGTTCATGTTTTAATGGTTTCCCACTGATAAGAAGAAAACTTTCTGCTCAGCAGGCACTCAAAAGTACAAACAGAAATGGGATTGAGACCAGTGATTTTTGAAACTCTTCTATGTAAATCAACCCAGTCCTGATTTGAACACTGATTTGAAACTCTTCTATGTAAATCAACCCAACCCTGACAGGGAGGGGATGAAAAGACTTCCCCAATATTGGTACAAGCCACTGACTGCAGCAGTCCTGGTGCAGGATGGAGCTGCTGTGGTCCCTGGTATCCAGAGCTGGAACTGCCATCTTTTCTACCATTCCAGGACAGAAAACTTTCCAGCCTTCCTGAGGACAAACAGTGAGAAATAGCAACTGATCAAATGGGGCGTGATAGATGGCTGTTAAAGGGATAAAAACCTGCCCACGCTGATAATAAACATTGCAGCTGCTTCCAAAATCACTCCCCAGGGCAGCTTCGGCAGACTTTAGTTGTGGAGGAAAAACAACTGTGGCCAGCAGAGCCAGTCTATTCAGCAATAAAAAACAACAGGGAAAAGGCAGCCTGGGAGAGCAGCCTTGGTGTCTCTGTGGCTTTTGTCAAGGATACTGTGCCAAAGTGACCCTGAGTCAGTGACACAGGACTGTCCAGCTGGGATTGAGACTGGCTCTGCCTGGCTTTGGTTTTTCTCCTTCCTTGTGTCCCTTCTGTGCGTGACCTTCAGGTGATGTTTGGCCAGAAGATGCTGTGTGGGTACAGAACTGGGGGAGGAAGGAGCTGAGAGCTGGTCTGGCACTCTGGGTGTGGTTCCTTTGAGGGTTCTCTCTCTGATTCTGCTGCTGTTTCTGGCTCTTTGCATCATCTGAGGCTTCCCATGGCTAAATTTGGTGTGGCAGTGATCAGTCCTGCTGGAGGCCAGAGGGTGGGAGGGGATGTGTCAGCCCTGGCACTGCTCCCAAGGTGTGCAGCTCTACCTGCTCCAGGTGTACTCACAGAGCTCCTAAACTTGGGAAATCCCTCCCTCAGTCCCCTTCTCAATTAGAGGAAGCACTGACAGCCCTTTTGGAGACATCTCTTCAGTAGCAAGGTGCAAACCAGGATGATGTCTGCCTTCCCATCTCCCTTCCTTCCCACAGAAAGGGAGCTGGGAGATTTTGGTCTTCACTCCCCAAAACACCAAGAGAAGTGCAGAACTGATCTCTCTCTCACCCTCCTCCCTCTTCAGGAATTGCTTCTGGAGACTCCTCCCTCTGCCTTAACAATTTACCTCCAGTAGAATTATATCCTTGAACTATTGTTCTCATGAAATGCTATGCTTAATAAAATGTGTGGCACATCAATAATTTAGATCCTTGTGACAAAACATAAAACTCTGTTAAATATATCGTAAACTTTGCCTGGTGTTTTTGCCTGATAATTAAAAATGGATGTAATGGCAAAGCATTGTAGGTGTTAACTCTATTTCAGAGTCCTTGCATGTAAACCAGAGGCCATCAATTTTAAAATACCGTAAAAAATATGGCAAGATTTTTCAATATATCTGATATACTGTCCTATCTATTTAAATTATTAATATGCAATGCAGCCAACAGGAGTCTAAATTCTTCCCAGCATAAGCTCTAGGTAATCATTTTACCAGGAGCTCAGTGAGCTTGGGGGAGTGGAGATAAACCCCAGCAGGTAATCCCTTCCTCTGGGCTCTGGTCTCCTCTGCCTGGCTCCATTCGAGGCCATTCAACCTGTGCCAATCTCAATCCCTCCCTGCCTTGTCCTCCAGGCTGCATTTCACCCCTGGTTTGCATTCTCAGAGCCTTATGAAGGGTCTAGGGTAACCCACCAGGGAGCTCAGGGCAGGGGTTTGGGGTGGCTGAGAGCAGAAACCAGAGGGGTTTTAGCCTGGGAGGAGAAAATCCACCCTCAGATGCCTGGAATTAGTGCAAAGCTGGGGGGAGCTCTGATGGATGGACAGGTTGGGAAAAGAAATATAAAATAAATAGGAGAAGGTAGAGATAGGGGCCAAAACCATGGACCTGCTGCCAGACCGTGGGTCAGACAGAGCACTCTGCTGGTGGACATCTGGAGCCACCCCAAGTTCTTACTCTGTCTTAGCAGCTGCTCAGCTAAATTTTTGTTTTCAGGGCAATACCGGTCCCAAGGTCATGAATGAAGGGAGCTCTGCTGATGCAGATCAGAAATTTGGGCTCCTTGGGCAGTGCAGTATAAAGGCATGGCCCACGTTCCTCAGAGCATGCAGCTCCCTGGGGGACAGCAGCAGAAGGTAAAGGCCTGACAAAGTCCCAATATTTTTCATACCCATACACAGGGCTGAAATAAATAGATCCATTTTTTTGTGTGTGTGTGTGTGTTTGCTCCAGACTCTGCCCTACTGCTGTGGTTGTGTCTTTGTTTTGGGACAAAAGGAGTGAAATGAATAGGTAGCATTGTCTCTTCCTTACCAGCATCTCTCTAGGGGCCCTGGCTGAGGGAAAAGCTTATTTTAAGGAAATGGAGTTGATGTGGAGTGAGGAAGAGATGCATCATGAAGTCCCAGAATGAAGGAAAATGTTCCACGCTGGGAATTGCACTTTGTTTGTAAAACTGAACAGATTGAGCAGTGAGGGAAAAAAGAAAAAAAAAAAAAAAAAGAAAAGAAAAGAAGAAGAAAAAAAAAAAAAAGAGCATTAATTCCCTTTAGTTTGGTGTGCTGCTCCTGGACATGCTGTTTTTGGAGGCTGTGGCTCAGTACAGCACTCAGTGTACCTGGCCAGCTGATTAATATTTTCTCAGGGGGTGAATTTATTCCTGGCCTGGCACAAGTGGTGATGGGTTCATGTCTTTGATGCTGAGATTTACAGCACTATTAAGGAAACTGCAGAGTTTTGTGTGTTTGGGTCTGGATTGATGCTGCTGCTGTCCAGAGGAGCAGGGGGATCCCAATTCCCTTTCTCTGCTCCTTTAATTTTTTACCAAGGGGTGATTCCTGCCCTGGTCCCCTGTGTATCCCAGCTGTGTGAGTGCTCCTGGCCCCTCTGCTCTACCAATACCCCTCCTCTCCCTCTGAGGGCAAGAGCTGCAGGTGATATTTTACAGAAATCAATGTGAAGGGAAAACTGGCAGCTTTGACTCTGCATGAGATGACAAATGCCTCGTTATTGGCCCAAAGATCTTTTTGTGGGGGAGGTTGTTGTTGTTGGAAAACACCAGTGTGCTGGGGTTTTTTTGGTAAATGGACTCATTGTTGTGGCTGTTATGGGAGAATATTTTACTTTCTGTTTGGTGCCATCTTCATTATACTCCAGGATGGATCCCTCTACACAGCAGAGCACATAACAAAGAATTAATCATCCTGTTCACAGGGTCACTAACAGTGATCAGTGTGGGGCTTCTCTACACGATGGTTCTTCTTCCTTGAAGGATAATAAAAAAACCTGATAAAGGATAAAAGAAATATAGGACAAAGAGCATCCTCCTGATGTGGAGCACCTTTCTGAGCAGGCAGTGCTGGGTGCAGGGGAGATAAATTCAGGAGGGGAGGCATTTTCATAGGATCACAGAACATCCTGAGTTGGAAGAGACACAGGATCCCCCAGCCCAGCCCCTGTCCCTGCACAGACACCCCAACAACCCCACCCTGGGCATCCCTGGCAGAGCTGTCCAAAGGCTCCTGGAGCTCTGGGGCCGTGCCCATTCCCTGGGGAGCCTGGGCAGTGCCAGCACCCTCACTTTCCCTGATATCCAAACTAACCCTCCCTGGCACAGCTCCAGGGTCCTATCACTGCTAACCAGAGCGCAGAGATCAGTGCCTGCCCCCCTGCTTGCCCTGAGGAAATGTTTTACCTGGTGTCACCCCTCCTTGTCTGTCTGCCTGACCTTTCCCCACAGCCTCAGTGATGGATGTTTGTTGTGTTTTCTGGAGCTCTGCTGCCCCTCAAATTCAACAGTTTCTTTTGGCTCTGGCCCTCAGCGTGCACTGCTGCAATTCAAACAATATTCATCCTCACTTTACTCTTAGCAGAGGTGGAGGATGATCTGTCCATCTCCCTGTCTGTGGCTGCAGTGCTCCCAACATGAGGATTTACCCTAATTTACCTCTACAACTTCTCTTCTTTAAACTGAATCCCAGCTCCTTTGTCTTTCCTTACACTTTCCCAGTCCATTGTTATTTTTCCCAGCATTTTGCCCATGTCAGATGGTGCTCAGAGAATGGCCCAGGAAGAATCCTCAGGCAGTGCATACAGATATTTTTCAGCAGTGAGAGCTGCTCTCTGAGCGCATTTCCCACCCTGTGCACCTTGACAACGTCACCTCATCACAATTCTGTGCCTTGCTTAAAGCAGTGTCTTGTAAAATGATGCCAAAATTCTTGCTGTGGCCCTTGTGTACAACAGTGACTGCCTCTCCCTGAGCCCTGCTGCCCTGCCATGGAAAAATATGAGATTGGCTTGATATTTGTTCTTGACAAATCCGTGTTGGCTGTCCCTCACTGCCTTGTTATCTTTTTGGTGCTTAGAAAGTGTTTGTTTGATGATTTGTTGCGGTGTTTTTTCTGGGAATTGAAGTTAAGCTGCCTGGCCTGTAATTCCCTGCTATATTTGCTGTTCTCTGCTCTTCTGGGACTCGTCACAGTCCCTGAATTTTCAAAAATAAGTGCTAACAGCCCTCAGATTGTCTCCAGCACTTCCAAGTACCTGGCAGTGAATCTCAGCAGCCCCAGCTGATTTGAAAGCATGTAATTTATATAAATATCTTCTGGACTATTGCTTTCCCCTTGTAGTCTGAATTCTTACCTTTTTGTAACAAGTAACCATTGCAATATCTCTGCAAATGAATCCATCATTTTTATTGGGAAGCATTACCCTCTTCAGTGACAGCTGGGAACAGCTCTGCTGAATGATGGAGGAGCTCTTCTCCTGGTCATAAAACTATTATTAATTTCACTTAATTTTTTGGGTTTTGGTGTTGTAATTTAGATTCCCTACAAGCTCTACAGCAATAGACAACTTAATCTAATTTTATTTTATTTCCCAGGTGTATTTCCTGCTCATTTACACAGTCCTTAGCCTTTGAATCAGTTTCTACAACTGACCTGTCTGTGGTCCAGCATCACTTGATGATTTTCCATAGTTTATTTAGTATATAGAAACATACTTTTTTATTTAGTATATTGAAGCATATACAGATTTTTTTTTTAATATTCAAAGTCAGGTAGGTCTGAAGGTGAAAAGATTTTATGCTGGAGAAATTCATGTGCCTCAACACCTCTGCTGTGCCCTGACAGGCTCCAGCACCTGGGATGAGTATCCTGAGTTATCCACAATGCCTGGGGGACAGAGCCAGGGCAGCAAATATTCTCAATTATCTTAACTTTCCTTGCCTTTAAAGTAGACCAGGAGAATTTTCACTTTGGAATGATGACACTTGAAATTTACTTTTATCTTTTTCTTGCTTTACCCTCTTTTTTGTGGCACTGTGTTAATAGGGATGAACAGATTGAACTGATCATGGTGTACCAGGACAACCTGCTAAGCAAACCACACTGGTGTTTTTCTTCCCTGCATTATGGATGGCTGGGATTTGGCTTGCTGAATGAAACATCAGGGTTTCTTTTTTTCCCTGTGTTTCAAAGTACTTCCAATCTAGTTTACAATGAAATGATTTGACAGTTTTCAGGTAGGCAACACTTTGATCTGTGTGTCAGCTTGCTTTAACTCACTGCATTGGAACAAACAGCAGATGTTTTGTTCTACAGAACAAGTATTTGGTGTCTGTTGTCCCTGATATTTTTTAAATAAAAAGTCAGGAGTGTTTTGATTCATGCATTCCATCATGGTAGAACTTGTCAGTCACAGTAATGTGTTATGAGTTACAATAGAAGTGTCATAAACTGGGAAGAAAAATAACCCAAAAAACACCAAAGATGAACAACAGAACTGAAACTAAAATTTCTAATTCTGAAAATATTTCCTTAGTGGAAAGTTTGAGAGAAGAGCATGTGATTTCATAATTTCTTACTGGTGATTGACAGAAAGGAGCATTTTTCAAATAACTTCAGTTACAAAGAAACAGAATTGTTTGAACTGAAGGACATTTGGAAACAAAAACTAACCAAACAATATGTTCTTGTCCCCACTCTTACATGCATAAGCAACCCCTATATGGGGTGTTGGAAAATATCTCCTCCCATTAATCATTTTTTCTTCTTGCAGGAAGGGCCTTTTCCTCAGGTAGGAGCTTTTCCGGCCCTCTGAGCAACCTGGTCTGGTGGGAGGTGTCCCTGCCCATGGCAGGGAGTTGGAACTGGATGAGTTTAGAGTTTCTTCCTACCCAAACCATTCCACAACCAAGAATGATAATCAATTAACTAATTATTACCATATCATTGTATTCCTACAAGACTGGCTAAAAACAGGACCACAAACCAATTCTTCACATCCTTTGCAGCTCTTGTGCTTTGTAGAAACCCACTGGAGCCCATCCTGTCCCTGCCCCAGCCTGGCCCCTCTGTCTGGATCTCATCTGAGTGTTTCTTTCCAAAAGATTACCCTTGGAAAATGGTTATTTGAAGATATTGTGGTTTTGCAGGTGCAGCATACAGAACCGGTATTGATTTGACAGTTTAAGTTTTCAGGGGAAAAAAAGGCAGCATTTTGGAAATTGATGGGATTCAAATGACAGGTTTTGATATTTTTAGTTTGAAGTAACATTTTAATTCAAAATACAGAAAAGGCAGAGGGAGGAGGAATCAGAAGCCAAAACTGGAGATAAACAGCAGTTGATGAGATTATTTTTCTCCTCTTTGGAAAGATACTGAATAATTTCACAAAGGAAAAAAACACTAATAAAAAATTTTACATCTCTATTCAGGGCAAAGAGAAGGTCAAGATTCTGTGCCCAGTCCTTTGCCAAGTGTCTACCAAGAGAGAAGGAGCTGCAGCTGGGAAGAAAAGGCTCATTTTTCCATCCCTTCTGTTCCATCCATCCTGGATCCCATCACAGGCAATGGCAATGTTCATTCCAAAAAGGCTCCACAGCAGAGTCAGAGCTGTGCTGACCCCTCTGAGAGCTCAGGCAGCCACCCTGGGTCTGGATCCTGCCAGGGCTGCTCCCGAGGCACAACCAGGGCCAAAAGCTGCAGCTTTTAAAGCTGGGCATGTAGGGAGCTGTGGAGGGGCTGCCTGGGAACAGAGACACAGTGAGGACTGTGTGCATGAGCTCCTGTCTCCTGAGCCACTGCTAAGCCAGCAGCAAGCTGTCAGATGTGTGCCATGCTCAGGTTATGCAGGATTTCAAAGGTTGGGGTCTGAGCACTGGGAGGTCTCTGCAGGGCCCAGTCTAAGTTGACAGACTGGCTGGCTCTGTAAGCAAAATAATAATGAATGTAATTATATGTAGTTTCCAACTTGCCCGTACTCAGAAGCCAATTGGAATAACTAAAGAATTCTGATTTCCTTGGCACAAGGATGTCCTGTTTGAAATTGGGCAAATAGTGCAGAATTTTTCATTCATTTGCCCCATGAAACATTTTCTCCCCTGGTCCCTCCTCTCACCTTTGAGGGACAGAACCCTCCTATTACTGTTGATGAACTTGGTGGCACAAGGCTTCCCCTGTCAGCACACAGGACACACTGAGAGATGTCACCCTGTCTTGGTTTGGAAAAACAGGTATCTGTCATGGAAAGCTAGGGCCTCCCTTGGAATGGAGAATGTAAACCCCCTCCCTCTGAATTATTATAATTATGAAATTAAGGAGCTCTCAGGCAGAGAAATGGGAATAGGAATAACAGTTCTTTACTTGGAAAATTAAAACGAAAATTTAGTAGTACAAAAAAACCCCAAACAAACAAACAAAAAAACCAAAAACAAAACACTGCCAGAGTCAGAACACAACCTAACCCCTGCTGTCGCTCAGGGTGTTGGTGTCAGTCCAGCCCAGCCCTCCTGCAGTGACAGATGTGGTTCTGTTGGAGCAGAGATGATCCT
>JBBMKD010000067.1:3846492-3857770 GCA_037834095.1 Argya squamiceps | reverse complement strand
GCCTGGATGGCCCCTGGACAGCAGAGATCCCCTGGGGGGAGGGTGGGTCCTGGAAGGGATAAAGAACTCTGCCCCAGATGGTTTGAACAGCTGGTGATAGAATACAGACTGCTGGTTACATCTTGCATTGCAACTTAAGACTCACCCTCATCCATGTCACCCTTGTCCTGATCATGTGTTCCTCCAGCCCAGGTTTTGTGTGAGATTTGCCCACAAGAAAATGCCAAATCCCCAGTGGACTGTGCTCTGGACGGGGCTGGGGAATAGAGGGGTGGTGATGGTCTGCACTCAGAGCAAACCCAGGGCAAATCCTGCCATCAGAGGGTACAGGAGCTCAGCTGTGTGGCAGCACCATTAGGATTTACAAATTTCATCACACAGCAGGAGAATTGTCTCCTGTCAGGGCAGAGGAGAAGCCCTGAGTGCCCTGCAGCAGCACCAGGAGGTCAGGGCTCAGTGCCTGCAGTGGGGGCTGCAGGGCAGGGCTGCAATCTGCTGGACAAACCACGCTTGGGCACATCTCAGATGTGGCTGGGGGATACTGAAATGCTGGGAGGCAGATTTGCACTTTATACCTCTCTCTCTCCATTGCCATTCCTGCATGTAAAGACATTAAATCCTTTTGGCCTTGAGAAAATTACTGCAGGATCTTTGGTGACTGCTCCTTGTCAGGAGAGCATCCTGTATCTAAAGGGGTTTTTGTGGGTTTGTTTTTTTTTTTTTTGCTATAAATCTCCAAAGATATTTAAGATCCATGACTCTTACCTCTGAAAGTCTACTTTAAAGTCCTGGAATACGAAATACATGCATACATAAAGGGTTTGGCACACAGGAGGACTCACCTCCAGTTTGAAAATTACTAAAATCTGCAACATTAATCCCAAAAACCTTTCTATAAATAAAGCTCAGGGAAGGAAAAGGCTTTGCTGGGGTTGCCTCTGCTGGGAGGTGGAGGGGTGCTGGGGCTGCAGCAGGGCATGGGGTGATGGGCTGCTGAGATTGCCAGGGCAGCTCCCATCCTGGGGCCTTTGGCTTGGTGAAAGGAACTCAACCCACAGAAGAGAGAGAGGAATGGATACCCCAAAAAAAAAAAAAAAAAAAAAAATTCCTTGCCTATTTTGACTTAATTTTGACTTATTGTTTCACTGCTGCAACAATTTTTAAAATTTATTTCTAAACCCAAAAGTAAAAAAAAAAGGGAAAAGTTAAAGTCTGAAATCCATTCAAAGCTTTTTAATCTGTGGATGTTTTAAATACTGCCTCGCCTTGACGTTGTTTGAGTTCCTGGTGTTGAAGCTGAATTCTAATTATGCCCCAGTAGCTTTGCTTGCCAGCTCGATCTTCCAGCTCATATCACATGGAAGCTTAAAAAAAAATATAATCCAGACTTCACTTTTAATCTGTCTCACTTTAAACTATTTATCCTTTTTGAGATACCTGCTTGCACAGACTCTCCTAGATAACCACATGATGTGTGTGTGTGTGTGTTCCATCTCTGATTGCAAACAGCATATCTGATCCCCATGGAATGATCCACTGGGGAATGATGGCAATTAATCTCTAACAAATACAAATTTGGAAACATCTGTGTAGATTTAAGCTTAAGGAGCAGGACTGGGGAACAGGTTTCAGTGATGGGAAGAGAGTGAGAATGCAGAACTCAAGGTACCAGGCAAATATTGCAATTAAATTAGTCAGCTTGAGGAAATTAAATCAAGGGAAATTGGAAAGTGTCATACTTTTTGATCGGAATTTCTGGCTGTTATGAGATTTTGAGGAGAGGCAGTGAAGAATATAGAAGATAATAAGTCTTAATTTCTTTTCCTGGTGACTCAGAGGAGAGGTGGATGAAGCCCTTTCTGATTTTGTGATAATTAATGTGACTCCCATGGCAAAGTGAAATGCAGTGATTAGTTATAAGTCAGCTGAGCTCTCACAGCAGGTTTTCAGAGAATTTCTCATTGTTTCAGTCCTGTTAACAGCCCAAGTTGCTACTCTTGCCTGGGCCTGTCCTATCTATAGGGTGAAGCTTTGCTGAAGAAGTCTGGTTGCAAAGTTACAGTTAAACCCATGGTTAATTTAAAGTGCACAGTTGTGTATCAATAGTTATGAATAGATACCTAAATATGTTCATGGAAAACATAATTTCTGACCTGTGAAAGTGCAGATTTAGCTATTGCTTTAAAAATAACTGTGTAAGATGCTAGGAGTGCATTTACAGCAGTGCCCAGCAAGAGGTAGATGGGGCAGAGGTGGTGGGAAACAGAGCCAGGGACCTTTCTTAAAGATTTCTGCTCTCAGTTAATAATTTATTATTTTCCAGAGCTGCCAACTCAATCTCTTAGACATTCTCATAGAAAAGGCTGATGCTCCAAAAAATTTGTGCAAAATCTTTCCAAAACAAGCCATTATTTTTTCTTGCAGACAAGGAATATAAATGTTTATGGGCTCTCTATGGAGCAAATGAAGGGCCTTGGTTTATACCCATGCTGCCCCAACAATTCCATGTTAATATATGCCATGAGATTCCTTCTTTTTTTTTTTCCTTTCTATTTGCACTTTATTGCACCTCAGGTGTTTATTTCAGGTCCCTGACAGGCTCTGAGAAGCACCTCTAGTTATTTTAAACAAATTAATCATGTCTTGTCTGCAGGATCACCCCAGGGTGAGGAGCAGGCAAGGCACCATTTCCAAATGCTGCAGTGATGGATTCCTGCAGCCCTGGGGGACAGCAGTGTCCCCATGCCATGAGCCAGGGCAAATGACCTGTCAAACCTGCTGCACTCACCTGCTGGCTAGGAAAAGAGAAGATTGGGATGTTGGAGTTGGCTGGGAAGGACAAATTTGGGTTTGGGTACATTTTCTCTGGGTTTTCCGTCTAGGTGGGAAGTTTTTTGCTAAAATTTCCAAAGTTGTCTGAGTGATTTGTTAATCTGGGTCTTGTTTCTGTTGTTTCTTGGTCATGGGATGTGGAGTTCAGCTTAAATCTGGGAGCCCAGCAGGAATGACATAGGATATACCCCATCTGCCCACTTACAACCTAATTTCTTTGTGAGTGTTTCCAAGTAAAAATAGAAAAATAAATAGATGTTGAAGCGAATCCTAGATACAATCTCTAATTAGATTAGGACCCAGAGTTATGGAATAATAAATTATCCAGCTACCACGGTGCAGCTTCTCAGTGCTTTTAATTTTGATTTTTTGCTTTTTTGATTTTTGCTTAAGGCGCTGGGAAAGTGACTTCAACAAAACTTGCAGAGATTAAGGCTGATTATGAAGTGAAGTTGGTTTTTGTGATGCCCCTTCCAGACACACGAGCAATGGTGCTGTAATGAACATGTTAAAAACCAAAGAGCCCCTGTGCAGCTCTGGCAGCTGCATGGCTTAGTTCCTTTACCTGTGCCCAAAGCTGAAGTTAATAAGTAAAATGCTGACCTGGAGAGGTGACAGTGAGATGATTTTTTACTTTCAGTCCTTCTAAATTAAAACACATGCCCTGGTGTTTTGAGTCTGAGGACTCTATTAATTTCTGTCATTGTGGTACATTTGTAGCTCAGAAGTGATTCCCAGCATCATCCATCTCCAGCCTGCTGATTTTATCAAGCTGAGCCATGCAGGGTGCATTGCTAAAAAAGGAACTTTATTTCCTCTCAGGCATTTGCTGTGTGAATCAGCAATGCTTTTGGCTCAAACTGGTTGATCACCCAGTGCTCCCAGTAAGGCACAGCCCTTTCCCCAGGAACAGGAAACAGCAGGGCAAGGCAGGAAAATGTTGAATTCAAACCCTCAGGAAATCACTCTGTGCATCACTCACCCAGAGGGGAATGCTGGCTGTGCTTTTGGCCATCCAGGCATCCACTGTGGATGGAGGGGTTGGATGTTGCACATGAAAAATGCAAGTGTCTACCTGGATTTTAGGCCAAGACTTGACCTAACTTCTAATGAACCCTGGCATGCAGATTTTTAAATTTATTTTCTTTATTTTTTGGCTTTGGGCAATAAAAGTACGTGCTGGGCTCATAGGACTGTTAATAAGGAGTAATTAGACAGTGGCTTTGAGAGCTGGCAGCTATTATTTCTCACCTGCAGTGTAGTTAGCAACCCATATACTTTGTTTTCCTTGCTTCACAGCACAGTGCAGGTTGTAAATGGAAAAGAGTTTCTCTCTGCCACACAGGAACATTTGGAAACCACCATTATTAATCCTTGTGGCTCGACAGTGGCCCTGTGCAGGGGGCTGGCCTCTTACCTCTGGACATGCAGGAACACTCTGTCTCATAAAAGCACATTTTACCCACCATCCATCTTCACTCTGGAGCTCTGTTGGGTTTGCTCTGTCCAAGTAAATCTTGGCTGGGAAAAGCCCAGGGAGCCAGTTTGTGCCGAGGAGTGTGGAGAATCAGCTCCACAGAGGAGTTTTTAGCAAAGCTGTAGCTGTGTGTGGGGCAAGGATGTGTCACTGCAAGTGACCTTTGGGCACCTGGCAGCTCAGCCCAGCTCATCAGCTCCTTGTTTGCCATCAGTGTTTAAAGAGGTGAGCAACGAGCTAAGTTTGGAACAGTTTCTTCATGGAAAACCAGACTTTAGGCAGGGCTTTACACGTGCAGCAGTTCACTGGGGGCTGCAGAGGCTGAGGGGCTGCTCCAGATCTGCTGTTGTGGTGCTCCCTGCAGAGCTGCAGTGGTGCTTGTGGCTGGAGCACCCACCCATGTAGGATGTGGTTCCCCTGATGAACAGGAGGATGTTTTCCAGCCTGTAATATTTAAGTCAGAGCCCAGGAGTGAGTGTAACCTGTGGAAAATGCACCTCTGGGTATCCATTATTTGATATTGGCAAAAGTGAGTCTTACCCTCTCATTCCCACCTTAGTTTTGAAAATTTTTGGTCTTTTCCAGTCTCTCACTTGTGGTCTCTGCAGAGAGCTGCCACCAGGACCCTCTGTGCTGCTGCTTCATGCAGAGGGGAGGATGAATTGCTCTTTCCATGAGTATTAAATATTTTATTTTGTGACCTTCTTCTAATCAGATGCTTTATCTCAACCATCTATTAAAAGCAAAGCAATAAAAAACAGGATTTAATAAAGTTAACCTCCTTAAATTGTGTAATTGTCACTTTCCCAGGATATTAAGCTAGCTGTAAGGGGGGAAAAATATGTACAGAGCAGTTTTTGGTGCATTGATAATTTATTACCTAATAATCTCTTCTCTTCCACACTATTCCCAGTTTTCTCATTACTTGTGTGCAGCACAACACCCTGTTGCTGGCAGCAGGCTGCTGTGCTCTGCAGAGCCAGACCTGCTCTGTGTCAGTGGTGAACACACTGGTGGCAGCAGGGACTGTCCAGCCATAGGCAAGGCCTGAGTATTAAAGTGTTAAATACTTTAATAAGGTATCAAATTTCTTGAGTGAGGTGATTTCTCTCCTAGTGCTTTGTAAGTGCAGTGAGAGACAACCCTGCTGGCTCAACAGGCTGTGGCAGGTGTTTCTCAGAGGGGAAAACCATGGCAGGAGGTTCAGCACAGCACCAAAGGAAGCCATCCCTCAGGAATCACAGAATCCCAGGCCACTCTGGGTTGGAAAGGACCTTAAATCTCATCTCATCTCATCTCATTCCAGCCCCTGCCATGGGCTGGGACACCTTCCACTGTCCCAGGCTGCTCCAAGCCCTGTCCAGCCTGGCCTTGGACACTGCCAGGGATCCAGGGGCAGCCACAGCTTATCTGGGCACCCTCACAGGGAAGAATTTACTCTTAATATCCAACTAAATCTACCCTCAGGAGCCCGGCGTGGAGGCACATGTATCCCCAAGGCACTAGATGGGTGAAGGTGGTTTCCATGAAGTTGAGACTCAGGCATGAATGAGCCCCTGTGGATCCCGTCTTTCCCCGGGAACTGTCCAAGGTGCTGATTCTGGTCTGACTCAACAGCACTGAAATAATTCCTCTTTAGTGTCTTGAACATTGAACAAGCACTGAGAGCACCAAGTACCTCCTTGGAGAGGTCACAGGCTGTGCATCTGCTGGAGAGAGTTTGCATTTGGATCAGAACAGAGGACCAGAGACAGCTGAGGCACTGCAGGAACTTGGAGAAGACAAAGCAGAGGTTCTCCTAACCCCTAGTTGGCATCTGGAACTACCTGGGGCAGGCTGGGGTAGAAGTGACCTGCCTTGGTCCTCACAGGGATGTGGATCTGCTGCCTGGCCTGTCAAAACGTGGTTCTGTCAAATGTTTGTGGTCCAGGAGTGAAGAGCCAGGCCAGGGATGGACTGGGGGTCAGGGGTGCAGCTGGAGATGAGGCTTCTCCTCTTGGCAGCTCCCTGTATTTAAAAGTGGAGAATTCTCTCCTTTGACAGTTTGCCTTCACATGAGGATTCATGTGGCAGCTTTACCTGCCAGAGGAGAGCTTCTCCCAAAGGTAAATTCACCCAGCAAACGTGGATGAGGAGGTTATCAAGGAAGAGGGAGCATGGGTCCGGTGAGTGATGCCTGCTGCAATTTGCAATTACAGAGCACGTTTGGGAGCACACAGGAGAGTGTTCCTGTCGTGCTTTGGGCTGGGCAGATTGATGGATGGGATTGAAATGGTGTAGAGGGTGATTACAACGAGCTGGGAAATTAAATGGAAAAGCTACTGGTTAGGAGCCAAATGTAAAATTGTCTCTCTTTCTTCAGAGCTGGGTGATGTGTTGATTTGCATCTGCACTGCCCAGGAAGGGCACAGTGCACAGGAAACAGAAGCTGGTACGTGCTGGAGGCACAAAAATATGACGTGGCTGTGAATTATTGAACAGAACCTCAGCTTTGACTGCTGGGCAGGCAGGTATTGCCCTCAGAGAGCAGAGCCAGGTGGTCTTGCTTATCAAGGAGAGAAAAAGGATGGTGCTGGGGCTGGTGGTCATGAATGAGGACACCTGGATTCTCACCTTGCCCCTGAATGTGTTTATGGAGTGGCTGCACCCCCTGGGATGGGGTTAGTCAGTCTCTGTTGCTGGGGACAATCTGGGAGTGCAAATTCCTGGGGTTTGTGGGCTTTTATGAGGATTGTTATGAATTTAAATGCAGGGAAAGCCCTGCACAATCAAGAATCAGGGAAACAGTGTGCAGTGGCAGAGAAAAGGATTTTAACTGGGATTTCTTTCGTGGCCTGAAGGCACAATGGGGGAGTTGGAGGCTGTGGTGGGAGAGGAGAGTTGTTATCAGAACCTGGCTTCTCTCTATTAGTGGTGAATTTCAAATTCAGACTCAAACTCAGGAGCAGGGGAAAGGGCTTGGACCTCACTGCTGCCCAATCTAGTGATAGAAATTGCTGCCACTGCCCCTGCCCTGCTCTCCCCTCCATCCTTGTGATTTTAAAGTGTAATCAGTCTCACTATTCAGGAAGGTCTGGCATGTGTCTCCCCACCAACAACATGGATTCTGATAAAAGAAGTCAACAAGGCTAATGTTGTTTTCAGTCACTAAATCTGACTTAAAGCTGGCCTAGGAAAAAGGGAATTCATCTCTGAATACATTAGTTGATGACTGACAGGAAAATATTGCAAGTGATGTAGTTGGTGTACATTTTCATCCACCTGTACAGCTGCCTGAATATTGGAAAAACTTTTGCAAATGTATTGCACTAATTGGCAAAAAAGAAAGAAATTAATATTTTTGCAGCCCACAAATCACTCTATTATGTGCCTACAGCAGCAAGGCCTTCCTAAAACAGAACTGGATTCAACATCAAAATCCCCACCCTGGGCTTCCCAGGAGCTCTGTGAGGATTGTGCTGGTGGGGAGAGGGGCTGATGGAACAACCAGGGTGGTGTCAGCTGTGTGCAGAGCGTGTCCTGAGCCCCAGACAGTCACTGCCTGCTCCTTTCTGGCCTCCTGGCTGTGGCCAACAGCACTGGCTCTGTGGGCACACAAGGGAAACCTGCCCCTGCCAAACCCAACCCTTACAGGCTGACAGCAAGGCTGGAACAGGGGGAGAAGCCTGGCAAAATCAATGGGAATGACAGTTTGAAAAGATTATTGATAATATTGGCAGGTGGGAGAGCAGTGGAGTAGGAATAATCACTGAGGCAGTTCAGGATGGAGGCAGTGGGTCTCCTGAGGGTGCCCAGTGCATGCCCAGCCTCTGTGCTGCACCAGCTCCTTGCCAGACAGGCACTGACTGAGTTTAACATAAGCAAAAAAGGAAAAATAATTAAAATATTTCATAGACCAGTGGCCCAGTAGGATTCAGGACAGACTCAGAGCCTTTAGGTCAGATTTCCTTTGGCTCCAGCCCGGATTTGATGTGCTGACTCAGTTTTCTGAACAAATGATGCCCCTCCCTGCCTTTGACCTGCCAGCTCTGTGTGCATCTCCCTGGACTATCAAAAGCCTCAGGATTTCTCCAAGGAGCCCAGAAGGATCTGAGGCAGACAGGGCAGACTTTGTGCCCTGTCCTATGGAACAGGGCACAGACAAAACTGCAATTCCTGCTGGCTGGATCCCTGTCTCACACGTGTTTATTGCAGCTGTGGGACTCCCCTGGGCTGTGTCCCCTGGAGCTGAGATGAAAGCAGTGTAATTGGATGCACCAGCACAGTGGCCAATGACAAACAGCATTTTCCTGCAAGCGTTTTTCCTCCTGTTGCTGAGAGATTACATCTGATGTTATCAGCCAGCGTCGCTCCCAGTTGGTACCACCACTAATTTGCCCTTCTAGAAAAGCTTCTTGTTATTGCAGCCTGCTCACTGCAGCCATCTAGGTGAAATTATTTCTTTCAAGCTTGAAAGAATAAAAAAAAAGGAAGAGAGAATTTTTGCCTTGGGTTGTCCAATATTTGAAAACCTTTGGAGAAAAATGAGAGAGATCAATCTAGACCAAGATGAGGAGAAAACTCGTTATAATTTTTAAGATAAGAGAGAAGCAAGAGGAGCAGGGCATTGGTGGGGTTGTTGGTGGGTGTTGGTTGCTGTCTGGAGGGGTGCAGACAGCCTGGGAAGATGCTGATCCTGTTCAGAAAATGAGCCTTGAATTATACAGTGCAAAGTGGGATTTGTGTAGGAATTTCCCCTGACCACAGATGGAGATTTGGGAGGGAAGGAATTAAAATTCATCGAAAACATCTCAGTGAGTTTGTGAATCTGCACTGGGGATGTTTTAAGAGAGGGGAGGTGTGATTTAACTACATTTGATTGCCCTTAATGTCACCTTCCTTTATCCAAAGAGAAACTTTTCCAACCCTAACCCTAACCCTGGACCTTTTCCCCATAGTCCAGGGCTTCCTGCCTTGGGGGCTGTTAATCCCACAGGCACCATCCTCTTCAGGCTGGCTGGCAGGAGGGAGGTTGTTTGTTGGGTTTTCTGAGCTCCTTTTCTGGAAAGAACAAGGGCTGTGGGAATATCAAATGCCTGGAGCCCACCTGTCAGACTGCTCTTGTTAAAGTTTGAAGAATTGGCCAATTTCAATGTAATTTAACAGACAAGAGCTTTAAAAAGTAGCAGGTTTCTGAAAAGCCCAGTAAAAATAGCAGACCAGGTAAAAGAGAGACTCTTCCATGGGCTTAGCTGAGGGAAAACTACAGCATGAACTTGCATCTTGGGGATGTAAAAATATCTTCTCACATGTTTTCCATTGGAAAGTGGGACCTGGTGATTGTCCTGGCTACACAGGAACTGAGGTGTGTGAGCCTCTGTTTTCCAGGTAAGAGAAACGAGGGGAATGAAGGGTTTGATGTCTGTGATGCCCCATGTTTGAGGCCTTGGGGACCATTAGAGGCAACCTGAATTAAAGTGGACATTTGTGGGAAGAAGAATCAAGAAGGAACAAGACCATATTGAAGGAAATAATGGGAGCAACCAGTTGTAGGAGAAAATGAACCACTCACAATTCTATAATTCAGGGGCACTGTGGTACCTTTGCAGAAAGCTGGTGGGTATCTCCATCACTTTTTTTACAAGTGCAGAAGTGGAGACATGAGGATATGGGAGGTCTGTGCTCTCTGAGTCTCCTGGTTCACACCTCAGCCTTTGTCACAGGACACTTTATTTTCTCATAGTCAAGGAGTAGCCATGGGGAAAGGAAATGGAAAAGCTGTTTGTAGCTGCCATTTGTAGTGGAAAACTTGAGTGGTACTGTCTATTTTTATAACAGGATTTTTAGAAAGTCTGGCAGGATTGATTTTAAAACTGTAGAATTAGAGAATTTCTGACATCTATAAGTCAGTTGTTCTAAAGGTTAATAATTTCTATTAAAAACAACTTTTGCTGCTTACAGAGAGTTTCAAGGTGAGGAATGAAGGCACAGCTCTGCTTTCCTTGGTGCTCCTTGCTCTGCTGGCTGCTACAGCCAGGATTTCTTCTGGGACCTGTGCAGGCTGACAGTGTGGCTGCTATATTTAAAGTTGTTCCCAAATGTCTGGGCAGGCAGGTGGCTGACCTTCACACCTGGCTAAATAAATCTGCCCTGCACTCCCTGCTCTGCCAGGAGACCACGTGCAGGAGCCACGTGGTGGGGCTGGCAGGAGCCTGCCCTCCTGGGGGAGTGTTTTGCAAGCTAAAAAAAGGAAGTTTAAACCCATCAGGGTGTCTCTCTGAAAATCTATCAAAATTATGCTGAGCCTCGTTCCCAATCAGCCCGAGCTGGTGGGAGAATTGTGTGATCCTGTGGTTTAATCAAGACAGACACAGTGTGGTCCAGACATTCCTTGGAGGCTGGGATGAGGCTGGGATGGAGGATGGGATGGATGAGTCTGGGATGGGGGTGGGTTGGAGGGTGGAAAGAGGCTGGAATGAGGCTGGAATGAAGGATTGGATGAGGTTGGGATGAGGCTGGGATGGGGCTGAGGTGGAGGATGGGCTGGAAGATGAGCTGGAGGCTGGGATGAGGCTGGGATGTGGCTGGAATGGGTCCGGGATGAGGCTGGGATGGAGGATGGGATAAGTCTGGGATGAGGCTGGCATGAGGCTGGGATGGAGAATGAGCTGGAGGCTGCGATGAGTCTGGGATGACGCTGGGATGGAGGATGGGATAAGCCTGGGATGAGGCTGAGATGAGGCTGGGATGGAGGTTGGGATGAGGCTGGAATGGAGGATGGGATAAGTCTGGGATGAAGCTGGCATGAAGTTGAGATGAGGCTGGGATGGAGGTTGGGATGAGGCTGGGTTGGAGGCTGGGACAGGTGATGGGATAGAGACGGGGATGAGGCTGGGATGAGGCTGGGATAGAGGATGGAATGAGGCTGAGATGAGTCTGGGATGAGGCTGGGATGGAGGCTGGGATGGAGGATGGAATGAGGCTGGGATG
>JBBMKD010000067.1:3824303-3846392 GCA_037834095.1 Argya squamiceps | reverse complement strand
GATGGAATGAGGCTGAGATGAGTCTGGGATGAGGCTGGGATGGAGGCTGGGATGGAGGATGGAATGAGGCTGGGATGAGGCAGGGACGAGGCTGGCATGAGTCTGGGATGAGGCTGGGATGGAGGCTGGCATGAGGCTGGGATGGAGGCTGGGATGGAGGCTGGGATGCTGCTCCAGTTCAGGGTATGGCAACAGGATCAGGGCCAGCACATCCCCCAAAGGCAGCAAAGCAGGGCCTGTGTAGACAAACTTACCTGAGGAATGGTCATGCTCCATTCCCTGCTCAGCCTCCCCACCCCCAGCAGGGCTGGCTAATAACAGACAGATCCTCAAATCACTATTGAAGCTGGTGTGAGGGAGCTGCTGCACTCTGCTAACTTTCAATAATCACTGAAGAAATGGCAATAGAGTTTGTGCACTGCGGTGGAAGAGATCTATTAAAAGTCCCTTCCCAAGCCTGTGCTACTGGGGAGAGCAGTTAATTGAAACCACAGTGCTTGTTTTAATTGTGTCTGTCCATAGCCTTTGCTGGAATTGCTCTGTCAAGGCTGTTCCCCCTCTGCCAGCCCTGCTCCTCAGCTGGGTGATGCTGCAGCATTGGTGTTTTTCACAACAGGCTTGGATTTACTGCTGGGAAGTGCAGCAGGGCTTTGGAGCTGCTCTGCCCTCAGCCTTTTTCCTGCAGAGAGACAGGGATCCATCCCTGGAAATGTTCAGGGCCAGGCTGGATGGGGCTCTGAGCAGCTTGGCCAGGTGGAAGGTGTTGCTACCCATGGCAGGGGTGGGAGGGAAGGAGCTGCACTGGTTTTGGTGTCACTAATCCAGACTGGAAGCCTTGCTGGGGCCTGAGCAGGCCTTTGTCATAAGAGGACGCAAAAGAACCACACTCACCTGTCAGGATGTGAGATGAAAAGGAAAAGGGCAATTTATTTGGGGATCTCAATTTATATAGTTTTTGGGATTTGGTCAAGGATTAGGGGATGAGAGGAACACTCAGAAGTCCATCAATTTGTCCTTCCCCCTGGAAAGGAATGGATTATTTACCAAACAACAATCTTTGTTTTTGTTACAAGCATGAGAAAACTCCAGTAGAAATGAGAAACAATCATAAGGGTGAAAAATCAGGGTGTTGTTGTTGGGTTTTCATCCTTCATCCCTGAGTGTAGAGGCCTTCATCCCTGAGTGTAGAGGTGGCATTTCACCATGAAAGGATGGTGAAAGTCACAAATGAGGACATGCAATGCAGAGTCAGGAGAGTACAGAGACACACGAAGGTGCACCAGCTCAGAGGCAGCCTGGGGGCAGCCACAGGGAGCTGTGTGCTGTGGGAACTGACAGTGGTCAAAGGGGAATTTCCAGGCTTCAGGCAGCAGCAGCAGAGCCTGTGGGAGCACTTCCTTTCCCACACGGCCTGTGAGTGTGAGGAGGAATGAAAAACAATCCTTGGAAGGTGAAAAACAATCCTTGGAAGGTGAAAAACTGTTAGCAGGTGCTGTTTTTTCTAACTTGCTGTTTACTTGTAAGAAACGGTCAAGAGTTGTTGTTCCAAATGACCAACAATATTCTTTGTACAAAAACACTGTATAAAAGGATGTGCCTCTCAATAAACTTTCTCTTTTTAAACCCTCCAAGACAATTTGGAGTATACTGTTATTAGAGGCATTATTTATGAATATAAACAACAATAGTGTGGCAGGTTTGGCCTGGGCTCATGGCAGGGGTGTGTGCATGGGGTGGGAGAACTGGCACGATGGAGAAGGGGCTGGTGTGGTGACAGCTCCAGTGTAACTGTTGGGAGTGCTGTCACTGCTGACACCCACCAGCCCGAGCAGGGGAGAGCAGGAAAGATGGGATATTCTGATTAAAGTGACCCAGCAGGGCAGGGTGAGGAGGAGCAGTGACAGCAGAGGTACCTGAGCCAGCAGCTGGATTGGTGTGGGGTCAGCCCAGGGGCAGCTGTGGCAATGCTGACTGTGGGGAGGGATAATCCTGCATGGAACAGGGAGCCAGGGCTCAGCACAACAGGCTTAACCCAGCCTGGTGCCAGAGCTGTGCTGTTTGCCAGGCTGCTGTGCAATCAGAGCAAGCCCAAAGAGCAGTTTCTGTTGTGGGTTTGTGCTGGGGAGGTCAGAGCCCAGCAGGGCTGGGGTCCCTCGATGGGTGCTGCTTTCCCAGGGCTCAGATGAATACTGGAATTTAATAACTGCAGAGGCAAAGTTAATGAGTGAAGTTTATCTGCATCCTGTGCCAGCCTAAATCCCCTTGTTCGGCCATTCCCTCCTTCAGCCAAACAATTATTTTGCCTTTGGGAGGGCCTGGCTGCTGGCAGGGCTGGCTCTGCAGGTCACATCACCTCTGCCCTGCTCCTGGCACCAGGTGATGGCCTGAGGGGGGCTTTGGGAGAGAAAATCCACCAGTGAGGCTGTGAGTGGGTATTGCACTGCTGGGAGGGAGGTGGGTGAAGGCCAGGGAGGAACCAGCCTGGTGTGGTGAGGAATTATCTGCCCTGGGGTGACCACCCCGGGTTTGGGGCTTGGCTTGCTCCCTGCTTTTGGAGCCACCCCTCCCCTCAAGAGGACAAAATGAGCATTCAGCACACTCACCTGACAAAGGCCAGCCCCAGCCGTGTTTGTGCTGTGCTGGCACAAGAAGGGGACTCAGTGTAAATTAAATTGAGTGTAAATTACCCTCATTTCAAAACGGTTTTGCAGTGCCAAGAAAGTATAAACTGGTTTTAAGGCTACATGGGAACCAAGCTTGTTGTTTTACAAATCTGATCACCTTGAACTTGGGACCCCCTGGGAGGTTTCAAAAATCTCCAGCAGAGTCTTGCTTTGTTTGCACGGATTAAAACCGTAAATATATTTAGGCTATGAAAGCAGAATGGGAAGAAAGGAAAAGATTAAAAAATATTATGCATTTCTGATTTTCAGATTTATGTTCTTCCACATGAAAGTGTGAATGACATTTATTTGGCTGGCTGCATAATCCATGTTAACAAGACAATTAGTATGTGCTGAAAGTTATTATTTTCCTCGGCACGTCAAAGTCAGGACTGCTGCTGGATTTGGAATG
This sequence comes from Argya squamiceps, assembly GCA_037834095.1. Taxonomy (NCBI): domain Eukaryota; kingdom Metazoa; phylum Chordata; class Aves; order Passeriformes; family Leiothrichidae; genus Argya; species Argya squamiceps. The sequence goes on along the minus strand of JBBMKD010000067.1, from coordinate 3,843,317 downwards.
GAGCCTTGATTAATTCCTTCTTTGCGGTAAAAGATAATATTGAATTTTTCTCCAAAGATCCTGGCAGCATGTAATTAATATTTTTTTTCCTGCCTTAAATAAAACGGAACAAAACACAACAACCTAACTGAGAGAAAATTCAGTAAAAAACAGACATTTCCTCTCTGATTGCATGTTGAATGAATTCCATGTTTCTGGAAGGGCAGCCAGGGAGAGCTGCAGCTCTCTCCTCATTCAGGAGCAGGTACAGGACTAACAGAAGCTCTATATTTTTTCAGGCACTGTGAGGTGTCCCTAAAGAGAAACTTTGCTGGAGTTTTTCACCTCTTTTGGAACAAACTCAAAAGCCTTTGGGTAGAAGAATCTGTCGTTTGAAAAAACCCTAGTGCTGCTACATAAAGTGACTGTGTGTGACGTAAACCAGAGCCTAAATCCTGTGGTCATGCTCAGTTCTGTTCAGGTGCAGCAGCCTGGGCCAGGGCTTGCTGTCAGGTGCTGCAGGTTTTCTCTGCAGCAAGGCTCCAGGTAGTCTTTATCAAAGTGGTTTATCAATATTCTTATCAAAGCACATTTCATAGCAGCGTTTTCCACTTTCCTATTAACTTTTCCTGCCCTTCTCCCCTTTCCCCACCCTGGGGCTGTGTGAGCTGCACTCTGCTGAGCGGGGCTGCTGCTCCCCTTGCCCTGGCAGCTCCCGGCAGGATCTGCTCAGCTTCAGAAAGTTTTGCAGCCATGGCTGAATCTGAATCATCACAAAGACCCAAAATACTGAATTTCAGATGTCTTCTGGTGTCTGCATTCAGCTTGGAGGAGAAGAGCCCCTCTCTCCCATGGCTGGGAGGGACTGGGGCTGGAGCAGGGGGAGAGGGCAGGGCTCAGTGTCTGGGGTGCAGGATGGAGCTGGGGCAATAATTTGAGAGGTGCTGAGAGCAGAAAGGTGTGGGGTTGTTGGGAACATGTGGGTGACTGAATGTCTCAGATGTCACATTCCTTTCTGGCACAGGGCTTTGGTTCCTAGGGGGAGGTGAAACCTGTCTTGGCTGAGGAGTGGGGGCAGCTGAGGCTGGGAGGAGGCAAGCACAGGAAACCCAGAAATGCTCCAATTTAACTTGTCCACTTCATCCTGTAGTCCCTGACTCTGGGCTGCTCCTTCCCATGACACCACCCACAGTAAGAGCAGGGTGATGCCAAGGAAGGGAACAAAGGCTGAGCAGCAAAGGATCTGCTTTATGAGCAGTTTATATCAAAAGCAGTTTGTATCAAAGCACAGAAAAATAGGTGAAGTGCTGCTGGTCCATTGCTGGGGAAGCTGTGTGCCCCTCTCTGGCACCCAAAGTGCTGATCACCCCTCTGGGGAATGAGGTACAGGCAGGCAGGTGGGCAGCATCCTCATGGGTTTGATTTCCAGCTGACCTCCTCCTGGCATGGGGGGTGTCCCTCCCCACAGGCCACAAGGGCAAGAGCAATTTTCTGCAGAGAGCAAGTGGTTAATGCTTGAGGCAGAATGATGAACAGCCCTGGAAAGGTGAGGAATAAACCAGCATGAGGGCTGGAGGGGTGCAGTAAATAAGGCAGAGGTTCCCCATAGAATGAGAAGGAATTTAAGCTCTCAATAACTCTCCTGTTCCCCAGGCAGAGCTGCCAAAGAGGCAGGGGCCTGTGGATGAAAAAGCGTGGCTAAATCCCAAAATACCCTTTGTCCAGGGGGGCAGGAGAAAGAGCCTCCTCCCCTGGCAGGGAGAGTGGAGAGGGCAGGTCTGCACATGCTGAGCTGATCCCACCAGCCCAGGAAATGCCACTGCCCCCAGGAGTGTGATGGGTGAGCTGGGGCCAAACGGTTTTGACAAATAGCAAACATGGCAGGGAAATTGATGAAAAACTTCAGAGAGGTGAAAAGAGTTAGGGTTAAGTATGAAAAATGTAAGTGTTCCTGGCAGCATGACAATCTTCAGAGTCATATTTCAATTTCCTAGATGAGAATGTTTTATTTAAAAAGGCCAGAGGTCTCCTGGCTGGCCACCATGGATATGTGGCCAGGTTTGCTCCTCTTGAAACAGAGAAGCATGAACAGAATTGCAGCATGTGTTTTCTTTTTATTCAAAACCAACTCCTTTATCAGATTTTTCTCATCTCCCTGCAAATTGTTTGTTGCTGAGGGGCTTTAATTGCTCCAGAGCTGGTCCTGTGGGTACAGCTTAATTTCTCTTTTCTGACACCCTGGTGGCTCCAAGCTCTGCTGCTCCAGACCACAGTGAACTCATTTAAACCATTAACTGTGATGGCAGCAACATGAGCCTTTTGAGAAATGCTGTTGGGTGATATGTGCCCAACATCAGCCCCAAATAAAGGTTAATTTCATTCATCAGGAGATGCAATTAAACCCCTTTAGCTGGGAGCCGTTTTTCTGGGCTATACCACCTGTTATGAGCATTTCAGGGGTCATGATTTCTGCATTTCCTCTTGCTATCCTAGAATAAATTCAACAACTCTAAACATAAATAATTCCTACAACATGGTTTTTTTTTCTCGTAACTCAGCCAATCACTGTTATTATTTTCATAATTATGCCATTCTCCATCTGCTTGATGGAGTTAATGTCTCACTTTGTCAATCACTGGCCCATCTTCCTTCCATGTCTCAGCAACAGACAGCCAGAGCATGCAGAAATTAGGCTGTTTTCCAGGCATTGAAATGACAGTTTTAGTGCTTGTGTTGGTCTTTGTGTGTGTTCACTGACTGGCTCCTCAGTTCTGCCTCTCCAGGGAAGATGCAGGAGGGGCTGGATCCCGTCTCTCACCACGCTGGTGTTTTGTGGTGCTTTTGGGCAGAGCTGGGGTGCAGCAGAGTGGGACTGGACTCTCTGGCCCCTTTTCTCCCCCCAGAATAACACCCCTCCCCAAAAATGCAAACCAAGGAAAGCCCTGCAGGGGGATGGCTACAGACAGCCAGGAGGGTGTGTGAGAGAGAGAAGTAACTCTGTGCTCTGCCACATGAGCTGTACCTTGCAGAAGTACCTTTGTTTTCCCATTTGTGTGATAGTATTGATAATTATCAATTATCACTGATAACAGCCTGTGGCTGTTGGTAATTCCCCCTGCTCCAGCAAGAAATGGCTTTGGGGTGAAGTGTTTGAGGGCTCCCAGAAAGCTCCAGTTTTTGCTGCCTCACCTTCCTTAGGTGGAGAACAGCCCTTCGTGTTCTTCTCCATTTTATATGGCCCAGCCTTGTCAAAAAGGAGGGGGACAAAAGGTAAGGTCACCATCAGGGACTGTGGGCTGGGTGGGTGAGCAGGATTTAATGTGCTGCTAATCACAGAGCAGCTCAGCACAGGCTGGAAAACCTGCTGGAAATCTGGGAAGAGCCCACCAGGCAGCCCACCCTGACCTGGCACCCTCCTGCACCCCATCAGTGGGGTGGGGCAGGCAGGAGAGGCTCCTCTGCCCCATGGCAGGTTCTAGGGGGCATTTAAAACTGGGGTCTGAGCACAAGGGAGTTCAGGTGGACTCAAACTTGTTTAGATACCAGGAAAAAATCCTTCACTGGAAGGGTGGTCTGATGCCAGAACAGCTGCCCAGAGAGGTGATGGATTCACCATCCCTGGAAGTGGTCAAAGAACTTGGGGACATGGTTTAGTGGTGAACACAGCCTTGCTGGGTCACTGGATGGATTCAGTGATCTCACAGGGCTTTTCCAGCCAAAATAATTCCATGATTCAGTGCATAAAGCCAAGGGAAACTTCACTGTGGCTCAGCCTGGTTGTGCCAGCACAGCTCCAGGTGGGGCTGTACAAGATCCCAATGTATTTTGTGTCTCCCCAAAGCTCATTATCGTGGCTGAAATACAGAACCAGAGCAGCACCTGAGCTGCCTCAATTACAGGCAGTTTGAGTAGCTCTGCTCAGCCATTCCCTAAGGAAGGAAGCAGTGATTATTTGTGCTGCACAGCACTTTGGATACCTGTAAGCAGGCATGCATCCTGCTAAATGCATCCCTGGTAACGAGCTGAGGCCGCTGCCTAATTAATATTTCAAATATTCCCAGGCTGGATTGATACACTGTAAATGAACAGTGTCAGATGACAACAGAAATTAGATAAGGAGCAGCTAGAAGTGATCTGCTTGTGTTTGAGATCCAACACTACCAAACTCTTTTTATGACCAGCAGCTCAAAAAAACTTCAGGGATTTTCAGGGAGATGCTGTTGATGGTGGGTGAGAAGGGGGAGCTCATCTTCAGGCTCCCCAGCACCCATGGTGAGGAGCAGATTCTTCATTAGCACCAACCAGCATCCCTGTACAGTGTGGTGCCAACCATGTTCATTAGCTGCTTGTAATTAGCCAGGGGTTTGGAAATTGCATGGAGGGCTAAGGGTCAAAGGAGTTCTTTCTGAAATTCTTTATAAAATGAGGAGATGGGTAGCTGAGCACAGAGGTTTGAATTTCAAGTGAGGATGGTCTCCTTAATGGAAGGCAGGATTTCTTTGGTAGTTACTGAGGGCTACAATTTGTACATTCCCTGAGCAAAAAATACAGCTGCACCACCTGCCTCCTGGGGACAAATTTGCCTGTTTCTGTTAGTTATTATCTGTCTTGGTGCAGGGTTTGCAGTTCGTTTTTGGCATGTTATTTGTAGGGTGTGGATTTGGTACCAGGTCTTTGACTGATAATAGATTATCCAGGTTAACACTGTGATTGTTGTCACACTTGCCTGGACCCAGAGTCGTGTTATTAAGTTCAGAGGAGATGCTACATCCCCTTCACCCTGAGTGGTTAACAGAAGTTTGAAGGCTGGCTGATTTGTTCCTGTCAGGATGAGAAAGCAGTGATATGTGGCAGCTACATTTTCTGTGTAGCCCTTTTTTAATCATTCACATGCACACAAAAAGGAAAATGCACATCTGTCTTGTTTCCTTAAGCACACTAGAGAGAATTCAAGCAGATCCTTAAACCAGAAATCAACACATCTGTTACACCAGTGAGTGCTGTGACAGGAAAACTGAATCTCTCCTGTTCCATGGGTGTGATTTCTCCTGGTTTCTGCCCCTGGCCCAGGAATTCAGAATCTCCAAGTCTTGGAGAACTTTTTCAGGGTGCTCGTTGTGTATCAGAGCTTGGAAAAGGCAGCTGGAAGAGGTCGTTGTCCCACATGACCCCACCTAGAGAGCAAGATTCAATGTCTCTCTCCATGTCTCTTTCATGGCCAGCCCCAAAAATATACTGGATATCATTATAAGATACTGAAGACTGCTTTTCTTCTGATAAAATATATTCTGTTCAATAATGAACATCTGTCAAATCCATTCAGTATGTGTTTGACACTCATGAGTTTCAGGGGTCTGTGGCTGTTCCTGAGTCCAAAATATACCCAGTACCAGTCATGTGGATTATAAATCCTGTTGGGAAAGAAAACAAACTCTGGTCATTTACAAGGCATGGTATCAAAAAGATAAAACGTATTTTTGGTTTGAGTGAAGAACACTTGCAAATGGGAACCTTTATGATAGTAAAAGTAATTGCAAAATAGGAAGAGGAAAATATTCTTTTTATGAAATGTAAACTCCCTGCTGTGGAAAACTATTGAGGCAAGTAGATGAGTAAGATTATAAAAAGGATTAGATATGGATTATCCAGGATTAAGGCAATGAACTCTCTTGGATAAAATTCACAAGTGGTTTTTATCCTGGCGTGTTTGGGGTCCTAGATAAAACTGTTATTTCTAGGTAGATAAAACTTGCCCTCTCCTGTATTGCAAGGACCAACAATTGCTTGTGTTTGCTTCATTTCATTCTTAAAAAACCCTCCCAGCTCCCAAAGTGAACAAGGGCTGAGTGTAAAAACCTCATTACAGTGAGTAGTAACACAGCACCTGATGGGGTGGGATGTAGCTGAATATAAACTATGCACATGGGGGGAAGAAACCACAGTGCTACACACACATATAAATGTTCTTACATATTTCTGTATGTTTTTAACACTCTGATGGTTCTTGACCTCAGCAGAGAACTGAGGAGTGAGATGTTGGACATAAAACAGAGAGTCCCTGTCAAAGTGTGAGCTTGCTGAATCAAACAGGTCATTCAAGCATGAGGACTTAGCAAGAAATAAACAGGGAATAAACCAGATCTTGCTGCAGCACTGAGCAAACACTGCTGGTCTCTGAGGCCAGCTGCCAGGCCTGGCTCCCTGCTGCAGGATGTCCTGCAGGGCTGGACAAGGGGCACAGAGCAGCTTTTCCCTCAGCACCCACAGCAAAGGGGCCAAGGAGTCCAACCTGGAAAAGAAAAACTGGAAGGGAGAGTGATGCCTTGAGTTTTAGCTTTCATGTTTTCCAGATTCTGTGCTGCCCAGGGGTGCAGTTCTGAGCTCACATTCAGTGTCACTCAGCTCTGCACAGGGCAGGGAGACAAAACAAATCCTTTTCCTGCTGAAGACCAAGGACAATTTTCAGGCCAACAGTACAAACAAGGGTGGGCTGAAGGGAAGAACAAGAAGGATGAGACCTCACAACTTGAAGCTGTAATTGTAATTAAACTTCAATATGAAAATGGACCAAAACTTATAAAAATGTGAGATCTTATGACCATCGTCCATTTTTGTGACCATTTTGGGTCCATCTTGGGTGTAACCCTGGCCAGGCTCTTGTGCCGCCCAAGGTGTACCCTAAAGGCCTTTCAATAAATATCTACTTTATTCTCTAGCTCTGTCCAGTCTCTGTTCCAGCTCAGCCTCCTCAACGCATCAAGGGTGTGACATGGCTCGAGAAAACCAGGAGTGGCTTGGATTGGGAAGAGAGGTTCACTGAATCTTCTCAGCACGTGCAGATCCAGAGCTTTAATCCACAGCAGCATCTTCCACAAGGGTTTGGCCTTAAAGGCAGTTTGGAGCTGCAACAGCCCAGGCTATCAGCCCCACCCCTGTTTCTAATAAAAGAGCTACTGCTTGGTTATAGACAGTGAAAAATAATTTTCAGATGTTGCTGCTACTCACAGCGGGGTGTAATAGAAACTCATTATCATTCACAAGTCTAACTTAATTACATTTTTTCTTGAAGGATTTTATGCTGTCTCAGTGGGAAGGGGGGATCATCTGCATACATTCAGGGCCTGTCTTTTCAAACCCTGGTAATATCTATGGTAAATGCCTAAGAAAGTTGGGGAATTACTTTAGGACCTTCATTTGATCAATGCAAGCTGCAGCATGGATTCACCAGACCCACAGGAAATATTGTCATGCCCAAAACCTGAATTGTTAGACAACGAGATGTTACCTTGCTGCTTCTGTGTGTGTTGCTTTCATCACATGGTCTGAAAATGAGTGATTTCTTCATTGGCCAAATCTTGGAGGCTTTTCTGGCTTTATTCTTATATTTCTTTCACAGGAAGAAATTTTCCTCCATAGAAGCCTCAAGGCATTACTGAAAATTGAAAAAGCAAAATAAAAGGGACTGGAATTCAACCTGGGATGATCAAAGCATTCCTCGTTTAGCCATAGATGATGTCTGTGGGCAGCCTGGTGCTGTCTGGGTGTGGTGGGCTCCCTCTCTCTGTTGTGTGGATAACCAAGGGGTGCAGCTCTGCAGGTCACTCTGCAGCTGGGTGTGGGGAGCCCTTCTCTGAGCCCAGCTCCTCCCGAGGCTGCTCTGCGTCCCTGCCCTTGTACAATCCACAGGGTCCATCAGGGAGCCAAAAATACCCAGACACAAAATGCCTTTGGGCATTTGATTCACGGGTCAGCTGCCACGAGGGTCAGCACAGCTTCACAGAGGCTGGGAGGGCTCTGCAGCCTGACCCCAGCCCAGCAATCACTGCTGCAGGGCGAGGCATGGGGTGGGTGGTCACAACCTGCACAGCAGCAGGTCAGGAAGGGTGACCTTTGCAGGCAGGAGCAAAAAAAGAGGTGAAAAGAGGTGAAATCAGCTGTATAATTAGCTGTGTAATTGAACTTTCTCCAGGGCAAGGAGCTCCAGGCCAGTTCTGCCTCCTGTGAAGTGCAGCAACGCCTCCAACCCCTCTGACTACAGAGGAATGAAAGCAGGGCCAGGAGTGCTTCACTGACAGAGAGCACAGATCCAAAAGCAGCTCTGATTGCAGGTTTAGCAGATGTCTTTGGGGTTAAAATGGAAAGATTTAGCCATTGCTATTGCCTGGCAGTGCAGAAGGCCCCAGTGGGACAGAGAGAGGCTGAAACAAAGCAAAAGTAATTAAACAGAAGCGAAGCAAAACAGGCAGCACTTCTCTGCTGATAATCTATGCAAACGACAAGGTTTCTTGTTCGGACAATCAATATACCAGCCCATTTCATTTCAGTTTTTTGTGGTTCCATGTACTGCCTGTATTGTGATAGAAACATTGTGAAGCATTGATTCACAGATAGAAATATATCTGGGTTGCTTGTGGTTTATTAAGAAGATCAAGATAACAAATGCTGCGTTATTGATCTAACCCAGAGGGACACTTCCTTTTTTTCCGCCTGTCGATGAAATCCCATTGTAATTATTTTTTCCCTTTTCTCACTCTTCCTTTCCTCTCACCTCTCCCTGTTTCTCCGGGGATGCAGTAATGAAGCAAGCACAAAAAGTGTCAGTCAGGGCTGGCAGTGGGCAGGAGAAGGGTAGAAGGGACACAAGCAGAGGGACTGCAAGGAAAGTGCATTTGCCACCTTGTATGGGAGTGCTAATTCTCTTCATCAAGGCTTAACAGGGTCAGAAGCTTAACAGGAGCTGAAGGAGCCTTTTTTGTTTGCACATTAGAAATCTTTAACTGTGAGTTTAAATCTTTATTTATTTATATGTGTTTATTTTTCAGGCCTGCCTACAGGCTCCTGTGCAGAGCTGGATTTACCAAACTCTGGGATTGCTGTGGGAAAGGGAAGGGAGAGCTGGTGATTTATGAGCAGAAGTCCTGCAAGTAGACAGGTTGAAGTGTGTATATCAGTTATGACCATAATGCAACAGTTTTTGGGACAAGCACAGAAAAAAGACATTTCTTGGCTCTTGGCTGGGGAGACAATGTTTGAAACAAGACCAACATTTAGTGGGGCAGGGTTTGGTGAGTCCCACTGCCTCGAGTCCAAGATGAAGCTTTGGTCTCCTGTGCCCCTCTTTAGGTTCTCTGAGTGTTTTCTCACCTGTCAATACTCAGGTCACGCAGATTTCAAGCAAACCTTGTCCTCTCTTCCCTCCCTAAGATGTTGCTCCTTCTGTGAGTTGGAGATCTCCTTTCAGGCAGTCACTGATGTTTTTCTATCCCTAATTTTTCAGGTAGCCATGGGTGCCTTGGCTGTGCTCTCTTTAGGATCAGCCTGGAAAATTCCAGCTGAATAAAACCATTCATCACAGTGAATAAAACCATTAAAGGTTGGGACAGGCCAGTTGTCCTGTCCTTGGTTACAGTGTCACCCTGGAGTGGCTCAGGATGTCCTTAGAGCAAACTAGTGAAGAGTCTGACATCTCTACCTGGAGGGCTAATGCTGGCCTGGAGGTGGAGGGGCACGGATGCCATTGCTTTGCTGCTGAACAGGTGATGCTGCAGCTTTTTGAAAATCTCCATTCCCCTCCCCATGGAGCTCCTTAAGCACAATTCAAATGGCTTGTCCCCTCAGAGGATCTGGCAGATATTCCTGTCCTTTATGCTTTTTATATTTTTGTAGCTTTGTATTTTTGTATTTCTATACTTTTTACACCTTCATATTTTAAAATGGTAATATTAATTTTTATATTTTGAACACTGGGACTCACTGATCCTAAAGGCCTTTTCCAACCTAAACAATTCTGTGGTTCTACATTCACCATAAGATCTTGTGTACTCAGCACATTGTTTCCTCCTCACATCCCTGAGGCTGCAGCAGGGGCTCAGTGGGACCTCAGTGCTCCCAGTGCAGCCCTGCCAAGAGCTGCCTCTACCCAGCTCTTGCTGCTGCTCCTCCTGCTGCCTCCATTTGTTGTTCAATTGGTACAGGCTGAGTTTTCCCACTCCATACATCCCACAGCCCTATAAAATTTAAAAGGCTTGCCTGGGTGTAATTGGGTTGTGTTTTGTTTATATAACCACAGCAATAACACATTTGAGAGAGCAGGAGAGCAAAAAGTCGAGCACAGCAGAGTTAGGAAGAGGCCAGAATGAAACTGGTTTGTACTTCCTTGTGCACTCACCTGTTCTGCCCATCTTTATTTGCAGGGCCAGATTGAAAAGCTCCCTGTCAGCACTTCATGTCCTTGCCAGGAAGATGAGGTGCTCTAACACTCCCAGAAAAAGCATCACTCACTGGTTTGGTTTTCCTTTCAACACAGGAATAATTTTGTTTGCTTTGTCCTGCTTTCTGAAGCACTTCTGAAACTCATTTGGGCTGGGCTGTTTGAAACCTCTTTAGCCTGATGTAGGCACTCCAGATATAAAATTGTAACCTTGTGGAAGATTTGTCATTATAATCCTAACCAGGTCTGATAAGGGTCACTAGCTGGGCAATGCTTCTGGTCCTGATGGTGATGCATGCGGCTGACAAATACAATTTATTTATTTATAGAAGAAAAATACAGGCAATCTGAAGGAACCTGAAGTCCCCTTCTTATTTGAGAGGTGACAGACAAGTGCTGGAGTGAACCAAGGCTCAGAAGCTCATAACATGACAGAGATGAATGGTGCTGCCTATCAGCCTTCTCACTGGCCTTGGACTGGGTGCTGAAATTTGAAAGGTTTCTGAGAGCTGTTCAAACCCAATGGTCACTTTGTGTTTGTGCCACTGTCAAGGAAGAATAAGGCAAGTCCCAAAAGCAGTTCAGGCTTTCTGTAGTTCATAACTACACTCCTGGTTTAGGTGGATGTGACAGGCAAGTAAACTCACTTTTGCCCAAGCAAAATAAGAACATTTCCTACAGCAGCAACAGCTTCCTTGCAGAGGTGGGAGAGGGCATGAATCAGAGACGATAAATTTTATATTCAGAGGTAGTCTGGCAAGTTCTTATGGCACTTAATAGCTGGCATACTCCCACTGCAAGGGAAGGAGAAAGCAAATTCAATCATTTATGTTACAAAAGTCCCACCGCTCTTTATTATGTGCACAGATGGTGTCTCAGGAGCATTGCTGGCTGGCAGTGCTCTGCATGCCTAATGCCAGCCAGGGAGCAGTGCTTTTCCAGCCCAGGTGATAATGGGAAAACTCTTTTCTTTCCCTCTGATAGAACCATGTGGTTTTCTGTTGCCCTGATCTTTTTCAGCCTTCTGATGTTTGCATTTTTGTAGTGGAGTTTCTCACAGATTTTCATGTAAACAAAGTGATGTTGTGGTAAATGTCCTTCTTGTTTTTTATTCCTCTCTTGAGGAGGGACAATTGATGGCCTTCTAGTTTGACCAGTGGAGTTGGAGAGGTGGCAACCTCATCCTCCAATCTGTGGTCATCGTCCAAAATCTATATAAATCAAAGTAGAAAAATAAACATCCCTCTTTTTGCCCTAATGACGTAACTGTGTGCGTGTCGTTCATTTCGTGTCCTATGACGACAGGTTTCCAACATCTTCCATTTTTACATTTCATTTACACCAACCTTCCAGGAAAAGACCACAACGTTATTGCAGAGGCAAGGGCAGAGAGAACAGAAGATGCACCAAAGAGAATGGATGATGCACCGTGGAGGTGAAAATCTGTTACTCTGAGCTTTTTCAGCCTTCTGATATTTGTATTTTTATAGTGGAGTTTCTCACAGATTTTCATGAAAACAAAGTGATATTTACATTCCTCTCTGGAGGAGGGACAATTGATGGACTTCTAGTTTGACCAGTGTGGTTGGAGAGGTGGCAACCTCATCCTCCAATCCATGGTCATTGTCCAAAATCTATATAAATCACAGTAGAAAAATAAACATCTCTCTTTTTGCCCTGACAACCTGACTGTGTGCATGTCATTCATTTCGTGTCCTATAGCGACAAAAATCTGTTCCAAACAGAACAACAAATATAGAGATGTTGTAGGACATTTAATTGGACAGGAAATGGAGTTACTTTGTCCTAAATCCTTTTATATAATGGAGACTTTTAAAGGGTAAAGTGTGAAATCAGCTAAATCTGTGGAAATATGTCAACGCTGGGGATGGAATGACCTCACCCGATGGCTTCTCGTTTTTTATGAAGGTTTTTTTAAAGCAGCAACACCTTCCATAAGAGCTGCATTTCTGCAGCTGTTTACACTCAGCCCCTGGCTGGCCTTTTCAGATCAGAGCCATCTTTCTGGAGCTGCCCACTCTTTGCTGCAGCAGTGTATCAATCACCTCACTCTTCTTCCCTGCTGCCCAGGTTTGGGAGAGTGCTCTTAGTAAAAGTTACAGGGCTGTGGAAAGGTCAGGTGTGCTCAGCCTCTCTTTACAAGTGCTGCTCTAAGACTACCATTTACTTTAAGCAATAAAACAACCGTGAGTTTATGCTTTCCCCCTCCAGCCTAAAGGCCTTGCAGCACTTAGCAGCTATTGTGTTATGATATACAGCACCACTAGGACACAGCAGAGCACCATCCCACCTTCAGAGGCAGGAGAAAAAAGAAACAGCACAGAAGACTCGGCTGACTTTTGAAAATCACAGATCTTATCTCAAAAAATGCTTTGGGCCAGTAGAATTTAATTCCGAGGTCCTAAGGGCTGATGGAATTTGGCATGGATCCATCTGATTTCATGCTGATAGAAGAATTAGTGTCGGCTGAGATATTTGGGGGCTGAAAAAACCCCAAACAAACAACATAGAGGAGATAAATACTATCATGTTGTAGTAGCTGCTGGATTTTGTCTTTATTTCTGCTTGTTGTGTGCTGTTGGATGGAAGTGAGCTTCAAAGGAGCAGCTGCACGTGGTCAGAAGGCCAAAGGTTTGTGGGGTAAGAGCAGATATTTCCCTTTCAATGCACGTCTGGAGTGCCTGTACATTGAATATGCTGGAGGTTGTGGATTTATTGTGTGTCACATCTATCAGGCCAACTCAGATAGTGACTGCAAAGGATTTCAGCTAGGATTTCTTCTGTTGAACCCCAGTCTAACTGAAGCTGAATGATTTCAGCAAACCACAGCCTCTGAGCTGCCTCTGGCTCCTACAGCTGAGAAGTAAAAGTGAGTTCCACAGGAGAATAGCTCAAGAGTTCTTGATTCTGGGCTTGTGCCTCTGCTTCCCCTGGGCTTCAGCAAGTTTGGATATTGAGGTTGCTCTGATAATCCAGACCTAACTCTCTCAGAGCTGAACACCCACAAATGGAGACAGAGCTTACTGAGAATTTTGCCCAGAATTTTTTTTCTTTTCCCACTTTCTCCTTAAAGGGCCTTTGCTACAAAACTCTCCAGATCTCTTTGATAACCCTAATTAATGAGGCAATTGCAGAGCACTTTATGGGGCTGTCCTCTTCCTCTGTTTAGGCCTTGTTGCTATAATCAGTGCTTTTCTCTCAGCCTTTCTTACTGCTTTATTGTTTGTGAGCTGAAAGGCCAAAGAAAAGAGCAATCCATGTTGGCCATGCCCAGATTGCCCTGGTGCCCCGGGGGGAGCTGGAGGCCACGCTCAGGGCTCTGAGGGCTGGTCATTTGTTTTAGCACGTAATTCTGCTGACTTCTGAAAGAAATTTAACATTTCCAGCCTTTCACCTTCAGCACTGCTGGCAGAGCTGACCCCAGGGGCTGGCCCAAAGGGAGATAATAAGATCCCTTGCTCTGGGAAGCTGCAGGAGTCAATAACAATGAATATTTAAGTGGTGAAATTTTCCACTGCCACCACTGAAGGTTTTTTTTTGTTTCTCCTACTAATTACTGCCATTAATAAAGTCCTGCCAACACCTGGCTAATGAGGACTCAGCACCAACTTTACTTAAACTGTGGCCTTTTTGTTTTCTTGGTTGTGCAATGTGTGTGACAGTTGCCAGGTTGCTGAGCACGGAGGTTTTAGAGCGGTTAATAGAATATGGAAACAGCCTTACAGGAAGCCCATGCTGATGAAAATAGAAGTTATTACTGAAAATAAGCTGAAAAAGTTCAGATAAATGCTAGTTCTGCTAGTTTCCTATCAGGTGTTCAGAGAAGTGGCTGTTGGGGTCTTCTGCTTTCCAGGTGAGGACACTGAAGAACCAAATCTGGCTGAAGATGTTGCAGATCATTTCAATTAGGAGCACTGGAGTAAAAAGGCTTTAAAGATCCCTTAACGCTACAACTATTCTAAGTTTTGTTTTCTGCTGCTGGAAGCCAGGACAGAGTCTGAACTCTGGAATTTCAGTTTGATGTATGTACACCAGTGTATGAAAAGAACTGCTCACAGGAAGGACAATAAAAATCTCCATTTTCTTCATTCAGAGCCTTTTGTTGAGGCTATGAACTCTCCTCCATCTGGATGACTCCTTTTATGGTGCTTAGAGGTGAAATTCCCAGAGTGCATGCAAGAAACTAACCAGCCCCTCAAGACTTGCCTCAAAGGGTGTTTTACAGCTTAAATTAATTTATTTGCAGCTTATCCATAAATCTTATTGAAGAGGAAGCTTTACCTATTTTTAACTATTTTTGAGTCAAGTGCCTCGGCAGTTGATCCTGATGGGCACAATGTTGTTCCATGTTGAGTTCTGGAGTGGGGATGTGGTGGGAATGCCTCCCATCTGAGTTTTGTAGGATTCAGGTGTGGGATTATTCCCTTTGCTGACACAGAGATGGGGCAACTGAAAGGCGTTTTAAAAACTTTCATTCCCTTTTCAGTCTCATGTGAAGAGTGAGACAGTACAGATGTTACAGTTCATGCCATCACAATCAGAAGCCAAACTATTTCCTAATTACAATACATTATAAGCTTTTCTTGGCCTATCAGCTTTTGCCACACAGTGCTGCTATTGCCTTAAATCATCTAAATCATCTAAAATTGCCTCTCATGGGTCCTACTACAGTGCACCTTTCATAGTTCTATTTCTCCAAAGTATCCAGTCTGTTTCCAAGGCCATCATTTAAAACTTGTTTCTAGTTCCATTTCTGTCAACAATGTTCATCCTCTTGCATGGCATTTCTAAGTCAGCATTTTTTGTCTCACATTTTGCATACAGATACAGACTATGTGAGCCTTCTGTCAGGCTTTGAGAATTCCCTACAAATCCATTTCCCACATTCAGGGGAGTCTGTGCAGGACAAGCTGTGAGGTGGAAGTCAAATCCTTCCCTCAGGAGCAGGTCTGAACCCTCTGGGAGCATGGAATCACTGCTGAGAAAGCTTTGGGGTGTAACTGCAGAACCAAAAAATCAGCCTGAATGCCATGGATGAGATCTGGGGCTGTGAATTTCAGTTTGACACCAAGGTCTGGCTTCTATCGTTTTAGAGTTGTTTCATGTTTATCCAGTGTAATTGCCATTAAATGCGAGCTCTCTGAGCTTTATTAAAAATAGCACCACATTAACCTAACGAGTTTTTACTGACAGGATTGATAACATTTATTAAAGAGTGTACATAATGTGTTTTCCTGCAATAAAAGATTGACCTGAGAGGTCTTTCTGATCCCAGTTGCTCCTGTTACAGGCGAACCATCAACAAGAGGACAACAGAGGCTCATGTGCCACTGGTGGGGCTGTGAAAGGGGTGTAATTAAAAAATATTTTAATGCATAATGAATCTGTCAGCTCTGGGGAAAAATATTTGCTCCTGTTCCCTGGAAGCTGTTGTGACAGCCTCCTTTGGCAGCGCTACCTCGTGGAGAAAGTGGTTGGATGCCACGGGACACCAGGAATTCCAAAGGGGTCTTGGGAGGGATGTGCTCCCCACTGACCTGTCCGTCCCTTCTTTGTGGGTGACCCAGGGGGTGGCGAAAAGCAGCAAATTTCTCAGTGTAGTCTGTGGAAGGGCTGACTCTGTGCTCCTGTCTGAGGGGAATGACAGATTTGTCTTTGCAAACAAGCAGTGGATGTGCTGGTAGATAAAACCAGCACTGAGAGATAAAAGAAACAGTGGAATCATCATCACTGATGGATGAATGGAAAAGAAGATATTTGCCTTTACAAACAAGCTGTAGGTTTGCTGATGAATGAAATTGGATATTGAAAGATGAAAGAAACAATGGGGAAAACCCAAAAATTCCATAAGAATTAAAAATTAAAAGGGGAGTTATACATTAAAGGGGAATTTTAGGTATTGGGCACTCCAGGAAGTCTGTAACTCTCAAGTACCTCAGCCAGTGGGGAAAGAGAGAGGGAAATGTGGCCGGGAAATTGGGATAAATAGGAGGCTGCATCCTCCAAAATTTGAGAGACTCCAAGGGAAATGCCCCATGGCCTCTTCCTTTATTGGAATAAAGTCAAAGGACTCCTCTGTCTCCTTTTTGGACATAAACCTCTGGTGTTTGTGGATTAATTTTCCTAACATGTCCCAGTACCCAGTCCCTGGGAGAGGTAATGGTGCCTGCAGTGATTCCTGGTGGGCCCTCCTGCCATTCCTCATCATCCTCAGGACACCCCAGCTCCTGAGCCATGGCCATAAGAGCAGGAGAATAATGGGGGGGGTGGCTATGAAGCCTCTGTGATAGATTTCAGCCCTGCTTTTCCTTAAAAAAAAAATAAAGGTTGAAAAGGAATTGTAATTGAAATGAGCCTGGTGAGGGTGTGGAATTTCCCTGGACAAGGTGGAGCACAGGTCAGAGCAGGCGGATGCTGTGTGGTTGTGGCCAGACTCTCAGTACCCACAACACTCTGGAAGTCAAGCCAGGCTCTTTTACACATCTGTATTCCTGTTTTTTCATCTCTGTTTGGAGTCCTTAGGGCCCTCAGCAAACTGTGGTGCTAAAAACTGAAATTCCTTAAACTGCTGGATTCAGCTCATCAGATTGGCTTCCATGTAACTTCTGGGCTTTCCTGGACATGGGGATCCTGAAAAGGAGCACCAGAGACCTCCCTTAGGAAGGCTTCAGCTGTGGGGTGTAGCCCTGGTTCCATGCTTGAGATGTTTTGGTTTTCTGAAATTCTTTTCCCAAGGAATTTTCTGTAAATAGGAGAAATGATTTTGTAAACTGTACCTTTGTTATTCATTCCTTTCCCTAGGAGGGACTTCTTGATGTCCCTCTGGTCTGACCAATGTGATTGAAGAGGCTTGCTTTTGTTTCACCAATTGAATTGGTCTGTGTAGAATACTATGTAAGGGAGACACATCTCAAAAATAAAGGAGCCATTTTCAGCCTTCTGAATCTCAGAGTCTGTGTCGTTGTGGTGTAAAACAGCATCAGTGGGGTGAATAAATGCAGCTTCCCATCAACAAGGGATGCCCTGGAAAGTGCTGGTGCAGATTGGCAGCAGATTTGGGAATGGCAGCAATGCCCTTACCACTGCTTCTTCCAAGGAGTGTGCTTAACTCTTGGCATTTATTCTGTTGTCATTTTTTTTACTTAAACCCCAAGTTTCCCTTAAAATAAATTAACAAAAGGTGGTGGAGTGGGAGGTGGAAAGGTTGAATCACAGAATTGATGGAGGAGATTCTGGGGAGAAAACTTTAGGAAGCCCAGGGAAACAGAGGACCAGGAAAAGGGGTAAAAAGGGAGAAGTAGTGACTGCTGCCCAGAAAAGAGAGAAAAAGTAGCTGGAAAAGAGGTGGTGGGAAGTTGGAATCACGTGATGGAGAGTTTTCTGCCCTTGGTGGTCCAATTGTGAAGGGACATGTCTGTAAATATTTAACAGGGAAGGTGCTGAGGGGAAATTGCCTGCAGCCTGTTTGTCTGGGGCAAGGTTTCACCTGCTCTCCGACGTGGAGGGAATGCAGACAGAGCCCTGTCAGTCAGCCCCACGGCCAGCAGGGACAGGACGTGACAGGGATTAGAACACTGAGAGCCAGGGATGAGAAACTGCTGCTCCCACAGACTGGGAAATAAAAGCTTCAGGTGGCATTTTTTATTTCCCTGTATTGCACCTTTGTTTTTAAAAGGAAGGAAAAGAATGAGATTATTTGTGGAGGTGTTAAGCAACAGAAAAATCCCTGCCTTCAAGTTGCTGCTGGTTTCTCATTCGTTATATTTTTTTTTCTTTATCCTGCATGCATCACTCTGGAGCATCTTCATGGGCTGAGGAATAAAACATGACATAACTAAGATGTACAGTGTGCTTTTTGGCTAAGTGGTGGGACTGGTGAAACATTACAATCATTTTTCTGCCTTTTATTCGAAATCATAAAGAGTTAAGTGCATCAGATTGCTGGGCTTGTTTATTCTTGCCTCCTGTGAAAGAAAAATTGAAGGAAGAGTGTGGTCGTTAATTTAGGAGTTTGTTGGGAGAGTATACTGACCATGACACCATTAATTGAAATAAAGGGCAGGGAACATCCTGAGCCACAGGAAAAAAATATAAAGGAATGTTTGGCAAGTGATATAAAATATGGGATCTCGAGGTTCAAATTTACTGCTAATGCAGTTCCCAGTTAGAAGTCAGTGGTGAATGTTAAGGAACAGGGAATAGAACAGAGCGGGCTTTGGGAGAGGACCTGGTGTGGAGGTTTTTTTCCCAGAGTCTTGCAAATTAATAGATATTTTTCAAAGTATATTCACTGAATCCCTACAGATCCCTTTCAACCTCTCTGTTTTAAGGAGTATGGAGTAATTGTGAGACAAGTTTCCAAAGGTAGGGATTTATTAAGGTAGACACTAAATCCATATGTAGATACCCAATATTTATTTGGGGCATTTTGCTGTCAGAAAATGTCAGCAAATAAATGATAAAAGGTGTCTCTGGGTGCCTGGGATGATTATTTAAGTACATTTGTAGATGTCTTAGAGAACCCTCTAAGAAAGACCAGGACAAGATCATTTATTTTAAATAACACCCAACTAATAGTCCTGTAAACCCAATGTGCTGCTGTTAAAAATGGTTTCTTTGTCTTCAATTCTTTTGATTATCCTTCATGGTTAAACAGGATGAAATAAAAAGAGACATGATACCCTAGAACTGCTCTTCTTTTCCTGAGGAATATCAGTGGAGGGAGGTTGCCCAGAGAAGCTGTGGCTGCCCCTGGATCCCTGGAAGTGTCCAAGGCCAGGTTGGACAGGGCTTGGAGCAACCTG
>JBBMKD010000067.1:3777405-3823107 GCA_037834095.1 Argya squamiceps | reverse complement strand
GTTGCTTCAAGCCCCAGTGTCCACCCTGGCCTTGGACACTTCCAGGGATCCAGGGGCAGCCACAGCTTCTCTGGGCACCCTGTGCCAGGGCTTGCCCACATTCACAGGGAAGAATTTCTTCCCAATATCCAATCTACTCTGTCAGTTTGAATCCATTTCCCCTTGTCCTGTCACTCCAGGCCCTTGTAAATTGTCTTTCTCCATCTTTCTTGTAGGCTCCCTACAGGTGTTGGATCATATGAAGTCTCTGATTTTTAATATTATTTAAGCCATGAGTGACTTCAGTGCTGGTGAGTGGCTGTGCTGGGGTGTGGGGGATAGAGAAGTTTTATTCTTCCTCTTTGTCTTTTTTATTTATTTATTTGTTTGTTCCAAAGTCTACAGTAAACACTGCCATAAACAATGCTGATGTAAAACAACTGCAAATTGAGGCATTATTTCATGCTATTTGTACCACAATTTTATTGCATTCACAGTTATTTACAGTATGTAAATAAGCTTCATAGTGTAGAAAAATGTTCTGCTATAACTCAGTTGTTTGAGCATTAAAAAGAAGGGGAGGGAATCAACCAAACCCCATAGAAACAGGCAGCAACAAGAGATTATGGATAATACTACGGATATTTTTTTTTGTTATAGGATTAGCTCTGTTTGAAAATAGCACCCATTTTCTGAAACACCGAAATCTGTGTACTTCAGCTACCTGCATTGTGTTATAAATCCATAATGACTATTTTCCATCAAATATCGTGTTACAATTTGAATTATTAAACGCTAAATTGCTGTGTATGGATTGTGAAGCAATGAGAATTTCCTGCTAGTTGAAAGGGAGAGCTGCTGTGGGTAAGAACTCAGCCTTTGATGAGCGTTGCAGCCTCTGTAGACATGAGCAATTATATGCAGATGGAGCCCAGGCAGCACAAAGATAAATGGAAGGTCCTTTCAAATCCAGCTCGCAGCATTCCCTACATGAACATGGACTGCAGTGTGATTGTCTGGCTTTTTCAGGGCTTAATTTTCATCCCACTGAATGTAAAGGTAAAAACATCTATTAATTTCAGCAGCAGCAGGGTGGGGTGTTTTGGGGAGTAGATTAAAGCAGGATAAAAATTTTTGGAGAGAGAGAGAGAGGTAGCAAACTTTGGCAGAAAAGTATTACTTGGGTGCAGGTAGCTTGAGGAACCTGTTCAGATGGGGAAGAGGCTTCTGTGTTTACTTTTATGGTTTGTATTGGTGTGCTGGGTGTGTTTCCAGGACCCTGACTGAGGATAATGTCACATTTTTCCCTGGAGGGACCACAGTGTTTGGCAAATATAGCATGAAAATAAGCCATTGTAATAAAAGGCAGCAGAAAGGAGGGATTCATTCTGGCAGTCCTGGCCACACAAAGGGATTTTTGCAAGCCAGGTGAAGTTTGTGCTTGGTGGGCCCAATAAGGAGACAGGATACCTGCAGGTGATCTGTTCTACATGGTTAGAGGAGCCAGTGACCTCCCTGGGCAGGGATGAATGGACACTGTCAGCTCCACACATGTTTAGAGATCATGAGAGGATGAGAGAGGTGCTGTCCAGGATTCATATGCAGTGCTCAGAATGTGTTTACAGAAAATAAAGTCCCACGTCAAGCTGTCACGGGTGATGCTGGTGTGGCTGTGTCTCACCCAGCCACTGCTTGTCTCCTGCTTCCTGTAGTCACTGACAGGATATGATTGCTGCTGAACGTGAGCACAAAGCTCTTCATCCTGCTTGGAATTCGTATCCTGGTTCACACAGAGATGAACTCTCAGCTTCTCTGCAAAATATTTAGAAAGCTAGACAAATCCCTTCTGTCAACTTTCATCACAAACCACGGTGTGAGATGGCTCTTTCCACCACTGCTGCCTTCTTGTCAGGACAGGCAGTGCCTTCCTGGCAGCCTGCAGAGCTGCCCCTGCCTGCTGAGAGTCTGCTGGAAGCTGTGCTGGCTTGGAGGGACTTTGTTTCAGGGCAATAAATCACCTTTTTGGCCAGCAAGATTTCCCACTGCTTTTCCCACCAGCCAGACCAATGCACCTGCATGCAGTGTGCTGTCACACTGTTGGGTCTGGCTGGGAAAACAGAAAGTCTTGAAGGCCTAAAAGGTAACAAAAGCAAATGTGGTTAGGATCCAACTGCTGGGTCACATCAGAGTGGGGAGAGTCTGCCCTGCCATGTGTGGTTCAGTCCTCACTCTGTCCTTCTGCTTTGCAGCCCTTTCCAAGGGCAGGGGAAGGTGCTCCAGTGGCTGTGCCATGCCCTGGGACAGAGCAATATCTGCTGCACCTTGTCCAGGGCTGAGCTGCTCTTCCAGCCTGTGGAGGTGTGTGATTGTGATGTGTCCACCTGGATGTTTTGAAAGCACATCAACAGCAGCTCTTCACAAACTCTTTTGGATAAAAACTGTGGAAAACAGATTCCTTGCCCCTCTTTAAGCCTGATGGCACTGCCATGGTGCAGAGAGAATTTGGAGTGGTTTGGAGGCAGCCTTTGAAGAGCAGAAAGAAGCACAGCTATTCCTTCATTATTATTTTTTTCAAGTAGCACACGCCTGGTTTCTCAGCTTTTATTAGACTGATGTTGTCAGGCAGGAACCTCCATTTCCTTTCACCTCCAAGTGCATCCCCCAGACACTTTTATCTTTGCTTCCTTTCCCGTTTCTAGGAGTCAGGGATGACATCACTCTCCCAAGCTCAGTGTGCTGGGATTTAATTGGTATCAGAAAAAAACCCAACCAACAAAGGAGGATGAGCTGTGTCCAGGGTTTTCAATGGTTGTCGTGGTCAGGCCCCCAGTAATGTGCTGCAATGAATCAGCACCTTGCAGACATGGAATAAATTAGTCTTGGGAAAAGAACTTCACCATAGAAACAACATAAACTTTGTTGTATTACTCTAAGGTGCCCAGTAATTGCTGTTGATTGGAAGGGAAAAGCCATCCAGAGGAGAAATGCAATTTGTTGCTGTGGCTACTGGCTCCCAGATTTATTATCTCTCCTCATTCTCCCTAAATGTTGTAAAACACACCACACATTCGGTTTGCTTTCTTGTTTTGATGTTGTTTTTGTTTTGTGGTTTCATTTATTTATTTATTTATTTATTTCAGAGTAAACCCTGTCTGCAGGTTTATAGCACTGGCAGGTGCAGCATCACTGTGGACTTGCACTGTAACTGCTCAGTGCTGGCATTTGTTCAGAGGCTGCCACTGAAACATAAAACCCCTTTCCCTGAAGGTGCCTCATCCTGAGGTGGAGCCCAGCCTTGGCTCTGTGCTAAGGGAAAAGTGGAGAAAACATCTGGGATATTGGGTGGCCATGACAAGAGTTTTCACAGTTTCAGGGAAAAGTGGTTCTAATGCACATACACATATTGGGGATGAAAAATAAATACATTCATTTCAAAGATGAATTGCATGCACAATGTTTTATACTTATAAAACTGGGAAGGCAGCGTGAGGCACAAAGAATAATTTCAGAGTGTGGGAGAGCAGCTTGCAGTACTAAGGAGGAAGGGAGGGCCTTTCCCTAAAGGAAGAGGCAAAGTTGATTCTCCTGTTCCTCTCTTGGATTTTTGGGTGAGCTTGGAAAAGTCCTTCCAGCCCCTGAGTACAGTAACAACACTGCTCACCTTGGTGCTGAGAGTGGACAGGTATTGCCCTGAGGTGCCTTAGACTGTGAGGGATGCTATTGCTGCTCTTCATACTGATAAAACTCGTTGCAGAGTGAGCATTTCCCCTCTGCCTTCCACTGACAGGGTTTTGCTTTTCATGGGAGGAGTCCAAAATTCCAGTAACATATCTTAAATTCATGTCCTGCAGAACGAAGCCATGTGTTAAACATGGCACAGGAAATTGTTATACCAGAAATGAAAGCTAAAGCATCAGGAGAGGACAGTGTCTTCTTCAGAGGCTGCTTTTTAGCACAGTAAATGAGGAAAAGATGTTGTCAGCTCTTACATGGTCTGGGAGTTAAGAAGTCTTAGTGGTATCTCCTTGACAGGAGCCTGGCTCTTGATAGAGGGGTCTCTTGGGCCAGCTGCAGCTTTCTGAGATCTCCTAATTTCCCCTGAAAAGATGCTCAGAGCTTTATTTGGACTGCCAAATGAATATTTAGATTAAATATCCTGATTTACCATTTGGAAAAAGAAAAAAAAATAGAATTTTTCCTCACTCTGGAAGAGGGTTGTTTAGTTATGTTGGCAGTAGAAGGAAATTCAGTAGGGTACAGGAGACTCGTGAAGCAACCACTGTGCTCTCCTGGGTAATATTCTTCACTTTTCCCTTCCTCATGTGATCTGACTGCTGGGATCTCATCTAAAGATCCTTCATCTATCCAAGCAGAGGCTAAAATCCCCCTCCTCATCACCACCTCACACTCTTTGCCTATTGTTGCCTCATGTTTGCTGCCCTGTGGTTCCCAGCCTGGGTGTATCTCTGTGTTCAGTCAGGTCATGGGTTTTTGTATCCTGTCAGCCACAGTCTGATGTTTTTGCTCTCAGCCCCTTCACTTTGTGCAGCTCCTTGCTGGGTCAGCCTGTGCCAGTTCAAGTGCCACAGGTGATGGAGCTTTTGTTTTGCAGCTCCTCAGTGCTGGGGGGTGAGAGGTCATTCTGCAGAGCTGAGACTTTATCTCACTGAACATGAGGCTGCATTTTCCAAATAACTCAGGTTTTGGACTGGTCAGGCACCAAAAGACCTCCAGATTTTCAAACCTGCCTCACCTACTAATTCCCTAATGACAAACCTCCCAGCCAAACCTGGGGAGCACGGGGCAAGCTTAGCTGTGTAGATGTTTGTTAATAAAATGGGATTTGCTCTGGGATCTTGATAGCAGCCTGAGCTTTTCTGCAGATACAAACTGCAGCTCCTGGGTGCTGTGAATTTGCAGAAACACGAGTGTTGACATGAGGCAGGGAAGGACTGTGCAGCCCAAAGGCAACATGGCCCATGAGCTCAGGCAGAGGGGTCCAGGAGAGCCAGCACACTCATCACCACAGTTCACTAATTACCTCAATTACTGTGGCAGCTCCCTGATCCCATGCCAGCTCTCGAGCTTGTTCCTTGATCCCTGTTTAATGACAGAGTACTCCCCTTGTTAATTTTTATATTTATGGCCCCTGCCCTCACATTCTTTGGGTCTGTTAAATTTTATGCTGTGTGAAACTGCTCAGGATTCAAGGTGACCCTTGTGCTACCCCAGCTGGATGTGCACCAGAGCCAGCCCAAGTTCCCAAAAGATTACAGGAAACTTGAAAATTCTGAAGTAACAAGTGCAAAGTGGGCAAATAACATGTAACAAGTGGGCAAATTCTGGTGTAACGAGTTCAAAAGTGCTCTTGTAATTCTTCAGCTTCTAGAACTAGTTTTGTGTCAGGAAACTTTTTTCTCCAATTAAAATAGGCACTATTTTTTCACACGAATTCATGGTAAAGAATCTATGTGTTACCTCTGGAATGTGGAGGATTTCAGATTCTTGTTTGGCTTATGTTCTCTATCAGCTAAAAATAGTGGATTTTTAAAATGGTGATATAGCATCCCACAATTTATTTATGGTTGCAATCAAATACTGTTTAAACTTCAGTGGTTGTATATTCTTATTTAATGTAGTTTTGTCATGGATTTCAGTACATTCACAGGCTGAATTGCTGTTATAATTTAAATGAAGGCTTTTTTCCCTATTCCAAATGAAGTTATCAGTTCAGCCATAGGTTTTTAAGAGAAGCAGGGAGATTAATGTAATAACCCAGGCTAACTTCTGGACTAACACAAGTCATAGGATTTCAGGCACTGACGTATCCACCCCAAAAACTTCTGGTTGACCTGGAATGAAAATGTGTGTATGTGTGTATAAAATTCAATCTTCTTTGAAAGATAGGAAATGATGGAAAAGCTACTGCATCCCTTGGCAATCTGTTCCAATTTGTTAGAATGAGTTCTCCTAACTCTTCCTCAGACCTTCATTCAGATAAGGTTGGAATCATTTAAACCGCCTGTCTCATCTCTCCTTTGCCTGTAAATGTTTTCTGTTGCCAGTGCTTCCAGCTGCTGTTCAGGTCATTCCCACACTTAATTTCAAGAGTTCATTGGAACCTCTCGTTCTCTGCACAGCCCCTGGGGTTTTGTTCTATTTGAAAAATCAGAATTATTTATTTGGCTTCCATAACAAAATGTATAGGAAAACTTCACACAAGGAAACAGAGGACAAGTCAGCAATTGCCTGATTGTAGGAAGGTGTCAGCTCACCCCAAATGCTGCTGGGTGGGTAAATAAAGGAAATGGTGCTTGTGGGTTTGATTTTTCCATCTGTAAATAACACAGTCACTTTTGGAGGCCAGTCCTGGTTTAATCCCAGGATCTCAAACTCCCATTTGTCTTAGGTTGCAATGTAAGATGTAATCAGCAGTCTGTATTCTATCACCAGCTGTTCAAACCAGCTGGGGCAGTGGTTTTTATCCCTTCCAGGCCCCACCCTCCCCCCAGGGGATCTCTGCTGTCCAGGGGCCATCCAGGCTCACTGCAGGGCTGAGACAATTCCATCATCCCACGGGGAGATGCTGCACCCAGGGGAGGAGCCCAGCATTCCCACCTGGATCAAAGCTGGCATTCAGAACAGCAGCACAGCCTGTGTGCACTGCATTCCCAGAGGGAGCCCAGACCCAGCTCAGCACCACTGGGCCTTCAGAGGGAAACTCCACCCTCCTACAGGATCATCTCTGCTCCACCAGAACCACATCTGTCACTGCAGGAGGGCTGGGCTGGACTGACACCAACACCCTGAGCAACAACAGGGTGTCACGTTCTATTCTGACTCTGTCAGTGTTTTCTTTCTTTTTGTTTGTTTGCTTTTTTTTTTTTGTATTACTACATTTTTACTTTAATTTTCCTAGTAAAGAACTGTTATTGCTATTCCCATATCTTTGCCTGAAAGCCCCTCAATTTCAAAATTATAATGATTCAGAGGGAGGGGGTTTACCTTCTCCATTCCAAGGGAGGCTCCTGCCTTCCTTGACAGACACCTGTCTTTCCAAACCAAGATACATCTCAAGCAGACTCTTGAGTCTCCCTCTCCATCAGGGGTGCTGCCTTGGAGCACGTGGTGCAGCCTGAGTTCTGAGTGTGCTCTGCCTGCTCTCTGCACTGAGGTTTTCCCTGGAGGCAGCAAGTGAAGCTGCTGGGGTTTAGCTGGGGGTATTACTTGAGGTGCATTGCCCTGGTGTTACAGAATCATGGAGTTATTTAGTTTGGAAAAGACCTCCAGGATCACCAAGTCCAACCTGTGACCAACTCCCACCTTGTCATCTAAACCAGGGCAGGGAGTGCCACATCCAGCTTTTCCCTGGACACCTGCAGGGATGGTGACTGCCCACCTCCCTGGCAGCCTGTTCCAGTGCTTGACCACCCTTCCAGTGAGGAATATTGAAGCTGTGTATCCACGGGGGCTGGTGCCCTGTTAAATCCTGGGTGTGCCCCCCACCATCAGCTCCATGCTTTCAGTCTGGTCTCACCCTGGCTGTTGCAGCTCACCTGGTGCCTGTGGAGAGCACTGGCTCATTTCACCTCCTTGCTCTGGACATTCTGCTTTGTTTCATTTCCTTCTGATTCCCCCCACTTTTCTACCTCTCTTTGCTCCCAGGCCATTCCCCCACATTGCCCTTCCACTTGGCCTCGTGTTCATGTTCACTGTCCTCTGCCTTATTCCCCTCACAATTCAGTGTCTCCTTGTAAATCCACCTCAGCTGCTCCATGCCCGCCCTGTGCCTCCAGGCACTTCTGCCGGCACAATTTCTGAGCATTTTGTCAATGTTTCCATCCTAGTTACCCATGGGATCTGCTCACCATGTGAATTCCCTGGCTTTTTAGCTGGTCACATCTCTGGGCAGGAAGGGGAAAGAAATAATTGCTGCAGGGCACAGGGGTCAGGGTGTTTGGCTGCTCCTTTCCTACTCTTTAACAACCTGAGTGTTGGCCATTAACCATGGTAAAAACAGCTGCCTATTTCCAAGTATATTGGAATATATTCATGAGTATATTGTGAGAAGATATGGAAATCTGGGTACTCTGTTTAATAGCTGGAATTTAAAATGTTGGGGTTCTTTTTATTCTGATCAATCAACATGTTTTTTTTTCCTTGAGCACTGAGCACTGCCATTCTAGAACCACCATAACCCCTCAATTAAATGAATATTTAAAGCTGTAAATTGCAATGAACAGGAGTGCCCAGAATTGGTACCCAGTGCTGTCCGTTCCACATGAATTGCAGAGCAGGGATACCCACGCCAGCAGATGGAGAACCTGCCCAGCACCACATCTGCCAAATCACTGGCTGAGCAATGCTCAATTAGCAAACTGGAGCTGCCAAGGGATGCTCTGATGGTGTGTGCAGGCATGGTGTGGGGTTTGCATCCCAGAGCAGCTGGGGAGGGTCTGCAGCCCCCAGCTGATGGTTCCTGAAGGAAGAGCTGCCTGCACCCACAGTGTGGGGGTGCTGGAAGGATCCAGGGGGTTCAGGCCTGAAGGCAGCTCTGGAGAGGAGCCTGGTGTTGGTTTCCAGGCTCCACACTGAAGCTGATGGCATCTCCTGAGCTTCAGTGGTTAAATGGCTGCTTAAATATTTTATAATATCTTGCATCTTTCAGTGAAATACACCTGGGACTGTCAGAGTCCCCTGGAGATCCCAGCCTTTGGCTGTGTGGTCCCGAAGCTCTCTCCTGGTCATGGAAGTCACCAGCAGCAATGTCAGGGAGATGCAGTTGCTGTAGAGAACAGGGGAAGCCAGTGTGGGATAAATTTGAGGAGAATTTTCTAATTTCAAAAGAAGTGATAGACTGCTGCATCTTCAGGACCCTGCAATCCCAGGGTACAATAGGGAGAGATGCTGCAGGAGCACCATGCTGGATGACAATGAATGCTTCTTTGCATTAGATTTACATTTTTTAGGGAGAAACATTTGCTAGTGGTGAGTGATGGTGTGGTCTTTGGGGGATTTTTTCATCTTTTTTCATTCTGATCCACTGATAAATCTTAACTCTTCACATTCTGTTGTTAATTACCTGAGTGACCCTTTTCAGAGCTGATTGGCATTTGGACAGGCTGGGCAGTCTGGCCCACCAGGTCCAGTCTGGAAGAGCAAAAGCAAAAAGAGTGGGAGGCAGAGGTGGCATAGCCTGCCAGCTCTTGGAAAGAATATTCCAGTTTCAGGGGGCTGGAGAGTTGCTTCCTTTGGATCTTTCCTCAAATGCCTCCCATGCCTTTCTTGTCCCAGGCCCAGTCTGGCGTGGCTGGGTCAGTTTGATTCCCACAGGATGCACAGTGCAGCCAGGGCAGATTCTTGGATGTCTGAGGGAGGAAACCTGGCCCTGGCCAAGTCCAAAGACAATCTTCTCCAGAAGGGTTTTGGTTGCTGCTCCAAAGTTGCAGTGCTGCCAGCACAGGAAATAAAGTAGGAAACTAAAAAAAGAGAAAGCAACCTCCTCCACAACCCACAGAATCATAATCTTTAAATCATGAGATTTGGAAAACAAACAAAATGTCATTAAATTTTTTTATTGTGGTTTCTTTGACTTTTAATCTTCTTACTCTCACGGGTGATATTGTTCTTCATTTAAAATTCCCCGTAACCACAGACTCCTCTGATGGAGGCTGGGATAATCCTTTCTGAGGAGAGTTACCATGAATTAATTTCTTGTCTTGACTCTTTTCCTTCCCTTTTTGCCTACTTCACCCTACCTTTTTGTTATGCAGAGACCTGCACTGGAGCTACGAAATGTGTCTGGGGAAAATGATAGAAAAAATTAATGTAACTACTTCACACATATTATGTCTTCTGATCATTTTTTAATAAAAAATTATATTGCTTGCACAAAAGTTATACATGAAAGTGTAATTGCATCATCAACTGCTGTCTAATTGCCAGGAAAAATATTAGCCCAAACAGAGCTTAAAGTAACTTAGTGTTATAATTAAATTTAGAATCTTTCAATGTATCTTACAAAATGCTTCTCAGACATTCCAAGCACTTAAAATAATTTTAAATCATTCTCGTTTCTTTATACAGTTTCTGTCACCTCCATGGTGATGTAAATTATTCAGCAATTACAGTAAATATAAGCTTAATTAACTGTAATTAACTGTCCAAATCACTAGCAGTAATATATATTTTATTTTCATTCTCTTTTGATTTCATGGCTTCTAGAGTAATTTTTTGCTTGGTGGTGGAGAGGAGAGTGAAACATTGGCCTCTGCAGAGTGATCTGGAGCAGAGGTGTGAGATAAAAACCCACCAGGAAATGGGCATCACCTGGCTGGGCTGCATTCTCACCTGTCTGGGGCAATTCTCAGCCTCTATCAGTACCAACCTGTGTTTAATAGAAAAAAGTTCAGGCCATCAAATATCCCTTGGGAATGTTGGTTATTAATCCTTATTCCTTGGTCTGTGACAGTTGGTCTCATTTTTTATTTTGCAGTGGGAAAGAAGAAAAATCTCGTGCACAGAGCTTGGGATTTATATCCACCCTACAAAGGGTGTGCTCCTGTCAAATCCATCAGAGGCTGCCAAGAGAATGTTGGGCTTTTTTTTTAATTTGATGGGAGAGGGAAGGAGAGGAGGGGGGATGTTCCTGATACTTTTATTCAACTGACTAAAGAGCTCATGTTAACATTCACTTCTAAAAACACAGCGTTGGCCTGTGTGTAAAATGAGCTTTGAAGTGCAGAGCTGACTAAGCCCAGGGGGAAGCGTGTCTTCTATTAACAACTGCTGCTACACTGCAGCAGCTCCACTGGAATGTTTAGAGGAAACCTTTTCTGTGTGAGCAGGAGGGGTTTTAGGTTTTCAGGGCTGTGGCAGGAGGTTCTGGTGACCCTCTGTCCTCCTCCTGCACCCCTGGGAGTGCCTGGAACCCATGAGGGGGTGGCAGGGCCGGCACGTGGCAATAATCAATAATAAATTTGTTCACTGAGGTGAACAAGTCACTCTGCATTGGAGATCTTTGGATTTTAGATTAGTGGCATGGTAGTGGGTTTGAGGTTGGGGTGTTTTTGTCTTTGTTTTTTGGGGGGGTTGTTCTGGCGTGGTATTTTTGTTTGTTTGTTTGTTTGTTTGGTAGGGTTTTTTGTTTCTTTGGGTTTTTTTGTTGTTGTTCAGGTTTTTTTCTTGTTGTTGTTGTTGTTTGGGCTTTTGATTTTCTTTTTGGTGTTGAGGTGTCTGAGGGCCCCCAATGGCATTTCAGTAGTTCAGTGTGGCATGCTGAGTTCTGGTTCTTCAGGATGGGCTTAGGTGCTTCTAGAAAACATTTTAGCAAAAAATCCACAGTAGTGTGATATACATCTATACCTCTGCAGATGTATTTTAAATATATGTATGTGTATATATATACACACATATATATGTGTAAAAACATATATAATTATATATATAATCCTTAAACATTTATATATACTATTTATTAAATTATATATTTATATCTGTGTATTATTTACAATAATTTATATAAATTTATATTTTAGCTATAATCTATATTTTATATAATTGATATTAAAATGTATATATATAATATATAACATATACTTAAATATATCTATTTATATACTACAGCATGTGGAACCATTCTTTCCTTTCTTTAATCTACCTTGCACAATGGAGATTTATCTGGGAGACATCAGCTTGCAGCTCTCTTCTCCCTCTCCTTCCCACAGTGATTTCCATCCTTGCTTCTACATCCTTCACAGAGCCCCAGAATACATCCCATTCACTGATGGGACTGTGCTGAGCACAGATTGGTGTAATTAGGGAAAAATCCTTCCCTGTGAGGGTGGGGAGGCCCTGGCACAGAGCAGCTGTGGCTGCCCCTGGATCCCTGGCAGTGCCCAAGGCCAGGTTGGATGGGGTTGGAGCAGCCTGAGACAATGGAAGGTGTCCCTGCCATGGCAGGGGTGGCACAGGGTGGCTTTAAGGTCCCTTCCAACCCAGACTGTTCTGTGATTCCATAATCCTGTCAGAGATATTCTTCAGACCAGGTTAAAAGCCTGTCCAAGGCCAGAGGAAAAGCTCAGTATCAGTGCTGGGATTAGACACTTGCAGTCCTTGGCTTTGAGATCTGGGGATCTGAGGCTGGCTGATACAGGATGAAATACGAGCATCCTGAATTTTTCATGTTGCAGTTCAAGTATATTTGGGCTAGATTCATCAAAGGAATAACCGGGAGAGATATTTTTCATTTGTAGAATCCTAATGAATACATGACACCTCTATTCATTATTTATCTGCTTTCGTATTTTAATTAATAGTTCTACTGGCCATTTCTGGGTTTTTTTTCCCCTTATTTATAGAAAGCCATCACTTCAAGAATATTGAGTCATGCTGCTGTTTGTTACCTTCAATAACTTTTCCTTAATATTAGGACGGAGTGAACTTTGCTGTAACTTTTAAACATATAAATGAAGGAGAAGAATGCCATTTATTTTACTGTTCCTTTGAGTCCTGTCAAGATGTGTGGTTTTTCTCCCCCTAAGTGCTTTTACAATGCAGCTGACACAATTTTAGCCAGGGTAGGTGGTGCTTCTTGTGCGGGAAGGAACCACTAGAGGACACCACCAGACGACACAAAAAGCAAACAAACACTGCTGTAAACAGAGAGGGTGGGGGGAAATCAGTAGGGATGGGAAAGTGCTGATCCCTGAGATTTTGTGTGGATGGATGAACGAAGCTAACCTAGCACCTCCTTACTGCCAGCCAGAACCCTTGGGCTGGCATGGACCAAATCCTTGCAACCCCATGGACCAAATCCTTGCTTGGGGTTGTCCTGTGCAGGGCCAGGAGTTGGACTTGATGATCCCTGTGGGTCCCTTCCAGCTCAGGAGATTTTATGATTCTGGGACTGGATTCTGAGCTTTATTCCTCAATGTTCTAGAGCAGATCTGTGGGGAGGAGGCTCTCCCAGGAGCTCTGCAGTCACTGACCTGGAGGAGCTCTGGGACTCTGAGTGAGGATGAGGGTGAGGTGACATTTCTCACCATGGGAGCCCTTGTCACCCCTGCAGTGCTGGCCCTCGGTGGTTTCTGCAGGACAGTCTTTCCAGGGAGGAAAAACCTCCTGATCTGCTGAAGCAGATGGTGGAAGTATAAAGCAGATTTCTCCCTTGCAGGTTGCCCTTTAAAAAAGTGGCTTCAAACACATGGAAAGGTTTAAAACTTTCAAACCACAGCTTTAATAACAGGATAATGATGTCAGCAAAGTAATTAGGGCTGGGAGATGGCACAAATGTCAACATTTTACCTGTACAAAAGCTGCACCCAAGCCCTGTACAATGGTTTTTACCATTTGTGAAAAAGCAATGCCAAAACCTGCCCATTTCAAGCATCTCTAAAATACTCAAGGCAAATTAAATGTGAATATTTGCAGAAGGATCAGATTACAAAGTCTGGTTCTTGGGCTCTTGCCTCTAAACCAAAAGTGAGAGGCAAAAGGGGACAGGGGGATAAATGTCTTTTCACAAGACTCTGCAACCCTAAATACAACCCCCCCATAAAACCCAGCTGAAAAATTGCCTGTTTTCCATGTGTCTCTCACATCTGTGTGGTGCAGTGGATACCAGAGGAGCTGTGAGGCCTAGGGATTTCTTTGAGGTCTTTTAATTCCACAAAAAGTATGTAAATCATGTGAAATCTCAGCTCTGATGATGATGATGGTGGTGATCTTTCTTCGCTGAGTTCCCTTTCCCTTCCTCATTTTTCTCCCCTTTCCTCTTAGTTTTTTCCTTTTTTTCCTCTTATTTTGTTTTTTTTTGCCTCTTTTTTTGTCTGCCTTTTCTTTCCCCTCTTTTTTGTCTTTTTTTTTTTTTTAACCTTTTTCCTATCTTTTCGTCCCTATTTTTTTTTTTCCATCTTTTTCCTCTGCTTTTCCCCTCTCTCTCACCCTTTTCTTTCACAGTGCTGTGACCCTGTCAGGGGTGGCAGCTCCCGGTGCCACCCGGGCTCTGTCCTTGCGTGTCGCGGTCACCAGAGGGGGACAGAGCCCCACGCACGGAACCCGCGGATGTTCCGCTCCCTCCGCCGCCCAAAATCCCCCTCCAGCACTGATTTTGGGGCGGCAGCTGCGTCCCTGGGTGCCCCCAGCCCAGCCCTGGGTGTGATGCTGGTGCCACACCACAGGGACCAGCCTGGGGTCCCCTTGCTGTCACATGGCACCGGTGTCCCTTTAGCCTGGAAAAGATGTGTGTGCTTAAACTCTCCACCAGCCCTTGCAACAGCTGGAAATTCCCTGGGGATTGAGCAGAAGATTGAGCTCTATCGAAAACTCAGCTTTGGAGCTGCTGGTTTTTTCCTGTCTATTATTGTGACAGAAATGCTCTTTAAAAATGACTGTTCCTATGTTTAAAGATACTTGTTTCCCCCCAGTTTTTGGTCTGGTTCACTGAGAACTGGCACACACCAAGTATTTAAGTTAGCAACACCCATCCAGGAGAGGAATTTGCAACTGACAGCATTGGAAATGAGAGGAGAAGCAAATTTGATGAGCATTTGGCTTTTTCAATAGCTGGTTATGCCTGATTGGAACCCGTGGGGAAAACAAATGCAATTATTTGTGCGAGATTGAATTTCATTGCCAACAGAAAATACAAAATCTGTCACCTGCACCTCGCTGTTACTGGTCCTGGGCTGGAGGATGCTCCAGCAGTGACAGAGCAGAAGCAGCCAGCCCTGAGCCAGGTATGTGCTCAGGTTACCCATGTCCTCCTGTCCCACTGCCACATGTGACCCCTGAAATGTGGGTCACCCAGATGGAGGGGCGAGGCTCCCTCCCAAAACCATGGAGATGGCAAAGCAGCTCCCTGGAACTGAGGGCCAGGCTGTCCCCAGGGGATGCCCTGCAAGCCTGGCTTTGGTTGTGTGGCTGGCCAAGCCTGGCAGAGCAGAGTCTGTGAGACCTTCAGACACATAAATAACCCTTGGCTTGAGTCCATTTCCTCAGCTCCTGACAGCTTGCAGTGCTCCCTTCTCCAGACCCTCAGTGTCAGACCCTTGCCTGAATCCAGCTGTCCCTGGTAATTGAATTTTTCTGCCTCAGGCTGGGAGTTTGTATTGGTGTTTGAAGTGAAGCATTTCAGCGTGGTCACACTGGGCTTTGAAGGTCCCTGTCTGCCACCAGGGGTGGTGGGGACAGTCCCATCTCCACGGGGCCAGTGCAGGGTCCCAGCTGAACCCAAACAGCAGCTGGCTTAGGGAACTGAGGAATTTTCTCTTATGCAGATGGGAGAGACCAGACAGTACTGAGAGTTTATTCTGGTGGATGTGAAAAATGCATTAAATGTTTTTGAGAGAGCCACCAAGTGCTGTTTGGACAGCTGGTGGCATCTTTGCAGCCTGCGGGGTGGCACCCACTGATGTGGCCCTGCTGTCAGTGATGGGATAGGAGGCACTGAGCTCCAGTGTCCACTGTCATGGGCAGTGACAGCCACAAACCTGGAGCAGGTCCCCGTGGTCACAGCCAGGGGAAGGCATGAGCTGGAGTGCCCCTTTTCTGCAGACGGAAGAGGAATTTAAGGTGGAGGCAGTGACTAGAAACCCAGCAGAGCTGGTATCTGAGACTCTCTTTCTCCTCCTTAAACCATTCATTGTAATTACCGTGCAAACAGAAGGCCTGGCTAATTATTACGTGGTTTGGTGGGTGTAAATTTAAAGTGTTGTTCCCATGCAGTCACACAGTGAGGGAAGAGTTTTTCCTTCGAGTTTTTCTCATTAGCTCCCTGCTTCCAGTTTCTCCCTGGACTCGGCACAGCCAGTTAATTGTCATCAGAGTGGGGAATGGCTCTGAGCCCCCATCAGCACCAGGGACTGGCACTGCCATCCTGGAGAAGCAGCAGAACTGCACACAGACTGTGACCCAGCCCAAAACACAGGGAAAGGGGTGCAAAATGCGGCTGGTCGGTGTTACAAGGCTTCTGAGAGCCTCCTTGTCCCCAGACTTTGTGGAGAGGATGGGATGGAGCTGTGCCAGGGACCTTTAATTTGGATCTCAGGGCAAGGTTCTTCCCCCAGAGGGGGCTGGCACTGCCCAGGCTCCTCAGGGAATGGGCACGGCCCCGAGGCTGCCAGAGCTCCAGGAGCCTTTGGACAGCTCTGCCAGGGATGCCCAGGGTGGGGTTGTTGGGGGGTCTGTGCAGGGATAGGGGCTGGGCTGGGGGATCCTGTGGGGCCCTCCCAGCTCAGGACATTCCATGATTCTGTGGTGGTTCAAGGGGATGCTCAAAATTACAAATCCCATTTTTAAGTGGTGGGATTTATTTGAGGATCTTGAGGAACAGCAGCACTGTGTTTCACCGTGTTTCACCTCTCTGGAGGCCAGAGTTTGTCGAGCTAAAGCTCCAGTCTCTCTTTCTCAAGTTAGCACAAAACAATGGTGCAGATATGTCCTAGGGACAGTCTTTTGAATTTTTATTTCTGACTTTAATATATTACACAAAGAGTTGTGAATCTCAGCTCATATTGATTTATTTATTGTAAGAAAATTTTCCATGGAATCACAGCCATTTCCCCTTTTTTCTGGTCATAATAACCTGAATTTTGCCACCACCTTTGTTCAACACTAAGCACAGGAGCAAATCACCATGAGTATGCCTTGTTGGAACATTCCCACAGCCCAGGATAGAAGAGGAGGCTCCAAACCCCTTGGGATGTTGGTGTCCTGGTGTGTCTGGGTGTAATGCAGTCGGGCAGACCTGCACTGCTGTCGGAGCTGCAGAACAGATGACTCAGAAAAGACTCTCAAGTAAGTTATAAATTGTTTCCTGTCACCCCTGCTGCCATCTCACTCAGCTGTTCTGCTCCTTCTACTACATTTGTTTCCTTCCCCCTTCCCATTCCCTGCATAAAAACAAAGCTGAACAGTGCTTGTGCTGAAGGCACTCGTGCTGATGCCCTGCTCAGAGTATTTTTAGTAGAATCCCCTGGGTTTGGGCTGCCCAGCTCTCACAAATAACCCAACCCCATTGCTGAGCAGCTGCTTTTCTGCTGGCTGGATAAAGATGCTGTTGGAAGCAGTTTCATTTTTCAGTTCATCCTTTATTTCCCATGTGTACCCTGAGTAGCATGCCAGATCCTGCTGAGAGTTAAACCTGTCTGTGCTTCCAGACCCACCTCCACTGCAAGGGCTGGCCTTTTGCTCCAAGTCCACAGCACCCAAAATCTTTTGGGCATGTCCTTTTTGCTCACAACCCCTCTGTGTGGAAAGCTGGATGTCTGTATTTGTGCCTACAAAGATCCAGGTGTTCTCTGGAGCATCCCAGGGCCCTTGGCTTGCTCTTGGCTCTAAACACAGCAGACTCACTGTGGAAATAATGAGAAGGTTTGGGAGCAACAAAGGTGGAAAGGGTTATATTTTCCTTCCTCCTGTTTTCCTGCTTGAAGACCACTGGATCCACGCTGTCTCTGGGCTATAAAAGAAGATGAGTGAGAAATTGAGATATAGAAGAGAAAGCCCCAGGCCTTCATCTTTCCAACAGAAAAAGCATTTTATTGTGCTGGAGTGTTCCATGGTATCCCCACAGGTTTTGGGGATGTTCTGTGTACTTTGCCACCACAAGATTCATTCAGCTGGTGGTGCTCTGGCCACAGGGGAAGGATGGTTTTGAGATGTGGTGATTTTGTGCCCCAAACTTGCCTTGTAGCAACAAGGCCCAGGTAATTTTTGACTTTTAGTCAGTCCAGGCTATTTTTCTAAGTATAAAAGTATATATTTTTGCTCAAAGCTCACAGAAGTAGAGGGATACTTTCATACAAAAAACAGATCTGGAGGGGAGCATCCTGAGCATCCGCCCTGCTGTCCACTTGTGGCCACCCCCCTGGTGTGAGTGGGAAGGGAACATGTCAATTAATTTTGTTTACTTGAACAGAATTAATGTTTTCCTGCATTTTTAAGAAAATACTTCATCTGGCTTTGAGCATTTTTTATTTGAACTTTAAAAATATTTCTCTGACCATTTTTTTTTTAAATCAAGAGAACATATGAAAGTGAATCTTTCTTCTGATCAGCTTCCACTTAATAGATGTGTATTTTTCAAAGGTTATGATTATATCAAAGTTTTCTAATGAGCCCCATGGACTGGACATGGCCAAGAAAAATGTCTGGCTTAAGGTACTGCTGGTTTTGGTTTCTCTCATTCTCTCACTTTGCTTTCTCTTGTCTCTCATTTCTCTCATTTCTCTTATTAAATGGAAAAGCAATTTTATAGGTGGTAGGATGGGTTGGTGAAAAGAACACGTGGGGAAGAAAAAGTCCCTTGTATCTGAGTATTTTTTGACAAAGATGTAAAAAAACCTCTCAGTTGTACAGCAGGTGTGGTGTGACCACTCCTGGATTTTCATCTGCCCTGATAAGTCTGAAAAATTACTTGTAATATTCAGATACTGCCATTATTTCTGCAGGTTTGGAATTTCATTCTGGTTGTTTCTGGGTTTGAACTTCCCCAAAGTTGTTGGGCTGAGCTAATTCTTGGGGAAGGAAGCAGAAGAGCTCTCTTATTTCTGTGTTTTTTAAATGTAAGTTCAGAGCTCACTTGTACAGTGCCTTGCAAAGCAACTGATAACAAAAGAGATTTGGAGTTTGGATAAGATAAGAATCAAATTGAATATTTGTCCTGACCCAACAAAGCACTCTATCTGTTTAGGAGATCCAAAGAGTTGCACTTGTTTTAAAACAGTTTTTCTGTTTTGTCTATCTCCTAAACTTCCCTGTGCTGATGTTGGACTCAAGCACTAAATCTAACAGCAGCCACAAACCCCATGGGATGACAGCAAATTTGTCTCTAAAATGTGATAATAATGAACTTTCCCATCCCTCCTTTATCATGGCAGAGTGCCACAGGAGTCACAAACACTCAGAGCCTCTGGAGATACTTTTATTGAGGAAGGGGTGATTCCCCAGAGGTGCTGATTTCATGGGTGGCCCTGAGCTGAAATCTCGGTGCTGTCCCAGCTCCTGAACCAGCTGCAGCTCAGCCTGAGGCATTTCCCAGCTTGGGCAGGATGGGCAGGATGCTGAATTCAGTGTAATCACCTCGTGCAGGGCACCCTGAGCAGGAATTACACTCTGCAATCCCAGTGGATACCCCTGAGCCTCCTGCCTTTGCTGAGCTGCAGTTTATTCCTCTTGGATCGAGGTCTGGCATCTTCCTCCTTGGAGAGGATTCCTGTAATTCCTGTGTAATTCCATTAGCTCCAACCAGACCTACCTGCAGCACACAGAACACATTTTTCTAACCTCCAGATCCTACTGAAAATGATGCCCAGGTCCCTCCCAGTGAGAACTTGTGCTCAGCAGAGACACAGTGAGAGAATCCAACCTTTTAAAAATTATTTATATGGCACTAACAGCAGGACTGGTGAAACTTTAGAAGTGTTAAGTCACAAGGGGTCTCTGGTTTTGCTTTTATTATCTGAATCCTTTTAACTGGAGGTCCAGGAACCTGGAGATATAGCAGGAGTTTGGTGTAGGCTGGTTCT
Organism: Argya squamiceps; assembly: GCA_037834095.1. NCBI lineage: Eukaryota > Metazoa > Chordata > Aves > Passeriformes > Leiothrichidae > Argya > Argya squamiceps. The sequence continues at coordinate 3,803,599 of JBBMKD010000067.1, read as the reverse complement.
TCCCTGCCCCTTGATATTTATTTAGAAAGCACTAGGAAAAAATATTGCTTTTTCTGACAAACCTGCCAATAAATTTGCTCAGTAGGCATAAACAATGAGCAGCATGGGGACATGGCTGGCAGATAATAGTCTTGACATGTTTGTAAGCAACTCAAATTCCATTACCATGGGATCAAAATTGCGTAAGAGTCTAAGAAAACACTGAATCAGGGCCGAAAATCTAATATATCAACTTTGATAAGCTACCCAGTAATCAGCTACAAGAAAACTTATCTTGCTCAGGTTATATTTCTAGCTGGCATAGAGACTGAAAATTAAAGAATTAGCATATTTGTGGCAAATAAAATATTATGCTTCCAAGCAAGTGACTGTCCTTATTTAATGCCCTGCTTTGTGTTTAGAGTAGCTGCAGAGGCACATCCTATATGTGCTCAGTACAGCAGCTGAATGATGTGTTTGGAATAATTCATCAGATAAATTCATGTCCGTGAATAATCTGCATTCAGATCATGACCTTTACCAAGCTGGGCTTTTTCCAGGGCTCACAACTTCCAGCTAATGCTGGAAAGAAACAAGAGGAGCAGAGAGGAAGTTATGCTCCATCTCCTCCATTCCAGGATTCCTCATCTGGGAGCAGGGCAGGAAAGCCTCAGCTCAGAGCATTGTCTGAGTGTGATGCTGGAGCTGGGAGAGCAGTGGTGTTTTAACTACAGACAAGGGCTGGGGGCACAGCAGAGCTGTGAGAGGTGTGTGTGGCCAGCACTGAGTGTTTGGGTTTTGCCAGCACAGGCTCTCCTGAGCCCCTCTTGCTGTCCCTAACCATGAGCAGAAGTGTGTCACCCTGACCTTTTCCAGCCTTCTGATGTTTGCATTTTTGTAGTGGAGTTTCTCACAGTTTTTCAGGTAGACAAAGTGCTGTTTACATTCCTCTCTGGAAGAGGGACAATTGATGGACTTCTAGTTTGACCAGTGTGGTTGGAGAGCTGGCAACCTTCATCCTCCAACCCCTGGTCATTGTCCAAAATCTATATAAATCGAGGTGGAGAAAACAAACTCTCTCTTTTGCCCTGACAGCTGACTGTGTGTGTCTCCTTCATTTTGTGTCCATCTAGTGACAGAAGTGCCTTCCCCAAAGCTGAGCTGATGTGTGGTATCTCCCTAAGCCACATTCCCGACTCCTCTGGAGCCCTGGGAGAGCTCAGACAGGTGGGAGCAGCTCCCACTACCTCTGGTAGCTCCCACCCCTGAGCCTGGGCTGCAGAGTGACCCACGCAGGCACTGGGCAGTGCTGGAGGTGTCCCACCATTGCTGGATTCTGGGAAATGAGGCAGGGCACTGTGTCCAGCTGATGCAAGCCCACAGATGTTTTGATGCTGTTTTACACCACAACGACACAGACTTCGAGATTCAGAAGGCTGAAAATTACTTTTTTTATTTTTGGGATGTGTCATCCTTTTATGCTATTTTTCACAGACCAATTTGATTGGTGAAACAAAGACAGACCTCTTCAATCACATTGGTCAGACCAGAGGGACATCAAGAAGAAGTCCCTTCTAAAAAAAACAAAAAACCAAAAAAACCCAAACATAAATACAGTTACAAAACCACTTCTCTTGTTTACAAAAAATTCCCTAAAAGTTTTTTTCAAAAAACCAAAACGCCTTAGGCATGGAACCAGGGCTACAATGTTTATCCAACAGCTGGCTGCTTCTCCCAGCACTGATCTGGTGGGAAAGCCACTAATTCAGCAGCTCTCACTGTGTGGGTGAGCTTTGCACTCGGCAGCGACTGGAGAGGGCAAAATTAGAGCAGTTTCAGCACCATGGACAGGTGCTCAGAGAAGCTCAGCTACAAGGGCTGGGAAGCCTTGGTAGGTTTTGCTCATCGTGCCAAAAACTGATAGGAAATAAAATAGCCAGAAAGCAACAGGGCTGTAAAGTGTCAGGAGCAGAAACTAAGCCAGAGATTTCCATTTAGCAAATATTATATCCTGATACTGGATCATTCTGGTGTTAGTGATTTTAGGAGTGAACTTACAGCAGTTTTAGTATAAAACATTTACATTCTCCCCCATTTGCTTTCTGCAGTTTCACAGAGCTTTGTGCTGCAGTCACACAGAAGTGTCTCATGAATTCTGCAATGGTTTTATTTGCTTCTTATGTTTAAGACAGTAACAAATATTTTGTATAACCTCTTATTGTGGGAGTAAAGTTCCCCTGGGCATGTTCCCCAGATCCTCTGGATCATCTGGGTGAAGGAAAACCTCTGAGGCTACCAGTCATGTTTTGTGGCTGGGGACACTGTGTTTAGCTCAAGAGACGTTCGTGGTTTGATTCACCAGGTCACCCAAGGAACTGATGCTCCTGCAAAATGAGCAGGAAAACTTGAGATTGGATTTGCTAGGCTGTAAGTCCTGACTTTGATGTTCCCCCTCTGGATGAAAGCAACGACTCAGTTTTCTTGTCTGTGAAATGGAAGACCAGGATTGTTTTCCCATTGTAGGAGTGCATGAAAAGCTCAGAGCAGAAGATGTTTTTCTGTAGGACACGTGTGTGAAGGAGCTTGAAAGGAATCTGTGTTCAGCACTGTGAGGTTTATTTGCTGTTTCAGCTTGTTTGTTCTTTCATCAGGCCATTGAACAATAGCTAATGAAAGGGGATGACCTTATTTTTTTTTTCCAGGATATTATATGCTCTTGTGTTTTTGAACCAATTAACACAGCAGCTTTGTGTGTGGAAAGCAGCAGCTTTGGGTCTTCCCTGTTAGGACTTTGATGACTGCTGCAAAAGCAAAAATGTGGCTGAATGGGGCTTTCATTATTTCATTATTCTCTAAATTTATTTTAGGCTGCTAAAGAATTAACGTGAATAATTTTCCCATTTCACCATCTGCTTTAGACTCCATCTCAAAGGGTTCCCAATGAGCATTGCAGGCAAAACCCTTTAAAAATGATCCTCTCCATATTTTCCACACTCAGCAGTCTGCTAATGTGGCCAATAGATCTAGGTGATGGGCCTGCATGATTTAGGGAGCATCATTAGGGTTATGATGAGCTATGCAACTGTCTTGTTTATTCACACTTAGCAATTTCCTTGCCGTGCCTTTTGTCTCAGAAAGTCTTTTTGCATTTAAGTTTCTGCAGAGAGAGCAGCGCCAGAGACATCCAGTGGGTGAGACATCCACCCTGGGCTCAGGAGCACAAGCTGCTCCTCTGCATTCCATTTTATTTCCCTTGTGGCTGGGGCTGGACAGGCTGAGGAGCTCTGCTGAGCTCTCCATACCTGACCCCAGGGAAGTGCACGTCTCCTGCTGACATTCAGAGGGTCACTCACAAAGACTTTACATGTCCTGACTGTCAAGTCTCTGTCTCTGTGCATTTCCCACTCCAATCTCTTGGATCCAATGTTTTTTTTTTTTTATTCAGTCTTTGCCTACCAAGTCTGAACTCCACTGATGCCTCTATTAAACATCCTTGCCATGATACATCTCAGGGCAGCCCACGACTGCCCTCCTTCCTTGCCAGGAGAAGGAGGAGGATCAGGAAGCTAAAGTATTTAACCTGCCTGTCAAACAAAATTATTCATGGCAGGTGAGTGGCTGAGCAGCATTTTGCAAGGTTGCTGTGAATAATACATAACATGGTCAGTCCTTGAGCTGGTTTCTGGGCTGCTTACCGGCAAGCAATAGATACCAGCATAAAAGGACAGTTCGTGGGTCTCAATCTCAGTTTGTTGTGTGGTCTAGGCTTGGAATAAAGAGCGGGCTCCAGGCGTAGGTTGGCAAGGTTTTATTCCATGGAGATCCACGTGCCAGAGCAAGTTTTGGGCTTTGGTTCCCTCCTTAAGTATCCAGGGCGCAGCCTGGGCAGGAGGGAACTTCGGGCCAACGGGGGAAAGGAAGGGGGTGGTTCAGAACAGGGGTGCTTAACACAACAATGGGAGAGGTAGGGGTTTGAGCATTTGGTCAAATGGAAGAGCATTTCCCTCAGGTCCATCAGGATGATTGACAATGCTTTCTCTCCAGGGTGATACCACATGGAATTGGGAGTGGAGGGGTTTTGGAAGGGATATACCAATACAGACAAGTAAACAAAATACATATACAACTTTGAAACACCTCAATTATGCACCACAACAAGTCCTGGGATGGAAGTGTTGCTCTAACTTTAGAATAATTCCCATTCCTGGAATGAAAACAGTGCACATCTCCCTCTTCCTCATTTCCTGTGCTAGCTGTGAAGGGATGCTTTGATGGCCGGGTGTGAGCAGCTCCAGCTCTGCCCTTTGGGGCTGTGGCTGGAGTCTGAGTGTGGCTGCAGGGCAGAGGAGCAGAGCAGAGCTGTGTCCTGAGCAGAGCTGGCTCTGAGTCAGCCCCCAGGATGAGCACAGAGAGATTTATCAGCGTGGGCACAGCGGGATGGTGACGAGGTCACACAGCTCTGGGGTGGCACCTCACTCATCTCCTGCCAGCCTGGGACCAGGGGGAGATAAATGTGCAGCTGCCCTCGGCTCTGCCCTGCAGGTTTTGTTTGCAGAGCACAAGACAGATGGATGGTCACAACTGTGCTGAGAGTTCTCCCCAAAGTATGATGTCATTCTGGTACTTTATATTCAGAGTCAAATACTAATGGTGCTATTTCCTCCCTTCAAGCAAAAAATCAGTTGAGCAGCTCCTCTATTCTTATGGAAAGCCTGTGAGTTTATTACTTTGCTGGGAATTGGATTTAATTTTTTTTTTAATTCTTGAAAGGGGCTACTTTCTCACACAAAATTTTAGCTGAAATTCAGTTTTATCATTTTTGCAATAGAATACATAAAGGACTCTGACTTTATATATAGAAATTCTATATATATACACTTTTTATAAATAGAAAAACTTTCTATTATATATAGAAAGTTTTAGCTTTATATTTTGAACTAATGGCATCGTATAAATTAAAACAAACAGGACACATTCCAACTTCTTTATTTTTTATACACTTTTCTTTTCACTTACTCTTTCCTCAGTTAACCTGCATTAGCTTTATGCTCACCCTGGAAATCCACATGGTAATAAAAGGGAATACAAGTGTGCTTAAATCCCACCAAATCCATCAGTTCCTAAACGCCCACACAACTCTCATGGTTTGAAAGGTGCATTTTGATCACTGTGTTGTTGATGCTGACATAAATGAGTCTCAATAATCTTGGTGCAAACTCTGCAAGTCCAAGAGAGCCTGTCCATTGACTTAGTGACGTTGGCTCAAGCATTTGATGTACAGAAGAAAAAAGGGATTGAGAGACCTGGCTGACCTGGAAGGTGCCATTTCCAGGAGCAATCCATGAGAGGTACCAGGAGAGGATGGATGTGATGGACACAGGGGTAAATAGAGTGGGCGTTACAGCTTTAACATTCGGCTGCAAGGGCACTGGAGTAAGGCCTTTAATTTCACATTAGGATTCTTCTCGTATTTGTTAGATAGAACAATATTAACCTTTTGAATTTATTTAGAAACTCATTAGTGCTTTTTTCTATAGTCCATTCTTTTCCTGATTAGCTCTCCTCATTACAATTCAAATTTCTTTCTGCTACATTTACCACATTGTCCTGCTTTCTCTCATCTCTATTGTTGCTCGGCTTAATTTATTAATGCAATGAAAAAGGAAGGGGGGATCGGTTGACACAGCAACCGTCCAAACCTTTGGTGTTTGAGGAGGAAGAGAGAAGGGAAACACCCCTGAGTTTGTCTTTTCCTCCAGGAAAAGGGGTGGGAGGATGTGACAGCAGTTTCTGTACAAGTGTGGGATGTGAGCACGGTTCAGAGTGGAACAGCAGATGAAAACCTCCTTTGGGCCTTAGGTCATGCCCAAAGGTGCCAGCAGGGCACTGAAGTGGTTACAGTGACATACCTGCAGTGACCCTACAGCCTTGCAGGGCTTGACTTTCCTGTCTTCTCACTTCAGCCATTGCTCAGCCCAAGAGTTTTTAAATGAAATTCACTCTGAGGGTTCAGCGTCCTCATCCTGTCCTGGAGACATGCAGCTGATGCTCCTCTGGCATCCTGTACCTAAGGTTGTTTTAAAACCGTGGGCAAGCTTTAGCAGCATCTCCTTGGTGTACTATTCCTTGGGATCCAGATAGAAGTTGGGACCTGCTGTAATTCCTCTTGACTTCCCTCAGCTCCGGTGGAATGTGAATTGATGCTCTGACAGGTTTATTTTTGTGAGAGGCTTCAGCCTGTCCCTGTTTTGGGGTGGCTGGAATGAGATGAACTGGAATGGGGAGGTGCTTAGATTCATTTGTGTGTTCACTTCCCTGATTTGCAAACTATTTGTTATTAGGAACATAATTTTTGCCCTGTCTTTCTTTCTTCCTTCTAGCACGGTGCTTGTTCCTGGGCAGCAGTGCTGCCACATCCCATGTGCCTGTGATTAAAGCTGCATTCACTCCTGACAAGAGATGATTAAATGCAGCCAGATGATTTCAGCCGTCCCAGCCATGGCGCTTCTCTGATTATTGGTGTGTTTGAACATCTCACAAATGTGAATGAATGTGTTTACGCAGCAGCTATCATAAAGCAGGGAAGTGCCAGAGTGTTTTATTTGAGGAACAGAGGGATTAACTCAGCAAAGGTTATAAAGAGGTTTTGGCAGGGCCACAAAAAAAGAATCTAAATTTCTGAGTTTCTACTCCAATGCCTTAATCATAAAAATCATCTTTTCTCTGAATTCGTTTGCGTCTGTGGTAATTATAGTTTTGGCTGGGTTTATGTCCTTTATAAAAACCTGTCTTTCACACATCTTGTGAAGTTGAAGAAAAGGAAAAAATGAAGATAAAACAATCATAATTTTCCAAGTGTGTAATTCTAGATTCCAGCAGAGGCCTAAAACAAGTAAGGTAATTATTCCACTCAGTTCAGCACCATTTGGAGAATTAGGCTATTTCATGAATTGTAGTTTTAGAATAAGACACATGGATTGGAAAAAGTTCAATGAGCAACATGCAAAATAAAACAAATGCTTGCAAAAATCAGCTGAAAGGAAAGGAACTGGCTGTAAGTGAAGGTGGCTGGAGTAAGATGGGAAAGGTCGATGATGTTGAGGGAAGGATTAAAAAAACCCCAAATAAAAAGAAAGATTTTATTATTCCTTTTGTTTACAAGGAAAAATGCCAGAGCATATTTTCAGGGCAAAATTAATTCCTGGTGCAAACTAAAGATAAAAAGACTTTCCCCAAGGATGAATTTGGCCCATGGGCAATTACAGGAGGTCAGCCAGGGGGAGCTGCCAGGGAGAGGTGGAGCCAGCTAGTTAAAGGCTAGTCTAGACCATACAGGCACATTTCTTAGGGATGGTTAATTAACTCGGTCCTGGCAATCAGCCACCAGGGCAGGAGGTGGACTTGATTTGCAAGTCCTGATTGCCAAGAAAGTCACCCATAACTGCCTGTGATCTTGCAGCTTTCTAGTTTTCACCTTGGTCTCGTGTTCCCCTATAAATGGTGCTTGTGGGGTATTTTTTGTTTTGGTTTTTTTAGGTCTCTCTCCACAGGTTCTTTGCTTCATAAAACACCATTTTCATACCTATTGCTACTGATGTGATTGAACCTTTGCTGTGGTGTGTCTTTGGGTGCACATCTCGACATGGTGGATCCATGAGAAGTTGTTGGGTTTGGGGCATTTTGAGGAGGATGTTTCATTTTGGTGGGGGAGAGCCCACTGTGTAAGCAGAGAGTGGTTTCCAACCTGTGAGACAGGAGCAGTTGTACCTGCACAGAGAGACTGAGGGGAGTGGGTTTTTTGCTGAAGTGGAGAGGAATAAAAGCAAGAGAATGATATTAACATGTAATTTTTGGTAGTTGATGCAGTGCATAATAACTTCAATTTCAAAGCTTCTCATTCCCCTCACTTTGTGCCTTATTAAGACTCCAACCTATATTTAATGGTGGGAATATCACTTTTTTGCTTCCTTAATTCTCTGTCTGCAATTGATCTACGTAACCTGCTAAATCTGTACTTGGCTCTCTGAGGCATGTGAGGCTTCTCACTGCACCCTGAGAGACACAAAATTATAACTTGAGCTTTCTCTTACAGTGAGTGTGTTATTGTGGTTCCCTACTTCCTTGTGCTACAAGTAGAATTACAGAAGAGTATAAAATCTTATTTTCAAATATTTATGTCGTGTTCTCAAGGGTGTTCCCAGCATGCCAGGCAGGTTTCTGCTCAAACTGCTCAATTTCTTTTCCTTCACATGGGATGTTCCATGTCCAGACAAAGAAAGAAGTAGGTATTTTATTATTTAAAAAGGCATTCCAATCCAATTGATTATTTTATGAAACAAGTTTTCATAAATATTAGACTTGGGAAAAGGCCTCCTTTGGCAAACCTAGTCTGGATATTTCTACCCTTGATACATTGTTGAGTGCTGACTTCTTTCATTTTTCTGTCTGTAATTGTGCTGTAGACCTTTTCCAGAATATTTCTTCATGATGTGACTCATTCAGCTTCCAAAGTGCAGCTTACTCAAACTATTCTAAGTCTATTCATCCAGGCAAATATTTGGACATGTAAAGCAGCAGTAAAGTGCTACGATGTCTATCAGGGCAGGAGAGCACACAAAATCTCTGATGTAGTCAGTCTCTCCCTGGTGTGTTTTATCTGGAGTTATTAATTGGCAGAGAGCAGAGTAGAAGTCTGATTCACACCCACACCCGTGCACAGGCAGTGAGTGAAAGCTTTGCACGGCTTTGAGGTCCATTTTCTTGGTGCTAATTCTGGTTTGCAGAGGTTTGAGGTCCATTTTGTCAGCACTAATTCTGGTTTGTACAGGCTCATGGCTCCATCAGAGCAGCTTCCCCACCAAGGGGCCCTGAGGTTTGGCAGCTGCATGGAGATCTCTCTCCTCTGTGTCACTGGCTCAGTCTTCAAAAGCCAAGAGCTGCCATGAGCTGGTGGCTGTGAAATGGATTCCTCAAAAGCAGCTGGTATCGCTGGTGAATTTATCTTACATTTTGTCTGGAATAATTTGGGGTCTGGATCTTCCCCTTGGGGATTTCTCACACAGCTGCTGATGGGTTTTGTTCATTAGGGTGACTGAAAAGCTGAGAACAGGAGCTGTCCCTGACCTGGAGCCCTCCTTGCAGCAGGACAGGCATTTTGCCAGCTGCCAAGACACAGTGGAGATTTCTGCACTGGCCAATAGGTCTGGTTAAAATTTTGTGCCAGTTCAGTTCGATGGGCTTGGCAATTTCACACTCCCATCATGGAACAGATTTCAAGAGAGGCTCCTCCTGTCCCCAGATGAAATTGGCCTTTTTTTTCCTGGAGATTTGTTCTCTGAACTGTTGACACAGGCTCCTAGAGCCCACCTGGGGTGATGGGAGGTGTAAGTTGCCATATGTAGGAATACAGGAATTTGTACAAATTTGGCAACATTTCTTTGCTGCCAGGGCCACTGACTGGCCAGGGCCACTGATGTGTTTATGACAGACCAGTGTTTATCCCCCCCCCTTTTTTTTTCACTTTTGGCTCCCTGAATTAATGCATTTCACATTGATTCTCTAATGAAGACAGAGGCCTGAATTCATACATTGCTTTTTATTTGCATTTTTACTACAGTTATTCTCATTTCATCATTGCTGAAGGCCATTAGTGGGGAGCTGGGTGACTTGTCTATGCTTCTGCTTTTTGTAGTTTCCCAAAGCTCTATACATAATAAATCAGGCACCCTTTTTTCCTTCTCCAATTAACCAACCCACAATGTAACAGGAGAAATAGAATTGATTGAGTATGTCAAGCTTTAAGCATTAAGAAAAAAAATGCAACAAAATAATGAAACACTTTTGTGATGCTGCCTTTCAGAATCATTGTCTTCGCTCTTACACAGATCTAGCCATGAAATTAGGATGGATAAAAGAATTTGCCACTGTGTCCCCCTCCAGTCAATCCTGCCCTGTGTTTGAAATGAAATTTTGATGTGGCTGCTGGTGTCTGCAGCTCTCTGCTCATCCCACCTCAGACAGAAACTCCCTCTGCTCCCCTCAAGGCAATTCCTGGTCCAGCAGCAGCACCAGCAGACACCTGCCCTGCCATCAGTGCCTTGAGCTGTTGGATGTAGCTTTTCCATGGCAAAAAACTGTGATTTTTTTTCCTTGATGGAGGCCTCTCAGTCTTGTTGCTTTACCCTCCTTCTTGGCAGGAGGAAGACTGAAGCACAAGAAGGTTGAAGGACGTTTCTCAGCAACATCTCTGAAGTTGCTGCCTGGCACTGAGCCACGGCAGTCACTCAAATCCACATTAAGCTGCATTTCCACAAGGAAGTGTTTGAGCTCAGTCTGACCTATTTTTTTGAAATAAGGATTTAAAAGTCCTCTCTTGCATAATGGGCTGTGTTGGCACAGCATCACCAAAGCCAAGTTGGATCCTGAGTTCCCTCTGTACCAGCAAAGTACTCCTGGCTCAAACTACTTCTGCTAAGCCAAACCCCATTTTCTTTAAAAATATGCTCATTTATATGGTTAAAATAATTTTCCTCCTTGTGATATTTTACCCTGTGAACTTTCCTCTTTTTTTTGGTGCAGGAAGCCATGGGCCATTTATTGTGCAGCTCATGCTCTCAGGTACTGCTGTTCCTTGCTGACATGAATTCCTTGTGCAGTTCAGACTCAGCGAGCTTTTGCAGTGCTGCTTTGCAAAGTTAAACTGCAGAGACTCTGCTCACACCCTCGAGCATGCAGACCTCCTTGAATCAACCCCTGCAGAAGAGAAAAGCTTGGAAAGAGTGAGGCTCACACCAGCATCCCTATTGTTTTTTGTTTCAGGAGCCCTTCAGTGGGTGCTGCCTGTCACATCAGCTTCTCCAAGGGGGAAATTACCCTCTGGGTAATTAGGATTAGGATTGGGTGCTGGAGGCAGGTCCTTTGGTGCTCCTGTGCACTGGATGGGACAAGAGATTTGATATTTCCATAGAACAGAAAAGCAATTTTTAATGGGCAAAATGCACAATTCCTGTGCAACGTCACTCCTCCTGAAGACAAGGCACTAAAATGCTGGAATTTCCCCCAAATGGAGAATGAGTGTTGGCAGTTCCAGCTCTGTACAATTGTTTCCCAACTTCCAAGTACACCTACAAAACATTGCCTGAAGCACAACATTGGAGATGATTAAAAGGATTTTTTTTTTTGTAAAGATGAAAGGCTTTATACCTCTCTGGTAAATGGAAAAAATATTGGTGAAGAATTAATTGTCATAGAGGTACAAATGTGACTTAAAATGCATGTAAAGATGTTGGAATTTACAAATGACCTGATAATGTAGAAACTATAAAATACAAAACAATACTTAATTAAAACATACACATTTGAGAAGGAAAATAATTGTAATTTGATGTATTCGTCATTTTAATAGATATTTCCTCAACTTCGTTGAGCCTTGGTGCTTTTTTGTTGTAAATAGCTCACATGTCTTGTATTTTCCATTTATTAAACAACACCATTTTTGCTGTTTGTGACTTTCAGAACCTTCTTTGCAGGTTCAAGTGAAGAGCAGCTTCTCCTGAGGGTGTCTGTAGAATTTGGCAGCTGTTCTACACCTCTGAACTTGATGAATGTTGCAGTTGAAGCACCACAGGCCACCCCTAAAGTAGGTAAGACTACTTGGGGAAAGCAAAGGTGAGTTTTGGAATGAAAACTGAGCAATTACTTCAGCACTTAACACCTAAAGAGGTCAGGGCAAGGCTCACAGCAGCTTTTTCCTCTGGGTTAATCCCTGCAGCGCTTTGTGGCAGGTCCTTGGTGTGCTCAATGCCCTGGCACTGCTGGCCCTGCAGATGTAAATCAGGAGGAGAGCTGCCCTCGCAGATCTCAGATGAGGAAAATGTTTATTTTTACTGGTAAGAGCAAGCTCTCCCTTCAGCTGTCACAGCCTGGGTCAGGAAAGCAGAGGGGCTCTGTTTCCTTGGGAGCTGCTGTGCCTCTCTGCTGGGAATTAGCCAGGCATTAGTCATGGCTTTGCTGGGACCCCTCTTTGCCCTTTCCAAACAAATGGCTTTGGAGGAGAAGGGCAGGGCTGTGAGCCTCGGGAGGGATGAGGCACCTTCCAGCCAAGCTCTGCTTGGGCTGAGTGATTTACAAAGCTGGAAGGAAGCCCTGGGGAGCCCATCTCCCGTGGCTAAGCAGGAGTTCAGCTGATCAAACGGGGTGATCTCATTTCCCCTGGGATTGCTGGGGCTGGTGGGGATGAGGTTTGGTGCCTGGGCACGGAGGCAGCCTGTGGAGGCTGTGCCAGAGGACAGTGAAGGCACGTTCTTGTGCAGAGCAGAGTGACACTGTGCTCTCCATCCCATCTCATCCCTCTCTTAGGAATCCATCATGTTTGTGAGGCAGAGCTGTGATGCTCCACTCCTCATTCTGGGAGAAATGCCAGAAATCCTGCCCAAGCAGGAGAGGGAAAGACCCTGCTCTTCATTCTAGAGCCAGTGGAGGTCAAGAAGCTGCAGCCACTTCCATATGAGAGCAGTGCTGCTGGCAGAATGGGCCACCTTACCTGATCTCTGACCAGCACGATGGACAATGGGAACAAAATCCTTCATGACACATCCTTCTGAGCCAGTCTGGAGGTTTTAGTGATGAAAGAACTCCCAGGAATCTGTGGAAACCGGTGGGAATGCTTTGTTGCTCCCTTAGGACAGGACTCTGCCCTGGGGTTCTTCAGTCAGTTGTCTGTTTGGCACTCTCATTTTCACCTGTTTTCACTGAATGGATTCTCCACACACTATTTTCACTTGGAACAGGAGATATTTGCTGCTGTCAGGCCCAGAGCAGCCAGGGACTCCTCTGAGGAACTCTCCTCGTTGCACAGATGGGAACTGCTGACATACTCCAGTAATGAAAATTCTGAAAGTACACTTCCCCCTGCACTTTCTACACTAGATTCCCAACAAATGCCCTAGTTGTGAGGAGTGGGCAGATGTTCAGCTTCTATTCTTGTGCTTCTGAAAACTGCATTGGAGCAGACCCTACAAAAGCAATGCTCCATTTCACTCTCAGAGTAATAGAGGGTCCAGTGCCAAGCTCAGACCCAGGGCTGGGCTGACCTCTGCTCTAGGAGTGGGGCTGCCACTGACTGCACATCTCCTTTTGGCCCTACACCTCTGGAAAAGGGGAGGAAGCACCTTGAAAGGAAACAACACAATAACATCTTCCCAGTGATCTGCCATTAACCTCTGTGTGGGCTTAAAGCAATATTGCACAGGAACAAAAATCAGCAGATACTTTTCCAAAAGCAGTCAAAAGCTGTTCTTTATCTGCTCAGATCTTTGCTGCCTGGGGCTATCTGAGTCATTCTTCTCACTAAAGTCTGAGCATGATTTCCTTCTCTTACTGTGAAAAGTTTACACTTAGAAGACTCATGCATGAAGGACCAAAAGACATGTGGTTTGGCTGCACAATAAAAGTGTTTAGTGTCTTCATTGCTTCATTACTTTATCTTGGATGTTACAGATCAGCTTCCTCACAGCTACTGCTGCTGCTAAAATCTGTGCTGGTGCTCTGTGCACTGACACATGCTGCAAAATGTGCCTTTTGCACCAATTGTTTCCTGTGCTGGAACAACCTGCATGGAAAAACAAAAAAATCTTTTCTCCAATTCATATTACTAAATCTGTACCGCCTGGGTGTTTGTCTGTATTTTCCTGTTTTAGTGACTTTGAGAACTTTTCACAGGGCAGGAGGAAACATCAGGGATGCAAGAAGGAGAGATGAGGGATGAGGTGCTTGAGGAGCACAGTTAAGGCAAAATAAAATAAAAAAAAACAAAATAAAGCTCCAAGAGGAGAGGGATGGAGCAGTGGGTCCCTTTTCCTGAGCCAGCTGAAGTGCATCCCTCTGCCAGCCTGGTGCACTGGCTCCGCAGGACACAGCCCCCTCTCCTGCTCTGAAATAGGCTGAGTTGTTCCAAATATATGTGGCTAGTGGGGGTTAAGTGTTATATTAAGATGGGGGTTATAGAGAGAGATAAAACGTTTAACAGATAAAGAGAGATGGTCAAGGAAATAAAATTGCATTTAAAACATTCTGTAGATTTACTTCCCATGACATCTAGCTTGCTTTCCTTGAGAATGTTTGTTTTTCCTTATATCTTTTTTTTTTTCCTCTTTTACTTTCAAACTTAAAAATGGTTGATTTTAGATTTTATTGATGGGAGAATTTAGATTTTATTGATGGGAGGTTTAGATTTTATTGATTGTAGAACTGTACATAAGCCTTTGCTTTCACCTATGTTTTCAATGGAAATAAGTGTATTGGAACTTAACTTCTTTAGTGGAGGTGCTAACATATTTTCAGATTGGTTATTCGGTGAAAACTAAAAAATAATAACAATTTTGTTAAAACTGGGAGTGTCCCTGAACATGTCCTTTTGTAGAACAGACCCCTTTCCTTGGGGCAGTGAAACTTCTCACTGGAAAACTTTTAGTCTGTCTTGATTTGATTTTTGCCTTTTCTACATTTTGGTTCTGGTTCCCCATCAAATTATTTTCCTTTGCCTGTGCCCCCTTGTTCCCCATCTGCCTCACTCTAATGGGAAATAAATCTCCCAGCTCTGTTCTATTCCTGACCATCCCATAGTCTTCTGCTCTCACTGAATCACTGGGATGATAAAGCTCCATTTATAACACGTTAAAAGTATCATTTATATTTTTCCCACAATCCCTTTTGACTGGTGTCAGACACATAAACAGTAAGAAAATAAACCTCAAGGATCAAAAAGAAAATCCTTGTGGCTCTGTCTGCAGTGAGGACAAGATCCTTTCCCAATAAAGATGGATGATCTGGCCTCTCTCCCCTCTGCTGCCATTCTTCTCTCTCCCTCCCAAGCCAGTCCTGGGAGGGTAGGATGGGACAGAGGCTGTTTCTCCTGTGGGCAGTGGACACAGCCCACCACAGTGATGAAAAACTGTGAGGAAGGGCTGAGAGAGGTTGGATCATTCAGCCTGGAGAAGAAAAGGCTGTGGGGTGACCTTGTTGTGGCCCTTTGGTACCTGAAGGGGCTCCAGGAGAGCTGGGGAGGGGCTTCTGTCAAGGGTATGGAGTGACAGGACAAGGGGGAGTAGCTTCAAACTGGCAGAGAGCAGGTTTAGATGGGATTTTAGGAAGAAATGATAGGCCAGCTTTTTACCCCATTCCCACAAGAGCCCAGACACCAGCCCTGTCCCTGGGGTTAGGGGCAGGACACTGGAAATGCACAACTCACCTGTAACAAGTTTGGCAAACCAGGTAATGGCATGGCAGTCCTGAAGGTTTCATCAGTCTGTCCCTGGCCACAGCAGGCTGATCCTGCCTCTCTCCCTGGAATGATCCTGCCTCTCTCCCTGGAGTGGCTGCAAGCCAGTACCATCCATCTCTCCCTGTCCTCTGGGCTGCAGGGTCCAGGATTGCAATGGACACAGCCTGAGCAGGTTCAGTAGGTGCCTGGCGGAAGGGGCAAAGCTGAAGCTCTGAACATCCTGAAGGATGGATGAGCATCAGGCAGCCTCACAAATTATTGTCTTTCTAAGGTCAGAGAACGTAAGGGTGTGTTGTCACCATGACAGATTGAGAGGTCATGTGCTCTCTGTTTAATCTCAAAATATTCCTCACATCTTAAAATAAGAAGCCTGGAAGGTTCCCCACCAGCTCCATTTTGACATATTCCAGTAGAGCTTTGCTGTGTGAGCTGGGGGGTGATGTATGATCATTTTGTCAACATTTTGCTACCAAAATTGCTGCCTTATGTTTATGATGTTTGTTGTCTGATTGTGCACATGGTTGAAGAGTTAATTACAATTTAATCTGTAATTAGTTGCTTGCCTGTTAGCCCTTGCTGATCTTCCCTTCCTGTTTTGTCTTTTATGGCAAGGGGATTAATTTTCTAACACTCAGCATCTCTCATTCATTTGGGTTTCTGCATCTACACATTTAACTTGTTTACCTCTAAGCTGATACAGCCCACCCTGGCTGGAGTAAACTGTGCCATATTGTCAGAGGTGATGGCTTTGTTTGCCATCATTTGTTCTTTTCTGGAGCCAGGCTTGTGCCTGTGGTTTGTGCATTTGGTGCCCTGTGGGGTCTGGGCTAGGACAGAGGAATGGTTTTCAATGGTTTGTGATTTCTGTGGCAGCTGGAAATAGCTTATGGAAAATGGTGGCAGGACAGTATCCTGTAGTTTAATTAACTTTTGCCTTCTCAAACTCCAAATTGCATTTAAACCTGAACTAACAGCTCATCCAAATAACAGCCAGCCTTTCATCCCTCTTCCTTCCACCCCTTCCTCTCTCAACTTCATCTCCCTTCATCCTCTCTCCCACCTGCTTTCCCTGCATTTGGCTTTCAGCTGCTCCAGGCCATGATGAGCCACCTCACATTCCTGTCAGCAGTTTCAAAGGATTTATTGAATGTCAGTAGGACTTTGAGACCTTTTATTTTTTGTCTGAAAATATCTCTGTGTGAATAGGAGCCCTGTTGGCAGGCCCTGGTGACATTTTCCAAAGGACCTGTGAGCTCAGATCTCAAGGAACAGCTGTACAGAGGGGTACCTTGATCCCTTGTGTGTCATTTAAAACCCCTGCCTGTTGTCCTGATGCAATCGACCCAGAGGATGAAACCTCTGTATGCAAGGATTTGCATTTCTCTTCTGTAGTCCAAACCAGAAAATGATCTGTTTATGGGGACAGTGAGTTTGTTGTGTTTGTGGTGGCTGGATGAGTTTTTTGTTGGATTTGGTTTGTTGTTAGATGAGAAATATTCAGGGCACAGAGTTTCGTGGTGGAATAAAACTGTACTTTTCCATCTGAATAGGAGCTCTACATGGCTGCTTTCAGGATGTACCTTTCCTCCCCAGAAGAAACACAACTTTGAAGCAGACTCTAAAAGCCACAGTTCCTCTCCAGAACTGCCACAGACCAAGCTGAAGACTGTGGGATTTGTGACTGTGAAGCTTCTCTGGAACTGCTGTATGAACCTCTCCTGCACAGGGGGAGGGGTTGCTGTGATGTCTGAACAGGTGGAGCAGAGGACGGTTAAAAACCAGCCACTGATGGGAAATCTGAGTCATGAAAACCATTGGATGAATTTAAATACATTATTCTAGCTTGGAGGAGGAGACCATCTGGGTGAGCTGAAGGATGTGTGTCTTGCTGAGGGAAGAGTTATTTCAAATGACAAAAGAACTGTCCTGAGCTGGAAAAATCTGCCAGGCCCAAGATTAAAAAACAGCTCAGAGTGACACTGATTTAATGTTTGTATGTCAAGAATCTAGCTAAAGGCCATCATATTAAAACGTTTTTAAAATACTTTTGCTGGTATTTGCCAGTTATATAAAGCAGGAATGCCTGGAAATTTAATCAGAATTTCATATTTTAATGTTCCTTTTAGAGATTTTAAAAGAAATTGTATATTTGAACTCCAAATTCCATGATGGCTCTACTTTAAATAAAAAAGGAAATAAATGGGAGGATCTCCCTGCAGCCAGGTTGCAGTGGGCTCAGACAGGCTTTTAACTTGTTTTTGAGAGTTAAGGCTCTGGTTTTCCACTTGGCTCATCCCTGAAGGTCAGGGTTGATGGCTGGGCAGCCAGGTGTCCCCTGATGGACGTGCCCCATCTGCCACAGGACACAGAGCTCACAGCCCTGTGTTCTGGCTCTGCCTCCTGGCACTGCCCTCAATAGCATGAGCCTGGTGTGCCAGCACTAATCTCAGGTAGACTCCCATCCAATGCCATGAATCTTCCCAAAGAGCAGGTCCTCGTGGCAGAATCCCTCCTGGAATCAGCTGAGAGCCAGCTGGGCAGAGGGAGAGGCAGGAGGAGGGAGAAGATACTCTGATTGTCCGAGGTCAGAGTGGAGAGTGAGCTGAGTGGCTCAGCACTGAGCTATGGATGAGACTGAGGGAATGAAGATGGTGAAATGAGCTGAAATCAATGACTGAATGCCTGTGGCCAGGCTGATGGACTGATCAGCCATAAAGTGTGTCATAAAAGCACCCTCTGTCATGCTCTCCTGCCACCTTCTTGGGAAATGCTCACTGGTACCACCACTCCTGGGGACCCAGGGACAGCTGCAGCCCCCAGTGATGTGACCCTGGGAGATTGCCAAGGTCAGCAGAGTGGATCCAGGCCTGGTGCCATGGCAGAACAGGATTTGCAAAAAAATCAATGCAAGTACTGCTGCAAAGGCCTGTGGGGCTTCCTCTCCAGCCCTGCTTTAGGCAGACATGGCAATTCTGAGTTTTACTATATTTTTTACAAGCATACATCTCAAAACCCTATGGTACAGAGCTCATCATTACCACCTTACAGATGGGGTCGCTGAAGCAGAAAGATGGGAAATGACTTCCCTGGAACCATTAACTGGGTAAATGACAGGGCTAAATATAGAGACCAGATCCTCAACCTCTCATACAACCCACTGCCATTCCTGTCTCAGAGGAGAGATGCCAAGGGAGTTGGTTAAAGAAGGCAGCAGCTCTTTAACTAATAGAGAACCTGAGTGTCCTGGGTAAGGTGCTTTTATGAGATGCTCCACCAAGATCACTCCAGTTAGCCAGTAATATTTTTCGGAGAAAAACTGGTTGACAGAAAGGCCAGCAAGCCACATATGGCTGTGGTGTGTGTCAATCACACCAGCCTAATGCATTCAGAAGTTCCAAATGCCTTTTAAAGCTAATGGTCTGTGCACTAATAGCTGCTGGCCCTGGCACCAGGACTGGCAGCTGGTGCCCCTAATTGGTAGCCCTGAGGAGGAGCATGTGGGCAGAGGACTGGATTGCAGGAGCAGGGATGGATTAGGAACCCTGCCTTGCTAATTCCATCCTTCAGCATGGTCTTTAATCAAGATGAAAAGCCAAGAGAGCGTGAGGGGGTAACAAACAACAGCTCTGCCTGGTTACCAGTGTCCAGCTCCCCCAGACCTGACAGGTACTGCTGGAACAGCCCTGCCAGCAGCAGCCTGTGGAACTGCCTGGGCTGCAGCAGTCCCTCCTCCCCATGGTGTGTGCTGGACAAAGCTGCACAGAGCATCACAGAATGACACGCCTGTCTCTGGCCTTTTTGGGGATGCTGCTTGTCTGAGCGAGGGATGTCAAGTTGTATAAAAGCACCCAAGCACCTCCAGCCAAGCCCAGCAGAAATAAACAGCCTGTCTGACACGGGCTGATACCACCTGCTGGTGACAGCATCAGCATCTCTCCTTTTCTCCTTTTCTGCTGGTCTCTGCCCTCTGGGGTGTGGAGGAGCCTGGCCCTGTAAGGCAGGGCCATGGCAGAAAGAGCCAGAGCACTGAAATGGCCAAGAAAGGTTGTCAGGGAGCTGAAGCCATTCCAAGATGATTCCAGGCATTGCTGAAGGAAGGATGGAATGGTCCAGGCCACAGCAGGAGGGTGGTTTGAAAGGTGATGTGTTGTGCAGAGCAGTGGATACCACCTGTTTCCTCGATGGCAGGAGGTTACAAGGCACCCTCTGATGTCCATTTTTTAACCCAGTAATTAGAGTTTTGATGTTCCCTGTGAAGCTTAACCTGGAATTCACCCATGTGAACACCCCCTGCCTCTGTCCCCTCCTGAGTTTGGGTGGCTCAAACACAAAGTCCCTGCAGCTGCTGAGGATCTCCTGCTGATGCTCTGCAGATGATCTAGGGCCCACTGCAGTCTCTTGGATGAATTGGGGTAATTTGAGGTGGATAATTTTTGGGGAGACTCTCCCTGCCTTGCTGACTGAGGGTTTGCAACTCCCAGATTTTGTCAGATCTCAGAACTCTTATTATCTTCCCAGTAACTTCCACTTTGTGGTTCCAGATGATGCAGTGGAGACCAGAATGTCAACAGTGAGACACAGAAAGAGATCACCAGCTCCAAGCACACTCATCGTTAACCTTCCCACTGTTCTCCAGAAATATCCTTTCCCTCTATGCTTGTGACTGAGTCTGAACCTTGCTCCAGATGGCAGTGGGCTGAGGAGATGAAATTTTCCTGCAGTCAGAGCTCCGAGATGCACAAAAGAGGGAAATTGTGAAATTGCAATGACAGGGTTGTTTGGGTACCTTGTGATGTTCTGGCTTTAGAGAAATCCGTGCCTAATGTGCCTGCATGGCAAGGTAAACTAAAGACCATATAATTCTATTTCAGCTTAACATAAGAGGAAGAAACCCATGTCTCCTGGACTGCTGGCTTGTCAGCCAGCATTAGGGCTGGTTTCTACATGTGTTGCTCAGGCACCCCATGTTAAAGAGCTTAGGATAAAGAATTGCTGGGATTTGGTTACTACAGAGCTTAAAGGCTTGGCTCTGCCATACTCACACTTCCTTTAGAGGATGAGGCACATTCAGAGTTCATGGAGGAGAAAGGCTCCATGGGCCTTGCACATCCCATCTTTTCTCCTTATTCCCCTCCTGCTGTAGAGATTTTGCTGTAAAATTTTTTTCTAGTTATCAGGAGGCTGGGTTCAGGATGAGGGCTGGTTCCAGGAGCCAGGCTGGAGCTGGGAATGGAGTTAGTCTGTGCAGTGGTGGGATTAGAGTCTGTCATTTGGGGTGCTGGGGTGAACTGCTCATCTTAGACAAGGCACTCCTGAGTGGAGGGTGCCTTTCAGAGCTGGAGGCTCAGCAGGAAGCACCTTCCAGCACTGTGAGGTGTGCTGCTGCATCTCTCTGTGTCACAGTCTGAGTATCCCATGGGGAAGGCTGAATTCCTCGGAGCTGGTGGAGTCTGGGCATATCTTGAATTCTGTCTCAACTTTTCCTCTCTTTGTTTCCCCTTCTGCTTCACTTCTGTTGGCATTTGTCACTGAATTTTCTCTCCCCACCTTTCTGTTTTGTTCTTCTGATCTTAACAGTCCTACTTCCAAGCCTGGAACATTAAAGAGTGCTTGAACTCAGCAAATATTTTCTCTTCAGTATGGGACTTAAAATGTTAGCTGAGTTTCAATAGAGGCCCATGAATGGCAGTGTGTTGAGGTTAGATCATCATATATTAAACATGCAAAGAGATACTTTTCACAAAAGCTGCCTCATCTTTCACTGTATGTTAATAATGCAGGGAGTTCTAGATCATCTGTCCCTGTCACTGCTGCTGCACGTTGATACACTCAGTGGAATAACTGCTGGAGAGCAAAATACACAAGGATGTTCCCTGACCTTTTCTCTTCTCCCCAGCAGCACATTTTAGAGATTCTGTAGAGCCAACCAAGACTGTCCTGGCAGCAATATTTTGGCAATGTCCAACTGTGGAGTCTGGATATGTCCTGGCATGGGGTGAGGGCTGTTCTGAAGGATTATGTTGGTGCAGACCTCGATGCTCCCTGAATCACTTACAGGATCCTCTCCCGTGCCAAACAGTGAAACCTAATCCCCACTCAGGTCTCTGATCTCTGTCTCACACCTCTGCAGGGTGTGAGCATCCACCACTGAGCACAGCCCTGCCTGGAAAGCTGTAGGACACTGGAAATGAGCCTGCAAAGAGCTGGGGAGTTTCTTTAGTTCACCCTCTGAGCCTGAGGTTGCAGTGGGCTTCCACAGGATGGAGTGGATTTTTGAACACTGACTTTGTGAAATGTTCTGTGTCTCCCATAACAACAATTTTTGTTGCAAAGGTGGGAGGGAGCTGCACTGCTGAGCTCCAAAAGTGGGCAGAGGCCGCACAGATGGGGTGGGCTGCCAGCCTACAGCTCCCAGCTACTGCTGGTTCCTCCCCAGGGAGGAAAACAGAGCAGAGGATCCTCTGCTGTCTCCACAGGAGTGACAGGAGGAACCTGGGCTCTCTCCCCATGCACTGCAAGGTATTTTTCTTATGAAATCCAGCTCCCCTCATCTGGGTACCTGTGGGAGGCATGACTGAGGTGAAAAGCCCCCTTTTTGCACCATCATCTGTGCAAACAGGCCTGCCCTTGGTGTGGAAGCCCAGGCTCCCAGCCCTGCCCTGCAGCTGGCAGGCACAGCCACCACCTGCCTGTGTGGGCAAACAGTGGCAGCTGCTGCTGAAATGCTCCAGGAGCCAAAGAGCAGCACTGCTGTGTTATCCCAAAGGCTGGAGTGATCCACACTCCTCCTTTAGCCTCTGCTGCATTCCCAGAGGTGACAGTGGTGGCAGGATCTCAGCTCAGGGATGGGTTTTCCCTTGCTGAGTGCCCAGCTGGAGCTGTGCCCTGCTTGGGGTAAACACAAGGAGATTTGTGTGGTATGGGGCAGCTCATGGGAGAGGTGACATTGCTGGGAAAATGCTGGAACCCTGGAAGCTGAGAACTTCAGGCTTTCTGTGCTAAAAAGCATTGACCTTTCTGACCTCAAGGCACTGACATCAAGCAAGCACTACATTTGACCTGAGGCCATGCAACAGGCTTCCAAAATTGAGTGACAGCACTGGGGTTGTGGGTGTGTAGTTTGAATAGAATTGTGTGATCTCACAGGGTGAAAAACTTAGAGTTTAAGGTCTTAGTATATAGTAATACATGTGAAGCAATATGGAGGATTTAGGGCGTTGTTTAAGTCCTTCTTCTTCACCTTCTTCTTCTTGGTTTTGGGTGTTTTTTTCTAATTGGGTGAAAACGGTCCCCACTGCAGACCTTGGGTGGCCAATTATTGGGTCAAAAGTATAAATAATATTGTGTCGTCTTGTTATTGGGTAAATAGCACTTAAAAAGGCTAAAAAGAGTTAGAGATACTCCATTTCCTACCTTGTTAGTCAGGGCTCACGACTCATGAGACTGTGCTATAGAAAAGAATTAAAAAACACTGAGTCTGAACACAAAACTATGACTCCTGTGCTTTAATCCTGGCTCTAACAGAAGAAAAGAAGATAAAAAACCCACAGAGAAAGGCCCAGCAGGCACAGGCAGAGCCCCAGGGACAGGGTGGCTGGCACTGAGGGGTGACTTTCTGCAGAGAAACACTCTGGGACTCTCTGGAGCAATGAGGACAAGGACTGAGCCTCCCAGAGCTCTCCCAGGCCCTGGGACATTACAGCCCCAGACTGATGTCACCAATGAGACATCCTGCTTTATGCCATAATGTGTTGGGTGTGACTCACCCTAATGAACAGAAAACAATCCAATGGGCCTCCTAATGGAACTGCTGGTCTTTATGTCCCAGAGCCTGCTATGAATTATTTAAGGCATCTGGAGGGGTTTGTGAGTAATGAAATCTTTGCTGATTCTGTCTCACCTCAGATGGCCTCAAAGGAGGTCTGGTGAGTAGCTTTGGTTCTGTTTCAGTCCTGTCCAGCACCTGCAGAGCAGACAGCTTGAAAATTTCTCTGTGTTCTTGTCCTCTACTTTCACTTAGCTCTTGGCTATGTTTCCTCTTCCCTCCCCCCATCTAAAAAATAAGATTTGCCTTTCAATGTCACGTATCTGCCTTGGATGGGCTGAATCTGTCAGAAAGGAAGAGGATCTTATCCAGGGAGCTGTGTGTGAGGTGTGTTTAAACACTGTTCAGTTTCCAAACTCTTGGGTTTTCACAGCCCCTCTCCTTTGCAGGTGAGATCCTAATAAAACCTGTAATGGATGAGCTAGTGTGTGTGTCAGTCCTATCCATCAGCAAGCTCAAGGCAGGAAAAGTGGATGGCAAGCTACCAAACAGATTTTATGATCAATTGCAAACCAGGATTTGGTTTTGGTGTTCATGCTACAATATGAATTGTTTTTGGAAGGAAAAAAAGGGAAGAATAGAGGAGGAAGCACAGAAGATTGTGGCTCTGATATTCAAAGAAATGAGCAGATCAAGCAACTTCATGAGGGAGGAAACTGGCCACCACTTTAATGGTAGGGGGTTTTGTTTAATTTTTCTTTTTTTCTTTTGGTTTTTTATTATTGAAAAAGAACCAACCAGCTCAAAAAAACTCACATTCACATTTTCACCCTTTGCCTTGAGGTTGTATTGCACTTCTGGAATCTGAGGCTGTGTGAAGACGTTCTGCAGCCTTGGAACAAAGAGCCTGAAGGGAACATTGAGAAGGTTCAAGATTGCTTCCAGAGCATGGATGTGAGCAAACAGCCAGGAATTCCCAGAGCTGGGAGCATGGATGAGAGCAAACAGCCAGGAATTCCCAGAGCTGGGAGCATGGATGAGAGCAAACAGCCAGGAATTCCCAGAGCTGGGAGCTGGTGCAGAGTTTTGGTGCTCTGCAGCAGCTCAGGATGTGCCACTGCCAGTGGCCAAAGGGAGAAAAACCAAACATCTGCCATTCCTGGCTTTTGACCAGAGAGGGGAAATCCTTCTTATTCCAGAGATGGGGAGCTGATTAAAAGCACTTTGTGCCCTGCTTTTACTGACATGAGGAAGGCACAGATGTCAGGGTAGAGTTTCTCTTTTCAGGAGCCTGCCCAAGATTACAAACCTACAACACAGCAATGGAGAGAGAACAAGGCTGTGATGCAGGAAAGGAGTTTAGAGGGTTTTGTGGGGGCCAGGGTGGAGGGATGGGTGTTACAGTGCTGCCATGGGTGGGATGCTGCCACAAACCCCTCAGGTTCTTGGCCTTTTCTCTCTTTTGGTGCACATTGGCCAAATCCCTAAATAGCTAACCTGTCAAATGCTCAAAAAAAGCAGGTTAGGGGAAAACTTTGAAACACCTGTTCTCAAAAAGCAGTGGCTGTTACAAGTGGGCAAGTTAAGCAGGTGTGGTGGGATATTTTTATCCTTTTTCCCTGAGTAGGAGGATTTAAGAACACTTTAAAAACAGAACCAATATTGGTTTAAGCTCAAAAATTTAAATAGCTCAGGATTTTTCTAAAGCCACCAGAGGCCAGATCTTTATAGGGTCCTTTGTCTCACATTTAATGCCACAGAGACTTTAAAACAGAAGCCAAGGGGGTGTGAATTGTCAAAGTGGGTGGTGGGGGTATATCCTGGGTGATGGTGTGGCCTTTGGCAGTGGTTATGTCTCACTATTAGTGAAAGCCTGAAGAATTTTTAACTCCAGCAGATGTCAAACCAGGAAGGGTGGTAAAAGCTGCTATTGCATCTCAGCTTTCCTGGGCTCCTGAGTCAGGGCTGGCAAGGCTTGAAGGAATGACTCCTGCAAATACCAGGCCTCAGTGGTTTAATCAGACATCCTCCTATGAACACCTTCTCACTCCTCCTCTGGTTAAAAAAAACCAAAACCTTAAGAAAATTATTCTATCTTTGCATGCGTCATTAAAAAGAACTCAAATAATCATGTTAACAAGATTTATATTTATTCCTGGTATAAATTTCCCCACTAGAGAAGTTTGTCTTAATCTCTTCAACAGACTGCAAATGCTTTGTCCAGCAGATTGATGTGCTCTGGGAATTACCAGGTCTTAGTCAGAGGATGACTTGGCTCTGTTTCCCTGAGCGCAATAGAAACATATGGGATATGATGGGAAGAAAATTTTATGAAGGAACCCAAAGTCTCTAAGAACACCATGATTGCTAATTCTTCCCAAGATATAAAGTTTAAAAAACAATTAGATGGAGGCACAAACTGTGCTGGCAAATCCAATTCCACATGCACAGTTTTGTGTCAGCAATTGCAAATTGGATGGTGAGTTGGATCCTGCCCTGTGGAAGAGGAGAAAGAACAAAGGCTTCTGCCCCTCTCAGACCCTGCTCATCTCTGTGGTGCTCACAGAGGCCTCATTAATGAGGTATTTAAGCGTGTTGCAATCACACCAGCCCAGGAGAGCAGCCTCGTTTTGCAGCACAAACTGGAGCACAGGAGTTGTGTTAACACTTCCCTTGGTTGGGCTGGCCTGGGAGCTGCAGCATCCCAAACCTTCAACCTGCTGGGCAGGCTGTGCTGCAAACCCCATCTGGGCTCTGGAAGGGAACGAGGATCCCTTGGAAAGATCCTTGTGAGAGCCTCGGGGGATTTTATCTCACCTTGCCAGTCACCAGGAGACTCTGACAGAGCTTGGGTTTGGTTTTCTTCTTTGCCCAAGATTCAGGTGGTGGTTTGGGTGATGGTTTGAGTGAGTCTTTTTTGCCCTCTGAAGGCTCTGAGTCAGCACAAGAATGAAACAGAATCTTCAAGGTCTTGTTTTTTCTTGGTTTCTTGTGGGTTTATTATTTCTTATCTTACAATTTCTCTGTGCCCAGCCAAGGTGTTCACAGCAGCTCAGACACAGGTGACTCCCCCCGTGATGGGAGGTCACTGCTTTCTTATACAGATAATTATGTGTCTGTTATTTACAATTCTGTGCCAATGCCTATTATCTATACTAAAGGGGTCATTT
>JBBMKD010000067.1:3747211-3759307 GCA_037834095.1 Argya squamiceps | reverse complement strand
ATTCTGATTCTGATTCTGATTCTGATTCTGATTCTGATTCTGATTCTGATTCTGATTCTGATTCTGATTCTGATTCTATTCTATCAAACCTGTCCCAGCTCTGGTTTGTTCATGAGGGTGAGCACGGCCTGGGAAGGAGCCTTTGCTTGCATCAACTCCAGGCTGCTCTGAGATGCACAGAGCACTTTATTTTTGGTCTGCAGGCAGCATGATAATGGGATGGGTCCTGATTGTGCAGATATCCACCCAGGCTCTGTGCTGCTGTGCACGTGGAAAGAACAAGCTGGGGGTGGATGAGCTGAGCCTGGAGTAGATTTGCAGTCAGATCCAGTGGAGGCACAGATTTATACCAACTAAAGATCCAGCCTGGGCAATCTGGTAGAACCTTAATTTCTGCTCAGATTCCACTTTCCATTAGCGCTCTGTGGGCATTTGCTTGACAGCAGGAATTTTTCACTCTCTTAGGAAAGGCAGTCACGTTTCAGGGAAGGCTCCTGCTCTGGGTTCATCTCCACACCCGCCTGCACTCCCAGACAGGCACAGAGCTCTGCTCTGCATAATCACATTGGTTCTTAACCACGGCAATATATTCACATCCTCAGACACCTGGCAGCCAGAGCCAGCTCTCTCCAGCAGCCTGCCTGCTGGAAAAGCAATTATATTTGTGCAGTTGGTGGAGGGTTTGTGGGAAACTGCCACCCTAAAGGGAGCTGAGGGCTTTTTTGGGGTAACCATTGTAAGGTTGTGCCCAAACTTGTTGTCAAGTGATCAAGAATAAATGTAAACTGCATCCAGCAAAGAAAAATAAACCTTAATTAATTCATGGGTGTGTTGATGGGTTTGGATTCCATTTTGTGGTTGAGATACATCAACCTCTAGGGATTTGACTGAATTTGAAAATTCTTTGACTGGCAAAAGGAGGCAGAACCTCTTTATCTGAGTCAAAATGTAAAAAAAAAAATTAAAAATGCAAAAGTAACTAGTTCCTACCTCTCCTGTCCAGTTCTTTTTCTGTACAAACCAGGCTGCAGTAACACTCCCAAGCTCTCCCCACTTCTGCTTACTTGAGCTGAGCTGCTGCTAATTGCATCTCCTGCCCATGGCATCTCTATTAAAAAAAGTCCATCTCTAATGAAACAGTAACTGCATGTTAAAATTCATAGTCCTTGCTGCTGGATCCTGGGGTACCTCATTGAATTTCAGCAGCAGAGAAAAGATTTTGCTGGTCTTTTCTGTTTGTTTTTTTGTTCGTTTGTTTGCTTGGTGGGGTTTTTTGAGGGGATTTTTTGGTTTTTTTTTTGTTTGGATGGGTTTTTGGGGTTTTTCTTTTGGTTTGTTTTTTTTTTTTTGAGCATAAATGTCATTTAGGTACAATGGATATGAAGAGCTGTACTGTTGTCTTTCCCTCTCATCTACATTGAAAAAAAAGGAAAATGTAGGGATGAAGCCAAAGTATGATCTTGCTTAATGTATCCAGATGTAAAGCTGAAGTGAATCTCATAATATAAATCCAAGTGTTGCAGGTTCTCACTTGTGTAACAGAGATAAAAGTCTAACACAGAGGCTCCAAAAATCCTCCTGAACCTTCCAAGGCTCAGTCAGACCCACATGCATAGTCCAAAATAAATTGAATTTACTGGAATAGCTCCAAGATTATGTCTCCAGTGATTCCAAGACTTTTCTTTTCTCCAATTCAAATGAGCCCTATTACACATCGTGAGTGTCTGCAGGAGGAACACAGCCTATTTCATAAAGCCTTATTATATATTTTAATGCACGCAAGGTAAACATGAAAACGTCTCTTGGGCATTTTTTTGTTTCAGTTTTATAATTTCATTGTGCTCTTTGGTTACTTATGGAAAGTCTTCAGGAGAAAAACAACAAAACACTTCTGCGCTGCTTATTTTAGCTCCACAAGGGCTCTGTGTCAGACTCTGAGCTTCACGGGGGTGTCCAAGTGACTTGGGTGAGTCTGATTAATTGATGAAAGTGCAACAAGTCCCCATGAGTAAAGTAACACCATTTGGGGAACAACTCCCACCTGCAGCAGCTGCTCATCCACCCCAAAAGTGGTGTTGATTCTACTCTTTCCTGCCTTCTTATGAACATCTTATGAGATGGAGGCTTCACTTCTGTTCCCCAATGGATGTCACAAAGCTGTGTGTGCCTTAACATCACCAGACATCCCAGATCCCATCACCAAAAATCCCAGGGCACATCACCAGACACCCCTAAACATAACATAACCCCATCAACATAATCAGGGATTCTGATAAAAGAAGTAAATGAGGTTAATGCTGTTTTCAGTCATTAAAGCTGGCCTAGGAAAAAGGGAGTTCATCTCTGAACTGCTCTATACTGCCTGATCCCACTGGTGGCATGAAATTTCTGTCTGAGATGGGAGATCTGTTCCCAAAGCCCTGCTGGGGATTTCCACACCACCTACAAGCTGATGAACAGGGTGCAAACACTCTGCTGCCACTGGGAGAAGCACTTCTGGGCAAGATTTTTAACCTTGCTCCCATCACCTCTCTGCAGCTTTTTCCTGAGTGCTGCACAGTGTGGTGAAAATGAAGGTCAACACAGAGAAAAAAGTGTGTCCTTCAAGGAAAGAGTGATGGGCTTGCTGGGGACCAGTGCTCTACAGCTCATGAATCAGTTCTGGGCTACAAAAAGAGGGAATTTCAATTTCTTCCAGGATTGGACAAAGACAGGAAGAGTAAAACCCAACTGGGTTTGCTTGGAACAAGCAACCTTGAGCAGGATCTCTGTCACACTGAGCCTTGGTGAGCCAAAAGTAAGGCAGGGGTGTCCATGGAGCAGCACAGGTCCTACACCTGAAATGTGCAGTGCACAGAGATTTATGTCTCAGGGACCCACATTTTCCTTCACACAATGCAGAGAAATATTCTGATCCTCCAGAGAGATGCAGAAACAAAATGCAGATTCCTCTAGCACCAGGACTGGGATATTAGAGCAAGGCAAATGTGTTAGGGTTGTTATTGTCAGGGCCCTAACAGGGTGTAATTGTCCTGCTGAGCTTCACTTGGGCCTCCAGCCCTTGCCTGGGGGCTGCATTTAAACTCAGGCTGTTAATCTCTCTCCTTCCCTGGGCAGGGCTGTGTATGTGCTAAACCTGGCCTTGCTCCTCACTGTCTTTACCCAGCCTTGACTCTTCCCCCCCTCGTGTGGGCTCTCCTGGGATGTCTGCTGGACCTGCCTGTCCCTCTCTGGTCCTGTGCCTCCCTTCAGCCTCTCCTGCAGGGCAATCTGTCCTTCCTGCACCCCCAGGTGTCTCCTCTGCTGTTTGTGCTCCTCCTTTGGAATCCCACAATGGTTTGGGCTGCAGGCACCTTAAAGATGCTCCTGTTCCAAGTCCCCTGCTATGGGAACGGACACCTCCCACCATCCCAGGCTGCTCCAAACCCCATCCAGCCTGGCCTTGGACACTTGCAGGGATCCAGGGGCAGCCACAGCTTCTCTGGGCACCCTGTGCCAGTGTTTCCCAGGACAGAAAGCTGTGCAGCTGCTACAGGAGGAGATGTGTAAAGCTGTGGGGGTTCAAATGCTGGGCAGGAAAACACCCCCAGACTCTGTTCCCTGTCCACAGCCAGGGCAGGATGTTCCCCTGGGTGAGGGTCTCCACAAAGCCAACATGGGAACAGGCATGAGCTGTAACTGCTCTCCAAACTCCAGCTGAGCTCTGACTGGGATGTTAACACATTTCTGGCACTGAGCTGAGCACTGGGTGACAATTCTGTGTCTCAGCACTGGTGAAGGCTGGTGACCTTTTAACAAGTTCCCTTTTTAGCATTGCATAGACAGGTCTTAAATGCAAACTGTTACCTTTTCCTTTGAGGTGCAGAGAGTTACAGTTCTGGGCTCTGACAAACATCTGTTTCACTTTGCATTTTCAATTCTGTCTCAGATGATGGGAACTCTTGTACAAGAAAGAGAAAAGCAGCAAGAGTCCCCATTATTTAGCAGTGGAGAGGTATAAAAGGCAGAGCCAGAGCCCTGTTCCCGTGATTTCACTTTTATGGGTCATTACTGTAACTGGTTTGTGCTGCTCTTCTTTTAGCATACAAATGGCACCACTTTATTTCCTGTGGGTGGGATTGATTCCCTTCCCAAGGGGTCCCCATTGAATCCAGCATTATTTATACTGAGCATGGAAAAAGGTGTTATTTCTTCAGTCATGGAAACCCTTTTTTTTAAGGCTTAGCTCTGTTTTCTCTGTTGCTGAGCCCCCTCACAGGCTGATAACTATTGTGGCACTGTAAGTTCCAGCAGGAGCTTAAAGATTTGTGCAGGTAAGGGAGTTAAAGATCACTGTACATATGTCTGCTTATTTAGATCAAAGTGGTGCAACTTAGAGTTTTATAAGAGTGTTTTAAAGTATGTTTGCAATGTAAAGAGCTGTTATAAAAAGCAAGGTATCTTTTTAGCCCCTGTAAAAAAATATCTGAGCAAGTTCAAGTCCTGCAGCTTGAACTCTTTGTCTTTGCAAGAGATTGGGAATCTCTGGGTCTGCCTCTGCTGCCAGGGGGAGGCTGTGCCATGGCATTTTGGGGACCATGGCATTTTGGGGATGCAGCTCCTCTGATCAGCAGGCCCTGGGGTATTTTCAGATGCAGCTGAGGGTTTTGTGTGCTCCTGCTGGGATTGCACCTGGATGTGCCAACTCAAGGGGAAGGTGTTGTGACAGCTTTGCAGGCATCTTTGCTCAGGATTTTTAAAATTTTGCTCCTTCAGCTTGACACAGTGCTGGACAGTTGGTGTTGGGTTTATTGGAGGAATGCACTCACCTCCAGCTCCCTAAAACCATCTATACATGGCATCACATTCCTAAAGTGATTGGTTACTTAATAGATCTGTGCAAGTGTTCAGCATGTGGAGTTCTCCTCCAAGTTTCCAGAAGGAGTAGATTGAGCAGCTTCTAAAGTCCTGTACTGCAAGTTTTGTGTCTCACTTTTATGGGTCAGATCTAAAGAGCAGAACTTTGTTGGTAGTAGAGCCCAGCTGAAGATGGCTAAAAGTCTTCCCAGGTGATTTTTTTCTATCTGAAACACTGGCAGATAAGAGAAATAAGAAGATAAGTTACAGAAGGAATGAGAGGGGCAGGAGGGAGGCTGCAGGAGAGGAAAGAGGGATGGCTTGGTCTGCAGCTGCATTAGTTCTGATGCAACTTTTATCCTTTTTCACTACCCCACAAGTGGCATGAGAAGTGCTGAAAATACAAATACTCATTTTTCTTCCTGTAATAAAACTGTCACTAAAGAAAACAAAACATCAGGCATAAACTCTGTTGCTTTCCAGATGGAGAAGCAGCTCCATGGTGTGAGCTTGGTCCTGAGAATGAAGTGCTAACCATGGGGTTTGGTGGCCTCAGGGATTTGGGGGTTTGCTGTGTGGGGTTTTGTGGGTGTTTTTTGTTTTGTTTTGTTTTGTTTTGTTTTGTTTTGTGGGTTATTTGGGGGATTTTTTTTGTTGGTTGGTTGGGCTTTTTTGGGTTTTTGGGGGTTTTTTTTGGTTTGTTGTGGGTTTTTTTGGTGTTTTGGTTTTTTGTTTGTTTTTTGTTGTTGTTATTTTTTGGTTTGGTTTGGTTTGGTTTTTTTGGTGGGGTTTGTTTTTGCTCTGGAGGCAGCAATACCCTGCCCATACACAGAGGGGAAGGACAGCAATGTGATGCTGACTGAAAGTGAGTGGAGCTGCAGAAGCTGGTGCTTCAGCTAGCAGGCAGCAAAATAAACTGGGGGCATAAAGTCATCAAATAGTTGCAACAATAAAGATCCTCAGTGTTTTTATGGTCAGAGTGGGCATTATATACCAGCCTGGTCTGCTGTCCCTTCAGGAAAGAATTGAATCCAAAGCCCTGAAGGCAGTGGGCACAATAGAGCCAAACACATTTCATGTTGTTTGTTTGCTGTGGTCTTCTGTCTGCTGTCAATGATTCCAATTGATCCTGCTTAAAATCCTATCCTTGATAAAGGTGTTAAATTAAAACAGTTCACTATAACTGATGGATCCTTTTGACCTCCTTTGGCAAGGAGCTGAGTCTTCCCCCACGTCCCCCTCCCTGGCTCAGAACAGAAGTTTATTGATACATTCTGTTTCTGAGGTGCAGGTTCACACGGCCATGGCAGCACCTTCTTCACCCCCACCTTTCATTTGGATTTCCTCCTGCCTTTGGCTGTGATCTCTGTCAGGTGGAGAATCCCTCTTCCTTCTGCCAGCTCAGGTCTACGAGAGCAGTGATTAGAAATAATGTTAATTGCTAAAGTGCTTAAATCCAAAGCAGCAGTAGAACAATTGCCACCCTGCTCTCACCCTGCTGCACCTCAAGCTCCCTGGCCCATGTTTGTCACAGCAAATAGTGACTATTTTGATTGTTATTTAACCACATGGCTGTGCTTTGGCATGAAGTGTCTTGCATCCTGCTGGGCACCTGCAAACTGAATGGGCCAAAAGACATTTCCAGTGGCCTTTCCTCCATTGCAATTAGAGGGTCAAGGTCAAATAATCACACAGCAGAATTGCTCTCTGCTTCTTTGCCGTGATCTTTTTGTGCCTCAGCTGGAGATAGCTTTCATGTCACCTGGAATTACTCCAGAGCTCAAAAAACCCCTCTAATAATAAATCACAAAAAAACCCAACCTGCAATCAACACACACACAGAGCTTTACAAGTATTGCACATTATTTTGTTGGACATAGGCTTCTCCCCCCTGTTGTGAAGGTCAGAAACAAAAGCTCTTTTTTTTCTCTCCAAGTGTCACTCTCACAAAAGCAAATGCTGGCAGCCTTGGAAATGAAAGCTCAGCTTATCTGGTCCAGGTAATGTCAGTTTGGGCTTTCTCAAGTGTGCACACCTTGGCTGAGAGCCCTGACTGAGCCTTAACTGTGCTTCCCTGGGAGTCAGCAATCCCACTGGACATCAGCAATCCCACTGGGCATCAGCAATCCCACTGGGCATCAGCAGTCCCATTGGGAATCAGCAATGACATTGGGAATCAGCAATCCCACAGAGAATCAGCAATCCCATTGGGGATCAGCAATGCCCTTGGGAATCAGCAAGCCCACTAGGAATGAGCAATCCCACTGGGACTCAGCCATCCCATTGGAAATCACCCATCCCACTGGGGATCAGCAATCCCACTGGGAATTAGCTATCCCACTGGGAATCAGCAATCCCACTGGAAATCACCCATCCCACTGGGGATCAGCAATCCCACTGGGAATCAGCAATCCCACTGGGAATCAGCAATGCCTTTGGGAATCAGCAATCCCATTGGAAATCATCCATCCCACTGGGGATCAGCAATCCCACTGGGAATTAGCCATCCCACTGGGAACCAGCAATCCCACTGGGAGCACATCCCTGGTTCCTGCCTCAGCAGCCACGGGTCACTCCAGGCTCTGAGTTATGCAGCCACCTGCCCACCAAGGGCTCTTTGGGGACCTCCCTCAGCTGCTTTTATGAGCCCTCACATCGATTTGGATTCACAAGCAGCTCAGATGGACTCGTAGCTTCCTGTCCAAAAGCTGGAATTTCTACAGCCTGCTGCAAATCTTTTTTGTGTCGGATCAGGTGAAGTTAATGACACACTAGACAAAACCAGCAAAGCTTTTTTTATTCTTCCCACTCCAAGCTGAAGGATGCTCAAATACTTCATTCCTTTTACTGCTGGAATCTGTCTAATTTCCAGCCTAAACTTATTCTCCCCCAAGGCATCATTTCTCATTTGTTCTTGTGTCATGGTTATGTTTTATATCTGCAGCAAGGACAAATTGCAGATTTAAATAGCAGGAATGCTGCAAAGTTTTGCCTGAGTACAGATGGAACAACTTTCTAGCAATAATTACATAGTAGTTACTGTTTTCATCTGATTAGCTGGAAATATACTGTTTTTTCTCCTCCTGTACTTCCCATAAAAGTTCTTTTTCATCAACAGTTTATACAAATGTTCCTCTGTAGGGGGTTGTTGCAGTTGTTGTAGATTTAAAAAAACATAATACCTCATTTTTAAATAGGTCTGATCATTTGTACCACTATTATTCCCTTTATGACATCCTGGAATGGAAAGAGCAGAGGAGGGCATGGAGATCCATAAAACTCTAGGTGGGAGGGTGAATTGACATTGATTTCTTACTATTTCCCCCCATTCCATGAGCACCTGGAAATTAATATGAGGGTTTCTAAGTACACAGAATTTGTCTCCAATTCCCCTGGAAGCAGTTTGGAGCTGGGAGGGGAAGGTGTCACACAAGTTTTCCCAGTTGTCACTGCCCTGGGCATACCCCAGGTGAGTTATGTCACCTCTGGGGACCTTGGGCAGAAGCACAGCAGGGCTGCAATGGACTTTGTGACCTTGGTCCACCAGAGCCTCCATAAAATTGGCACAATTCATTCCCCCTCCAAATGTTCAATGAGCATCTGTGCTTTATTGCATGAATATATCTTAGCTCTCCTTATTCCTGTCCGTACCTTGCCTGAAAGGGAGGCAAACCCCTGATTTTAAGGAATGTTGTAAAACCAGAAGACTTACAGAGGCAGATGGGGAAATGTTTAAATGCACCGAGGCACCTCCATTGATTTCAGCAGCAGTCAGCTTTGTAAAAGCACCCAATTTAAAGGTGTAAATAAATAATTTCCACAGTGTGAGTCACTGCAGTTATATATATTGAAATTCCAACTAGAGCAACTTCTTCTTCTTTTCTCTAAGCACTTAAAAACATTTAAAAGTACCAGAGAGCTATTGTTTGTGCTATCACAGGAAAAACACTGAAGAAAATGGAGTTTGCTGAACCCACTCCAAGGTTAAATCTTCCCAGCACTGTGCAATTGTTCCAACCCTGTTTCTGAAGACTCTTGATTTGAAAATGTCAGGAAATCACTTTTCTTCCCAGCACAAGTCTGCTGCAGGTATCTGCTGTCAAGCAGAGCCCTGTGAAAATGCCATCCCTCCATCCCACCTCTGACGTCAGCTCCTCAATGCCTGGTGTTACCTTGAGTGTCAGCACAAAGTCCACAAAAATAAAAGAAGTGTTAACGCTCAGCCAAACATATGGGGAGACATGGAAGTGACTCTCCCAGGTACATCTGTTCAGTTTGGTGTTCAGGAAAGGAAAAAGGATGGTGAAGCAAAGGTTTGTACATTGAAGGGTTTTGCTTTTGGGCTGTCTCATTGCTTCTTTAGCCAAGTCTTCCTCTCTGAAGCAGTGAAAAAGGAAGGTGATTCAGCCTTTTGCTCTCTCTGGGTAAAAGAAGATAAAATAATGTATTCTCTGTGAAGGCAGCTGTGCACCAGGAGAGTCTTGCTGGTTTCTAGAGGCTTCTTGCTTGTGCTGTATGAAAATGACTTCAGGCCGAGGTCTGGGTTTGTTGATGGGAAAATCCAGCTTTCATACAGGTGGGGTAGGATAGTCTGTGCTTGTGAGACTCTCACAGACACCTTGGGAGGTCTGGGGAGTGCTCCAAGGCATGGCATTGGACTGGGAGCTCTGTGAGTAAAGGCTGCCAGGAGAAAATATGGTGAGAGGCTTTTAATAAAGAATTGCCAGACTGGGGCAAAGGATGGAGCAGTGTAACTAACACATAAATGCTGCTGAGTGAATCAGTGTAAAAAGGCTGAGAGGGCTCAGGTGAGTGGCAAAATGGACTTGTCCACTCTGCACTGGCCTGTCTCTGGCCACCTAATGTCAACTAATAGAAAATGAGGAGTCTAACTCTGGAAGCCATTGTGCAGGTTCATTTCTCACTGAAAGAATGGAAAATAATTTCAGAAAAATCCTTTTGGAATCTCAAGCTGGTATTTTCAGAGCATTATGACTTTTCAGCCGGTATCCATGGCCGATTTGTGATACAGCAAAAAAAAAAGTAAAAAGTGATAGTGTGGTGTAGCAGGAGGGATTTTCTCTGGGAAGTTTATGGATTCAGTTTAGAGGTATTGATCTGCTCAGTAAATGCTGAAATCTCTGAGTTTCTTCCTGCAGTCAGGAGATCTGGTATCTAAAATAGCACTTTTCCACCTGATATTTGCAGTATTTTTTTTGGCTTGCAGAACTATTTGCATGTTAAGGAGTTTTTCCCCAAACCCGGACATCAGTCAGTTTGAATATGTACCAGAGCCACAATGCATAGTTGTGTTGGCCCAGCACTCCTCATGAAAAGACCCTTTTGTCCTCTTTTAAACAAACAGCTAAAGCTGAAATTTCCTGTGCTGGGTACCTGTCTTAGTCTGTCTCTTTTCTGAAGCACTCAGCAGAAGTGTCTGAGCTGTTTCTGTGAATAGGGCTGTGGAAAAAGGATTATTTTAGGAGTGCTAAGGATGTCTTCTGTTGCTTGAAGAAGGATGAGAGTCAGTACACTGGAATAAGGTCTTGAAGTTTCAGAAGGTTTTCCACAGCACACACCTGGCAAGATGCACTGGGAATGGGGCAAATGGCAAGGACACACCTTGGGCAGAACTCTACAGTGATGGAAGTTTTCATGTGGGGAAAAGGACAGTGGAAACGAGGTTTATTTTTAGCACTTCTGTTGGGCTGAATCCAGCAAGCCAGATGATGCTCCTTGTGATAAGCAAATGTGTTTTAACTGGCTTCAGCAAACCTATATGTACAGATGAGGAGTTACGTTCCCCTTCAGTAAATCCTCCTGATGTGAACATCCAGTCTGAAAAAAAAAAGGTTTAGCTGCAGGACCTTCTCACTGAGCACATCTGCTCAGCAATTCTGTGCAGCAGCACATCTGCCAGTGAATTTAGCACAACCTGCAGAGCTCTGGGAGACAGGAAGAAAGAGGATGGGTCAGTTTCTGGTTTGGAGAACAAACTCAGGACAAGTTGTGACTCGAAGCTCCCTGAAAGACCAGCACTTTTGACATTATGCAGCTGGCAGGTTTGGCTGAGCAGAGCTTTGTAGGGAGGAGGGCTGCCAGCAGAGAGACATGAGCCAGGATGTGAGTCTTAGGGACACTGCTGGAGGAAGATCCTGCAGCTTTGGAGCAAAGGAGCAGTCTGCTTTGATCTGCCCCCATTTCTCATGTGCTGCTGTTGGTTTTCTGCAAGAAACTTTATAAAGAAATAAAACCAAATACACAAAACCAACAAATCTCAATTAAGAAACCTTCTTGTGCTGCCGCCACAACTTCCACCAGCTTTCAAATTCTGCCTCTTCTTGCCAACTTCTTGCTCATTGCTTGCTTCTAACTTCAGTCCTGCTCTGGGTTGTTAACATGTTTGCTTTCAATATTCTTCATTATTTTGTTTCTTGTGGTAGCAGTTGCTTCTCTGCCAAGGCCAGAGCATTACTGGCATGTGGTGAGATTGTGCCTGGCAGCAGAGCCCTCACCTTGAGCTGGTCACTGACGTCCCAGACTCACAGGACTGCTCGTCTGTGGCACCTCCTGCTAGATTTTATTTGTGTTTTCTCTCTTTCTGTTCTGTAGATCTCCAATTCCATGGTTAATCACTTTCTGCTTCATTCCTACACCTCCCATTTCCTTCTGGTTGTTGGTTGGACCACTTTCTCCATCCTCCTTATCCCAGCCTGGCTGCCCCATTGCCTCTCTCCATTTGTCTGTGGTGTCACCCCCCTCTGCCACTGTCCTGTGTCTGCTGTCACACTGCAACGAGAGCCTTTGCTACAGCTTTATGGCCATGCCCTCAGCTTCCTTTTGCTGTGGTTTCTGGTCTCACAGCCAGGGCAGCACACACCTGGAGATGAAGTGATTGCCAATTGGGTGTACAGTGTTCTGTGTGCTCCAGAAAGTGCAGGAATTACCTGTAGGTATTACCCCTGTTTGTTTGGCCAGCTTGTGACTGTTCTCCACTGTCCTGAGACACTGCAGTAGATGTTCCTTTACTGGACCACAGCGGATCTAAATGTGAGGCTGTGTTTGGGCTGTTGTCTTGGGTTGCAATGCAGGATGTAACCAGGGGTGTGTGTTCTATTATCATCTGCTGAAACCAGGTGGGGAGGTGTTAATGGGCAGCTGTTAAACCATCTGGGGCAGTGTGTCTTTATCCCTTCCAGGACCCACCCTCCCCCCAGGGGATCTCTGCTGTCCAGGGGCCATCCAGGCTCACTGCAGGGC
>JBBMKD010000067.1:3710200-3747111 GCA_037834095.1 Argya squamiceps | reverse complement strand
TTCCCCTCAGCCCAGGCTGTGGCTGAAGGCAAAAGGCCCTTTTTACCCCCCACCCTTGCAATAAACCCCCGTGTTCTCTCAGGAGTGTCTCAGGTTTGCAGTTCCCTCTCCCTGCCATCCACAGATGCTCCCACAAATTCCCACCCACAAGGGCACAGCAACACTGCGTGGGGTGAGCTGGAAGCTCTGGGATGATGCAGGTAGTGGTGACAGCACTAATCCTGTCTGAGTGAGCCCTCTCCAAAGAGCAGTTCATGCATGGGAAAGGGAACAAATGAGAGATGATGAATGTGGACATGACCCCTCAGCCCTGACTCAGGGGATGACACAGGATGAGGTCTGGATCAATCCTCTGTTTTTCTAGGAAAGAAGGAACCACCTGCAAATGCACAGCCTGCTCTGCCTGGGACCTGGGCTGTGCCAGGATGGAAGATTAGGAGCATTTCTAGGACTCTTTATGAAGAACCTTTTCTGAAGATTGTCTGCATGTGATGATCTCCAGGGAGACCAGGTTATTATTAAACCAGAGTGTGGCCCCCTTCTTTCAGGGTGCCCACACTGGTTCCAGCTGGTTTTGTGGTGCTGCAGGCATGTGGGGACCACCACACACCCAGCAGGGACCCAGTTCCTCAGCTCCCAGACAGGGACAAACAGAGAAAACCTAAAAGGAGACACAAGCTAGAAGTCACAGCTATCAGCAGCCTTTAACAGATACCTTAGGGCTGCAGAGGGTTGTGTTCCCCAGATTTAATGTGCTGTGTGCACAGGGTGCTGTGAGCCCTCTCCTCTGGCAGCCAGGGCAGAGTTGAGGGCATGCCAAACTCAAAAGTGGGAGCAATGGAAGCTCCACCTTTAGCCAGTGAGGGATGGAGAGCCCAGTTAAGGGTTCTGGCTGGCACCTATCAAATTTGTCATCTCCCTTACACAGTGGGGACAGATTCCTGCCAGCCAGGGCTGCCTGATCCAGCTTCCCTGAGGAGGAGCTGGCTGGATCCCTCCTGAGCCCTCCTTCACTCCATGTTTCTGTACATTTCCTAGCAGTTTTCAGGTGGCAGTAGCAGATACTCAGCTGTTTGCTCCAGACCTTCACCCAGAAGGTGAACGGAGCAGCAGACACTGGTGGATGTGGGTGAGAAACCACAGCACTGGCTGCCCCACAGGACAACCTGCAGGTTGCTGGAAGCTTGTCAAGAGACCTGGACCTCTACCAAAGTGTTTCTGGGGCAAGCACAACGATTTCCAGCAGGGAAAGAATTGCCCAAGTCCTTCAGAGAGTTACATCCCTGAATGCCTGAGGGAGAGCTGTGTGATCCTGCCAGGGCTGAAGGCCACCAAGGCTGGGGCTGCAGGAGGTGTCTTCTGGTTGTGTGTGACAGGGACAGGACTGTGGGATCATGGAGGGATCTGTGGGATCATGGAGGGAAGGCTGGGAGGAAGGAGCTGCCCCTGACAGGTGCTCAGGTGGAGGAGTGGGGCTGGGGGGAGATGCTGACCTGCAGCAGGTCCATGGAGTCCTGCCAGATGTGGCCCCAGGAGCCACAGCTGGATGGAGGCTTTGACTCAGCAGCTCTGCCCCAGCTGCCTGGATCTGCTGGAGCTCAAGGAGAGAGATGTTCACACTCTCCTCCTGGCTGCTGCCTGGGCAGGTTTGCTGGGAGCAAAGGTCTTGAAGAGGAAGAAGAGGAGGGCTGGTTACAGTCCAAAAACAAATTAGAGTGCACTGAGGGGCATTTCTGAAAGTGCTCTTGTCATGATTTAGCAGATGCAGAAGAAATGATATCAAAGAGACTGAAAGCTCAAATTAAAGCAGACTTTGATGTCAAAATGGATTTTTTACAGTTGTAACAACAAGGCTCTTGGGAAAGTGCTACATGGCAGTGTCAGGCTGTGCTGGCCCTTCCCTGGTCAGGACCCGTGGCCTCAGCAGCAGCCCTGCTCTCATCCCTGCCCAGCTCAGGAGGGCAGGGACAGGGTCACAGTGCTGCTGTTGCTGCTGCAAAGGGCTCCAGCTCTGCTCAGAGCTCACTGTCAAAGCTCTGCACAGGGTGGCTCAGCTCTGGCTGCATCTTCATTTTTATTCTCCCCTCTTCCTTCCCTCTTTCCCACCTTACATCTCCTCATATATCAAATCTATCATATCATATCAAATCTACCATATCATATCAATCATATCATATCATATCATATCATATCATATCATATCATCATTTCGTTCTTTTCCCTGTTTCTTATAAAAATGTAAGAGTCTGATTTCTCTCAGATACTCTCTTTGTATCACTTCAGCATTTCTTATCTTTATCATTATCTTTATCATTATCATATCTTTCTTAGGCATTCAGCATCATGAGTGCCTCAGCTCTGCTCTGGAGCTGACCTCCCTTGGCACTCCCAGCAGCTGCTCTGTCCAAATACCTGTTTCCAAGTCGAGGCACTCCTGGGGCAGGCTGGTGTTCTGGCTGTTGTGTTGTTGGGTTTTTTAATCACAGTTTATGAAACATCTGCTGCTTATAAATTATTTCTTTTGAATGTCATAATCTTTTCAGTTGTGTGAGCCAGCAGGCACCTCTGAGCAGCAGAGCAGTGCTGCCAGCTCCTAGAACTGGCACCTATTCCAAAGGCTGTGCTGGATGAGGTGTGCAGACCCCCTCCCTGAGCACACACATGTGTGGACACATGTGAGAGAACCTGGCACAGGGGGCCCAGAGCAGCTGTGGATGCCCCTGGATCCCTGGAAATGTTCAAGGCCAGGGTGGACAGGGCTTGGAGCAGCCTGGGACAGTGGTGGCATCTCTGCTTATGGCAGAGGGTAGAACGAGATGAATTTTGAAGTCCCTCCCAACCCAAACCATTGTTTGATTTTATGTACACACACAGCCCTTCTCTGTGCCACAGGGAACTCCTCAGAGTCACCTCCAGGCCACAAAAATCCTCAGAGACAGCCACAACATGGGCACAAACTCAGCCCCCACCAACCCTGACAGCCAAGCCAGGGACACACACAGTGAGCCAACACACAAACACACTCATGCCTTTGGGAGAGTCCTCAAAACACAGATGAGACCTTATCAGACAGACTTTTTACAGAGGAATGATCCCCAAAAGCCTCTGATCCAGCCAAGCAATAAACCCACCTGTGCCCAGCTCCTGCTCCTCTGTGCAGGGCTGGAAATGCTGATGAACTGTGGAGGAGCAATGCCTGGTGCTGAAAATCTGCTTATGAAAAGTTAGGAAAGTACAAGAATTTTCTGAGGAAAAGAACCAAACCATGTAACTGATGCATTTGAACATCAAAGTGCTCTCAGTCAGCTCTACCCCATTATTTATGGTTTACTCATGGGTTTAATTTTTCTGCTTTGTTTTTTTGTTCATTTGCTGTTATTTCCTCAAGAGAACATGAGAAGCCTCTGGGGGATCAAAAGATTTTTCTCATTCTGCTTAGTGAAAATTCTCTAATGGTTGTAAAAACAAGGCAAAAATCAATAGAGGATTATTATCTGCAGGGATTCAGCTGCTTTCTGCCTGAGTGACAGCAGAGCTTTGCCAGACTGTCCCCCTGACACTGGCTCCTGCTCTGCTACCACAGTGGAAAGGAAAGAGCAAGCACTCCTTTTTCACCAAGGAAGGCAGATTTTCACTTATTTTTATTTGGACACATCCAAGGGTGTTTCAGCCCCAATCCAAACCTTAGACCTGCTCCTTGCACATCTCTGCAGGATGGAAAAGCCAAGTGGAGCTGGTAAGATCTAACTGGAGCTGACTGGTTGAAGCTTACATCAGCTCAGCAGAAGACTCAGCAATTTATACCCTTCTTTAAAAAAATCATCTAAGTCCTTCTGCAAAGGCAGATAAAAAAGGCAAAGGAAAATCCATTTCTGCATTTGCAAACTTCACAAAAGCCACAAAAGACTGTTCTAGGGGTGATTTCTTTTTGGTTTAGGGCTTTTTTAGGGCACAATGTGTGCCCTGTTAACACAACCAGTTCCCAGAGTCAGGAACAGGTGGTTCTTTGGAGGCAAGGACAAGCCCAAACAGCTCAATACCCATTGATGGGGAAAATCATACTTATGCCCTAACCCTAAAACCCCTCTCAAGGAGTTCTCTCATAGAGCAG
This sequence comes from Argya squamiceps, assembly GCA_037834095.1. Taxonomy (NCBI): domain Eukaryota; kingdom Metazoa; phylum Chordata; class Aves; order Passeriformes; family Leiothrichidae; genus Argya; species Argya squamiceps. The sequence continues at coordinate 3,743,000 of JBBMKD010000067.1, read as the reverse complement.
CTTCTCCACATCCTTCCTGTGCTGTGACATTGTCTCAGAATTCAGGCAAGGTGAATACAGGGACAAAATTGGGTGAGAGCTCTTTCATGCAGGCACAGGGGAAGTGACCCACCAGAAGTGCCAAACCTTCCACCCCTTTCTGCCAGGAAAGGTTTGGACCACAAAGGACTTTTCAGAAAAAAAAAATTACATTAAAAAAAATAAAACCACAAAGTAAACCTCTTGAATGCCTTCAAATAAGAGGCTAATGATATTTTACTAATAAAACAACCAAACAATGAATGAGGAGCGGGAGGGGAGACAATAAAATGAATAATTCGACAATTAGGTTAATCCTCAGGAAATGAGCTAATTCCCAGGTAGATAACAGCCGGGGACTGATTAATTGTTATGCCCCAGGAGGTGCCACGCAGGGGACACGTCCTGATTCAGATCTTCAGCAGGCAAAGTTCATCCTGGGGGCTTCTCCTCTCCCCTCTGGGCCTGGGTGGGCCCAGGGATCCTGCTCCACAGAGATGAAGGAGGGGACAGTGTTGCCCTCAGTTTCTCTTGAAAATGCAAGTGTTTGAAATCTTGCAGTGCTGTTCTCACACAACTTCACAAAAACTATGTATATTTTTAGCATTTATCTATTGTTTACATTTTTCTCCTCTGGGAGGAGAAATGTGATGGACAGTGATGTTCACCATCCAGGTCAAAGAGGTGGTAACTTGTGTAACCAACCTCTTGACCTCTGTACAAATGTATATAAGTAATGGAGTCAAATAATAAAGGAAGAGAAGCTTTCTCTTGGCCTGCTGCATCTGCCTCATTCCTTGGGTTGTGCCCTAAAACTGCCACAGGACAGTGCTGCAGGAGGTCACCACATACCTCCAGAGCCAGCAGGAGCAGGGACACAGAGCAGGATAGGAGCAGGAACTTGGATTTAATGCATGTTCTGTGGAGCTGGGCTGAACTGAGCTCTGCCTGAGCACAGGGGAGGTTATAGGGACAGGAAGCAACGTGCCCAGCAGGGATGAGGCAGTGCTTCCCATGGCCTGAGAGCCAGGAGAAACAGCAAGAGCTCCGTTGTGCCTACAGGCTTTATTTTTATCTCCTCAAGATTAGGATGAAATTTTATAATCATATTTATCTTTCTTCAATGGAAATATATTAGGGATATAATAAAAGTGGAGTCTGACATTCAGATATGAATTCACCACGTCAGATCTGTGTTATGTTATCCTTTATTAGCTTCTTGTATGACATGATTATATAACATCAGTTTAGTCTTTTACCCTTATTTTAGTCTTTTACCCTGAGCATCCTTGCAGGCATGGATTCTCTGAGCTCTGGTGATTTTTTTTTCAGCCAGTTTCTGAGGGTAAACACAGGCACACAAAGAATAGGCTGCCCATGTCACTGGGAAGCTGTGAGGTTTTTATCTTTTATCCAGAATTCCAACAGAAAGGTGGGTCTTTTTCTCCATTAGTGCAATCATGAACTCACTGATTAAGGCCCCAGCCCACCCAGTATCTCCTTTTGGATAGGCAAAGGGGTGGGCAAGCATCTAAAGCAATTCCTGCTGGAGCTGGCAGGCACCCCTCCACTCCCAAATGGAATACCAAAGCACATGAGGAAGCACCAAAATGTGGGATACAAGCACCAGGGTGAGGTTTTCTGTCCCTCCAGGCAACCAACAGCTGCCAGCTGATGTGGTTCCTCATTAAATCACTCATTAACACACCAGAGCTGGGCACTGCTCACTCTGGGGCTGTGGCAGCCCCTGGTCCTGCTCCAGTGAGACTCCCCCATCTCTGCACACCTGGACAGCAGTTTTGAACCTTTTTTACCTTGCCATGATTTAGTTGAGGTTAAGGTTGGGTTGGACTTGATGATCCTGGAGGTCTCTTCCAACCGAATAATTCTGATTCTGATTCTGAACCTGCCCATCATCACTTTTCCCAGTAGATGGAGTTACAAACTGAAGCTCCTGCCAATGGTTCTGCTTTTCTGCAGCTCTCAGCACACTCAGGTCAGAGAAGGAGCTCTAAACCACATCTCCAGGGCCGTGGTGATGTGTTTGCTGTGCCAGTGGTGCTGGATGTCACCATAACACCACATCAGCACACACAGCCAAAAGCTTGGCCCAGGCTGGCCAGGCAGCTGCAGCAACCAAACCCCAGAGTGCTGAGACATCCTCACTGCAAACACATCCTCTGCAGCAGCTGCCAACACTTCAGCCCCTTGTGGATGCTCAGGAGAAAGGGATTCTATTCCTTTGCCCCACTGCAAGGCTGAGGATTAATCCTAACACTGATATAAAAAACCCTGCAAATTGGCATTTGGAGGAGAGGAAGGGGTAAGGCCAAGGATGGATTTTCTCCCTGCACCTGCTCTGGGTGTCTGGCCATGGGCACAAGCACCCCAGAGTGAGCTCCTGTGTTTGATGCACTGGTAATGCTTTGTGAGGTAATGAACACATCTCTGCCAGGACATGGGCTCCTACATATTTGATAGTGATGCTGTAACATTGCTGATTCTCCATTTTCCCCTCTCTCCCATCTCAATAGCCTCCCCTTGCACAGCTGCAGAAAGAAACCCTGGAAGTTTTTTGTGCCTTGGAAATCTCCAGATTTTGAGAGTGTGTGAGAGGCAGGATAGAAACGTGTTTGAGCTCACACCCAGCAAAGCCACCAACACCATCATTATGTCAATGGAGTTGCTCTTGTATTTACATTCATTTGCATAATGCTGAGCATGGGGCAGTGTTGTGGTTACCCCACAAACACAGCAGCAGCCAGCTGGAAGCCCCCAAAATCCAGATACTGCACTGAGGATGGGCCGGGAGAGGCATCAGCAAGGCCAAAACACCTCCCTGTGCCTCCAGTGCAGGGCCACACATGGTAAAACCCTCTGTGGTGGCTGCTGAGGGGGCAGAGCTGGGGCTGGGAGGGTTTTCACAGACTCAGGCAGCTCTGTGAAGGAGGTAGGATGGAGGGATGCTGGGAGAAGGGTCTGGAATTCTGACATGATTTCACTGAAACCAGGCCTTCCACTTTGCATTCAAGTCCAGAAATTTTTTTGCTGAGTCGTTTCTGCCTCAAATCAAACCAAATCCAGGCTCACGACACAAACAAGGCCTTTCCCAGCCCTTCAGCTGGATGCAGGGACCCCCCAGACTCTCCTGTGTATGTTCTCAGTTTGACAAGAGCCAGCACAGCTCCAGGAGGGGAACACCAGCTCGTTCCTCAGATGTGCAAAGACAGCAGCACCAGCTGTGCTACTCGGGGCCATCACAGATAATGGTTTGATTAAGAATTTATACACGTGTTCTGCCTTGTCTCTCTTGCTGCTGGCACCCACAGGCCTCAGCTGAGAGCTAAAACCTCACAGCAGAGAGAATCAGGGTTTAGCTGAAGGAAATGCCTCTGGGACAAAGTTTCTGGATTTCCCGGGGGAAGTGAGGCCCTTGGTGTAGGATGTGGGAACACCTTTGTCTCTGAGAGGAATGACAGATCTGTCTTGACAAACAAGCAGTGGATCTGCTGGTAGATAAAACCAGCACTGAGAGATAAAAGAAACAGTGGGAAGGATTCCACTGATTGATAAATGGAGAAGAAGATATTTGCCTTTACAAACAAACTGTAGGTTTGCTGATGAATGAAATTGGATATTGAAAAATGAAAGAAAGAATGGGAAGACCCATAAATTCCATAAGAATTAAAAATTAAAAAGGGAATTTTAGGTATTGGGCACTCCAGGCAGTCTGTACCTCTCAAGTACCTCGGCCAATGGGGAAAGAGAGAGGGAAATGTGGCTGGGGAATTGGGATAAATAGGAGGCTGCATCCTCCAAAATTTGAGAGATCCCAGGGGAAATGCCCCATGGCCTCTCCCTTTATTGGAATAAAGTCAAAGGACTCCTCTGTCTCCTTTTTGGACATAAACCTCTGAAGTTTGTGGATTAATTTTCCTAACATCTCCTATATTCCTGTGGGGACAACAAAGCCACTCACTGGGGCCTTGTCTGGGTGTCCCAGGTGGGCAGCAGGGATGGGATGACAGTCTCCAAAGGTTATTGGGGATCCCAGAGGCCAAAGCCTCCCTGTCTCATTCCCCAGACAGGGGAAAACCCAGCTCCAGCCTCTGCCTGGATGCAACAAGGATGCAAATGGAGAATCAAGGAGGTTTGACAGCGTCCTCTGTCTTGCCAAAATGAAAAACAAAAAATTCCCGACAAACCCAGACACGTACAAAAGAAAATTCAATAATTTTTTTCCTAATGAATGCCGGTGGGGTTGCTCTTTTTTGGTACTTTGGGCATTTACATATAAATTGTTCTGTAATGGCTCTGCCCTCCTTCTCTTCAGCGTGTTGTTAATGAGCTGTACAAAAGGTCAGGGGCTGAGCGAATGCTGCTGCGGGCAGTGCTGTGATCCTGTCCTCCTTTCCCTGCCACACTCCCCGCTGGCCACCCAGGCTACCAGACACCCAAAAAACCAATCAGTCACCCAGCGATGCCAGAGGACTCCTGTCCCAGCAGCAATGTGTCGGAGTCCAGGGCATTCCTTTAATTGCCCTGGATGGTCACAGACCTCGGCAGAGAGGCTGGGACCCGAAAAAGAGGGTTTGAATCCTGGACAGGGGGGTCTGCCCAGGGGTGCCTGGCACAGAGCCCAGGAAGACACAGGCTTTGATTTCAGTCCATGGAAAAATCTTCTAACATTGAGACAAGAATTACAAGTCACAAATGTGTGACAGAGTAGTTTAGCACAGCACAGGGTGGAAAATTTTGTAGTTTTGGGATTCTTAGAATGGAGCTGACTGGGGAACAAGATGGAGATTTTAGGGTGCTGCCCTGGGTTCTTCTCCCTCTCCCTTGGCCTCCATCTCCTGATGTGACATGGGCACAAAGTAGTTTGAGGGGATTGGGTCAAAGTAGAAATGACCCCTTTAGTATAGATAATAGGCATTGGCACAGAATTGTAAATAACAGACACATAATTATCTGTATAAGAAGGCAGTGACCTCCCATCATGGGGGGAGTCACCTGTGTCCCAGCTGCTGTGAACATCTTGGCCGGGCACAGAGAGAAATGTAAGATAAGAAATAATAAACACGTGAGAAACCTTGAGCAACAAGATCTTGAGACTCCTCTTCATTCTCGTGCCAACTCAAAGCCCTCAGAGGGCAAAACAGACTCACCCAAACCACCACCAGAACCACAACCTGAACCATCACCTGAATCTCGGGTGAGAGAAAACCTAAACCTGAGACAATGAATTTTGCATCCCATTCCCAGTGAGGTTTTGTCCATCATGTAGATGTGTTACAGTGGCACAGCTGGCAAAGGCTCCTGGGCTCTGCTGGCACCAGAGACAGGAGGATTAATTGAATTTCTCACAAGGCTCCTCCAGCCCAGAGTGCTCATGGCTGCCAGCCTGATGAACCCCAAGCTGACAGTGCTGAAGAGCCCAGTGTCACCCTGAACGAGACATTTGTCCTGAGACATCTGAAATTTTAGTTGTCTTTAACCTTTTCTTACCTCTTACCCAGCACATCCATGAGGTAAGTCAACCAGAGGAATGGTTTGAAAGTCTGAAAGAAATCTTTGCTGCAGCATTTAAACCAAGTGGGAGCAGGATGACCTCAGAGACAGAGAACTTCAGGCAGGGCTTTGGTAACTCCATCATGGGCAACTCTCTTGGGTTGCAATGGAAAATGTAACCAGAGGTGTGTGTTCTATTCCCAGCTGTTCAAACCAGCTGGGGCAGTGTGTCTTTATCCCTTCCAGAACCCACCCTCCCCCCAGGGGATCTCTGCTGTCCAGGGGCCATCCAGGCTCACTGCAGGGCTGAGACAATTCCATCATCCCACGGGGAGATGCTGCACCCAGGGGAGGAGCCCAGCATTCCCACCTGGATCAAAGCTGGCATTCAGAACAGCAGCACAGCCTGTGTGCACTGCATTCCCAGAGGGAGCCCAGACCCAGCTCAGCACCACTGGGCCTTCAGAGGGAAACTCCACCCTCCTACAGGATCATCTCTGCTCCAACAGAACCACATCTGTCACTGCAGGAGGACGGGACTGGGCTGACACCAATACCCTGAGCAACAGGGGGTCAAGTCATATTCCAACTCTATCAGTGCTTCTAGAATTTTTTTGTTTGCTTGGGTTTTTTTTGTACTACTACATTTGTATTTTAATATTCCTAATAAAGAGCTGTTATTCCTATTCCCACATCTTTGCCTGAAAACCCCTTATTCGCAAAATTATATTAACTTGGAGAGAAGGAGTTTACATTCTCCATTTCAAGGGAAACTCCACCTTTCCCTGGCAGACACTGTCTTTCCAAACCAAGAGAGCTGTCCAGCTCTCCAGAGTCCCCGGGCTGTTGCCTACACACTCCTTACTCTCTAATGCCTTCTACAGCACAGTTATTGGAATTAGGCACAGGAAGAGGGAGATGGAAGGTGCCATTAGACACAGCAGGAGGAAGATGAGAGCTGCAGGGGGGTCCTGGGGTCAGCAATAGGCTCTGTTTGTGCAGAGACTCAGCAGGTTTCTTGTCGAGCTGTTCCCTCTGCTGTCCTTTCCCAGCTGTGCACACACCCCCTTGCAAGTGCTCCCTGTCACTGTTTACCACTTAGCCAGTGACAGGGATGTTCTTCTCTCCTCCTTGGCTGCAAGTGCCAACAGTCAGCCCCCAGTGACATAATGACCAGCCAGTGTGAAACTGTTAAAATTACCTCATAAATAACTCCTAATGCACAGAGAACCAGGAGCTGCTGTTGCTCATAGATAAATTATTCACTGCCATTATGGAGCATTAAGCCATGGCTAATATGGAGGTCTCCATAGGGGTTTCATTAAACACCAGAGGTTTCCTATAGATTTAACCATCAGGGAGCTACACATCTCTTGCTGCTTGTCAGCCCTCCCGTGTTAGAGGTAATGTACTTCTGCACAGGAGTATGGGGATGTTAATGGCCAGGAAAATGTCTCTTAAGGGGAGGAAAAAAAATGAAATTCTCGATGTTGTTAGCATGCAGTGGCAGAATGGTGTTTGTAGCAAGTTTTTGATCTCCACACTTTGGGACTTGTTTTTTTTCCGCATGAAGATATTAAGTGGAAATAGTCCTCTTCCAGTCAGGAGCCAGCAAAAGGACAACAATTAAGACTTGCCTTCCCTGCCAGCAGTGGATCTTTCCAAATCTCTGCAGTTAGCTTGGCTGGGACAGAGATGCTGCAGCATGCTGTGGTGGGCTTGGCAGTGCTGGTCAATGGTTGGACTCAATGATCTTGGAGGTCTTTTCCAACCTCAGGGCTTCTGTAACTGAATGGCTGTGTGCATCCTGTGATGGAGGCACCATAGGCCTGTCTGCCTGTGCTGCTTCCCCAGCCCCACACTGTCGCCCTGATTTTCAGCCTTCTGATTTGTTTTCATATTTCTACTGGAGTTTCTCATGATTTTAACATAAACAAAGACTGATGTTTTGTAAACAACATTCTTTCTAGGAAAAAGGACAAATTGATGGGCTTCTGAGTTGACCACTGGGGTCAGAGAGGTGGTCCTTTCATCCCCCAATCCTTGACCAAATCCCAAAAACTATATAAGTTTAGTTTCCCAAAATAAAGGCCTTCTTTTCTCACTTCTCAATCTGACGGGTGAGTGTCGTTCTTTTGTGTGCTTGCAACACCACACTGCCTGGACAGGCACCGTCTGGTAAGACTCATCCTCATCCTCATCCTCATCCTCATCCTCATCCTCATCCTCATCCTCATCCTCATCCTCATCCTCATCCTCATCCTCACCCTCACCCTCACCCTCATCACTGTGTGACTCCTCTGACTCAGGCGTTTGTCCACCCAGACCCTTCCACCCAACCACAGCCACCACCAAAGCCACAGCAGCACCCAAACTCCCCAGGATGAGCTGACTGAGCCCAGGCATGGTTTAAATCACCCTTTGGAGACTCTCCATCCATTGTGGGCTCCATGGCAAGGATGGTCTTTGCACCAAGGGGTGTGAGGCACCCTCAGGTCCCCAGGCCATGGCAGAGTCTTGCAGCTTCCACCATGAGTGGTTCACATGCATTTGTTCTCCCAAGATATTTTTGCACCCAAGGCCAGAGGAACAGATGGTGCCTTCCCAAGGTTTTGGAAGGTCTAATGACCACCATGGAAATATTTATAGCTTCTTCTTCCAGGAAACTGTTAGTAAGTAATTACCACAAGCATTGCACTAATTATTCTTACAGTGTGTGTCCCCATTTTTTGGTGACCTTGCCTATTGCTACTGCAATGTAATCTATTTTAATATTGAAATACTTACATCACAATTTATTTCCTAATACATTCAGCTTTGTGTTACGTCAAAGACCTGTCCTTTTTGGCAGCCTGGTGAAACTGTACTTGTTCTCAAAGCTGTTGCAGCTGTCATTCACATGTAATTAATGTGACTGTGCCACTGACGACTCCGCTGACATTAATTAGAGGTGTGAATAGGAAATCACACCCAGCAATGCTTCCTGTTGGGTTTCCTTTTCCACCATCCCAACCCCATCGTTTGAGATCAGCAGTGGGTGGACAGCTGAGAAGTAGCCACGTCAAAATGGACTCAATGTGGCTCAGGGAATGCTGCATCCATGGGAACACTCTGGGTTTTCTTCTTTGCAGTGGGGTTTGCACTGGCTTTTAGACCAAATCAGTGCTCTGATGGCTCTTCAGGGCTTCTCTGCCCCGGCTCCAGCCACTTCTCACCTCAAATGACCTGGAAGGGACCACGTGCCAGGGGAGTGCTCAGTGCACACTCATCCCTGCCTTCTCCCTGTCTTGAGCAGCATCTGGCTGAAATGTGCCCCAGCCCATCTGGAAATCAGACAGGGAGATGAACCACAGTGAAAAAGAAACAAAAATTTGAGCAGGACAAGGATGGGCAGCGCTTATGAGTTTTGTGTTTGAAGCACAGCTTGAGTCTCCCTCTGGAATCATCACTTGGTTTCACTGATTAGCCAGAGAAATGCAGCCTCTGACATTAGGAGACAAAATTAGGTGATGTGATTACTCCTTTAAACTCAAATCAGGTACTAATCCTTCAGGCACCCTGATCATTCTGGCTCCTCTTCCATTCCATCCTCACAGTACAAATTAAAAAGGTGAACTGTTACAACTTAAATGTTTTTCAGAACTCTGATTCTTTTTCTGGCCCCCATTTCTCCCTCAGTAGGATAGAAATGATGCTCACTGACACTGCAGCAAACCCAACCCTTCAGCATGATAAAAACCCAACCAACCAACCAACCAACCAAAAAAACCAAACAAAAATAACAACAACAAACCAACTGAGATCTGAAGGGAGAAGATAGAGGGGCAAATAATTAACTGTGCTCCTGAATGATCAGGAACTTCAATCCTTTATCTGCAGCTGGGCTGTGCTTTGCTGATATGGGGAGGAGAACAAGATTCAATTTAGGCAGTCCCAGAACCTCCCAAAATGTCCTGCCAAGTCCTGCCCAAGTTTTGTCCTCTGTGTCTATTCCCCTGTGCAGGCATGGGCAGGGTTTGGCCTGGTCAGATCCTTCTAGGATGAAAAAATGACCCTTATAGGTATTTTTTTTTCCTGGTGTGACATACTCATGTATGAAACAGGTAAAGAGAATGTGTGGAAATATTGAAAGTCTTCAAAAATGTTTTATTCTGCTATCTGCACAACTCCAAGTCTCTGTAGAAAGGTTATTGCTGTGAATATCTGATGAAACAGCATTCAGTGGCCAGGTATTTTAAAGTGGCCCAAATCTTGTTTTGTTGTGATTAAGGGGATAAATAGATAAATGCACATATTCACATTCACATGAAAGCCAAAATCACATGTGACAGAGACAGAAACAATAAAAGCTGAGACTGAAGAATGAAAGGGAAGGATAAAGCCTTGTGGTTTAATAGACAGGGAAATACATGAGAGAATCTTTCATCTCTGACCACGTTTTCTGCAAAGTAATAAGACACATTGGCTCTGAATGGAGAAGATAAGAGACTGGGATAAAAATCCAGTTACAGTACAACAACCATGGGAGGTAAATTATTGCCTTGTTTTTATTGCTACAGGCACAGAAATATAGTGGAGAGATGTAGCTACAGGGAAAAATTCCAACAAACCCACAGGATGGGCTGCAAATACTTGGGGTTTGCTTTAAAGGGGTGAAGGCTTGAGATACTTTTGAGAGTACCAGGATAACATTGCTTGAATGCCTTGAAACTGTGGTTATAACTCCCAGAACTGAGGCTGTTGGGAACTTGGGAAGCAAAGTGGCAGCACCAGACAGTTTGTGCCAGACCTGAAGTGGTGTAAAATCACAGACTGAAGGGGACACAAGGTGACCATCACCTCTGCCACCACAGAGCCCCAGTGCCCCACCCCTCCCACTCAGTCCAGTGTTGGGAGTTTCAAGGTTTCTTTATCTCCATTCTAAAACTATGAAAGTAGAAAACAACACAGAGTGGCTTTTTGAAGTGCAAAGTGAGTTGCTGAGTTCCTAAATTTACATGAGGTTTCTTAAACAAGCAGGCTGATTTTACAACATGCTGAGCAGCTGCTGCAGCCAAGAACAAATTCATCTGGAGACAGAGCTGGGTCACTTATGTGGAAAGGGCTTGGGATGAAAGGCTCTGTGTGAAACAGTCTGTTGTGAGGTTGCTTTTGCTCCACGGACTTCCAGACAGCCCCTGAGGCTCAAGCAAGTCTAAAGATGCAGGTATTAGGCAACACTAGTGGGTTTTTTGGAGATCATACACAGCAAATCTGAACTCTGAAAGAAGCCCAGACTTCCTCCTGTTTTGTTGTTCTAGATGTCCTTTGCTCACAGGGCATGAGTTCTATTTGTCTGTGTTTCTGGTTTGGCTTCTGGAAGAGGAGGTGGGGACATGCAGGTGATGTTCTGTCTCCTGGCCACCCTCTGGGCTGCTCTTTGCTCACTGTGACTGAGGAGACATCACACAGAAACACCCAGCCCAGCTCTTGAAGCACCAGGAACTTGCAGCTGAACATTTTGGCTTTGATCCTTTTTTTGGTAGCAGGTCAGACCAAACTTGGGTCAAAAGTTTCCATGCTCAGTGCAGTCCAGTTTGGGAGATGTCTGGATCCTGAGGCAGTGTCCATCATGCTGTTAAGTCAAGCTGACAGGGAACAGGTTTAGACTGGATATTGGGAAGAAATTCTTCTCTATGAGGGTGGGGAGGCCCTGGCACAGGGTGCTCAGAGCAGCTGTGGCTGCCCCTGGATCCCTGGCAGTGTCCAAGGCCAGGCTGGACAGGGCTTGGAGCAACCTGGGACAGTAGAAGATGTCCCTGCCCATGGCAGGGGTGGCACTGGATGATCTTTAATGTCCCTTCCAACCCAAGCCTTTCCATGATCCTACGATTAATCCACAGCCCACCTTGCCAGGTCCCTCACCTGTGCTGCCCACCACACTTATTGCTAAGCTCTGGATGTAGAGTTTTCTATTTATCTCCCTGGACAGTGGCACTTTGCAGCCCAAAGCAGATGTGTTTTGGGATGCAGGTCATACTGCACTTCCACAGTGAAATATTATGCTCTATTTCTTTATATGTTGTATCTAAGATCATAATGCTCTATGTAGCAGTGACAGCAGCTCCACAAGTTCTTTATTAGAGGAGGAATCCCAGAGTTACATGGAAAATACGACATATTTTGTCAAAAATAGGGGGTTTTCTAAAGAGAAAATCTCTCTAGAGCCTGTTTCCCCAGTTTCCACTAGAACTTTTAATGTTTTGGCCTCTCCATCTGCCCTGAGTGGAATTGTCCACTTGCCTGAAAGCACTCTAAATTTGTACCATGTTAAAACCATCAAATCAGAATCACAGAATGGTTTGGGTTGAAAGGGGTCTTAAAGATCATCTCATTCCAACCCCCTGCCATGGGCAGGGACAACTTCTATTAGACCGAGTTGCTCAAATTTCCATCCAAACTGGCCTTGAAAATCAACAATGTTATGGATTGAAACAGCATTTCTACTGTAGTTTGAGGAAAAGCTTTCAAAGGGCCTGCTGAGATAAAACCCAGAGTTTCTGGGCTTGAATGGAGTGATAATTCCTAGAAATTACCCTCACAGAACCTAGGTATAATTTTGTGACAGGAAAGGTAGGTGGGAATCTGGTAGTAGATATCAGGAGGTTTCAGCAGATAAATGTCCACAGCCCCTTTCCACAGGGCCCTGCTAACCCTGGTGGTGTGGGAAGGGGCTTGGAGAAAGATGAGGCAGATGTGACCTGCACAAGGGATGGGACAGTAAGGGCTGCTAGTTTAGAAGTTGAGTTAATTTTGGACATGATAAGAAGTGGGTCTGCATCATGTTGATTTCATGATAGTAAGGAATTGTCATTGTCCTGTTGAGGAGAGGGACCAGGGAGTCAACAAACAACAACAGATTTCCTCATTTATTCACTGTCAAAATTTCCAGCATTTCAATTCCAAAGCACTAAAGCTGAAGGCTTTTTTTTTATGTGAAGTGATTGTTTCCATGGCATCAAAATATTTCATTGTAATTTCTGGGTTTTTTCAAAACCTTTTATTTCAAGAGTTGGTTCTTTTGAAGTTCCAGTTCAAGAAAAAAAGCTCTGCCTATCACTCCAATCTTATCAGATTGCTGCTTTTGTAAAACAAAGTTTTGTGGGGTTGACAAACATGTTTGAATTAAACAGCTTCTTTTGGTTTGAGATTTCTGTAGTGAAAAATATTCCCATGGATTCTATTTGAGACCTGCTGTTATATGCCTCAAAAAATAAAAAAAATCCAACCAAAAAGTGTCATGAAGCAGAATGTGCTTTATTCACCCCGAGATAAATTGCAAGTGTAACAATGCCTGTGAGAAACGGGGAACTGGAGAGAAATTTTCAAGCACTTCAGTGTGCCAAGAAAGCCATATACTCATCAGTTATTTCTGCTGCAGCTCGAGGCTGTATGAAGTTGAGATATTTAAAGAGTTCTCAATAAAATCCTGGACCAAAAGAAATCACATTTTCATTCTGAATACGAGGTGAAGACCAGGTTTCTGGAAAGTTTAACAGGAATTTCTGATCTGGGTCTGCCTTGGGGAGTGGATCCTGTGATCCAGCCCAGCTTTCTTGTGATTTTTTTGCTCTGAGGGCCTCAAAAAGGACTTTTAAGTCCCTTAAAATACTATTGTTTGGTGGTGTTCTTAGAGAGCTAAGAAAGAAAAGAAAACAAATTGAAACACGGTCTAGTGGAAGGTCCCTGCCCTTGGCTGGGGCTTGGAACAAGATAATCCTGAAAGTCCCTTCCAAACCAAAACATTCCCTGATTCTATCATTAAAGAGGGAGAACTCGTGCTAGAAATTTTACACCTGGCAAGAGTCAGAGCAGGGGGACATCAGTTCTGGAAATGCTGCGTGGTACATCATCAGGGGATACTGCAGATCCTGGTTTTCAGTGGGTAATTATTAATTGTGTGAGGATTTTCCTGCCAGCAAACTTGGATTGGGAGCATCAATGTTGTACACGTGCTCACACAATCATAAATCAGATTCTCCTTCCTTTAGGGACTTGGCATTAAGTTATTTTGGCAGTACACAAAAAATCCAAATTGTGTGGAAATGCACATCTGTATTACATACACTTAGATGTATGCTTTTGAATAGCATGGAAGTTGATAGTTCTGCAAAAATTTAAATGTATGTCCATTTAAAGGTTTTGTAAAAAAAATTTGTGGAGTTTGGGAAGCATCTTGCTCACACAGAGGAAGACTGGATACCATCTTAACCAGGTTGGAGATTCCACAGTGTCCTGTCTCACGTGTAAGCAGAAATAAATACCTGGTTTCTCATTCCTTCCCATACTCTCCTTGTCTTCAAAAAAGACTTTTTATTTTTACAAACAACTCTGCCAAAAATTTCTTTAGGGAAAGAGGAAAGTGCAGCTGTTTGGGGTTTTGTTTGCATGGAGAATTGCAGAGGGAAGGAGGAAGGGAGTTGCAGAGGAGGCACCGTGAGATGCTTCACTGGAAAAAGTCCTGGCTGAGTTTGCAGTGAATTTAATGCCAGCTCTGGATGCAAGGAGCTGGGATTTGCTGCTGTTGATTGGTTTTCTTATCTAAACAGGTTTCTAAGTGAGGCTCACCTGGGTTACAGCTGCTCCCAGAGGAATGGGTGAACATCAATGGTAAATGGAGATTATTTTTAGCCAAATTCTGGAGTCCTGATATACCTCAGTTTTCACTTTCTCAGCACATTTTATTCAATTTTATTAGGTCATTTAGCAAATAATTTTAATTTTCTGCTTAGATCTGAATTTCTGAAAGTAATGTACTGTTGTACAGTTAATGAGTCTGCTAATAAGCTCCAAGAAAATGTGATTTGCGAATCATTCCAGGACATAACTGTCACTCAGACCCTATGCCAATTTGCATAACCATTAGCAACTATCCCTAAGAGGTCCTTGAAATTTAAATGAGCTTTCTGAAGATCCTTTTTTTACCAGCGAGGTTGCAGCTTCTGCCTCACATGGAAAAGGCAGCCTGGTGAAAAGCAATAATTCATTAAAGGCAAAGCAGATCTTTAAGGTAAATGCCCACCTGGGTTCTGGGCAGCAGCAGAGTCTCTGCAGGGCACTGGGTGCCTGTTTGCCATCATGGGGATGTTGGGAGGTGCCTTGGCTGGGTGACCACCTGGGCAGCCAAGAGAGGATACCGCAGCAAAACGGGCAGGTTTTTACCTCAAAAACACAGCAGCAGCAGGGGGTGCTGAGGTGTAGCCCTGGTTTTGTGCCTGAGGTGTTTTGTTTTTCTGAAATTCTTTTCCCAGAGAATTTTCTGTAAACAGGAGAAATGTTTTTGTAACTGTACCTATGTTTTCCTTTCCTTTTCCTAGAAGGGACTTCTTGATGCCCCCCTGGTCTGAACCAATGTGATTGAAGAAGTTTGCCTTTTTGTCACCAATCAAATTGGTCTGTGTAGAATATTATAAAAAGGAGACACATCCCAAGAATAAAGGAGACATTTTCAGCCTTCTGAAGTTGGAGTCTTTGTGTCATTGTAGTGTACAACAGCGTCAGGGAGCAGCTCTTGGTGCAGGATCTGGAGCCCAAAGCTGCACATTTCCCCCTGTGCCTGCATGTATGTGGAGACCTGTGAATCACTGCTGCATCCATGGGAAAATGCTTTGATGGTTTGACAAACCTGGATTTGAAACCTCAGGAGAACAGCACAGGAAGGTGCCTGAGGCTGGAGGACAGAGCCTGGCCATGAGGTGGAAGGAGTTCCTCCTCCTGAACTCCTCAGTATTAGACTGACTCTATCCCTCTTTTAATTGAGCAAGTGAACATGAAACACAGGATTAAATAAAGCAATAAAGTTGTTAAAGATCTAAAGCTGATGTGAGTCATCCAGGAGAGATTAAGGCAGTCACACAAATGAACAAAGCAGGTACCACGCTAAGGTAAAAGAGGGGATAAAGTTTGTCAGGATCAAGGAGCTGCCTCACAAAGTGGTGCCATGAATTAATGGCACAGTAAAAGTGACCACTGGGCTGAGCAGACACCTTGGGCAGCCTGTGAAGGGCTGGTTTCTCCCGAGGGATTCCCCAGCCTCACTCTCTCCCTCAGCTGGAGCAGTGTTTGCCCCTCACCACCACCAGCAGCAGCCAGGGGCCGATTTCCCCACACCCCACCTGCTAATGACTCCCACAGTCACTTATTTTCCTATTTTCTCTGTTTTAAAGCAACACTGGGGGCTTCAAGGGCTGGGAGAAGGATGAATGCAGAGACAATGTCGTGCAAAACCACCAGCTGATGGGGATGGTTATTAATAGTAGCACCAAGCAGCAGCTGGGCCCTGACTGATTAGAGATGACTGTGAGGTCCAGAAGGGCTCAGAGCCCTTTCCAAGGTCTGTCTGTGCCTTTGCTGATGGAGTCTCAGCAGGTTTGCACAGCTGGGTCCTGGGAGCCCGTGTCATGTCTGGCCAAGGCAGGATCATTTCTGAGCCCTCAGAAAGCAGCTGTGTCTCAAACAATGTGACAGCTCAGGCTTGGCTAAATGCATTAAAAACCAGGGCTCCTTATTTAATGTGGAGACACAACAGAAATTCTTGTTTTCACTGGCAAGCCTAGAAGAGGTTCGGTCTCAAATTTTGGTCCCCAACATTCCTTGGAACCAAAGGAATGGTCTCAAACCATGCCTAGCTCAGGTTCAATATAAATCTGGAATTTCTTTGGCTGTGCTGGCTGTTGATGGATGATCATTTGCCATTTTTTTTCTCCTGATAGGAAAATCCAGGGCTGTATAAATCACATTTCCACGCAAGAGACCAGGTACGGATTTTTTGGTATTCGCCCTTAATTGCCTCCTCGGTTTTTGTTAGACAAGAAAGGATATTAACAGGATTGCACAATGGCCAATTAGTCTTAAAGGTCTTTAGTTTCATTACTTATCTGGAATAATTTGTAATCTTCCTTTGACAAAGGCAGGAGCCCTTTTTGATAATAACAATAAATCAGGCTTCTGGAGCACATAGCGATTAACATATACAAGGGATGTTATACCAAACAGAAATTCAATTTAACAGATCTCACAGCTCAAACCATATCCCAATTACATTCATATCCTTCTGCTTCTCTGTCTTACCCTCTTATCCCCATCTTCAGAGGTCTCAGCATGAATTTATCGTGTTTCCTCATGTTCTTGTTCCTATTCAGCCTGCTTAGTACCCACCATTTTTCTTCCCCACAATGTTCTTTGATCTCTTATTTCTTTGCTGATCCCTTATGATGCTGCTGGCTGCAGGGACAGGGAACGGGGAGGGCTGGTGGCTTTTCTGCCACCTGAGCGGGAGAGAAAACATTTAAGTGAAGACAGACAGACAGGACATGAACTCCAGCCCTTCCCTGTGCTGTGACTGATCAGATATTGGGCATTTGCCAGCTGCCAGTTTCTTGCCCGGTTTTAAACCATTAGAAAGGCAAATGAATACCTGGAAAAGGGTTTTTGGAAAGATGTATAATATCACTGCCCTCACTATAACACGAATAGGAATATTTTTTTTTTTGCCTTTGACTGCTGGCAAAGATTTGAGAGAGAAAAACATTAAGTGGGACAAATAAAGCAAGCAGGGGTTAAATACCCTCTAAATAAAGCCAGTTGTATCTCCTAACAGGAAGTAAGGTCCTCATTAATGAGTTATTAATGTTGTTGTTAATTACGTTATTGTTATTGCTTTAAAATGTAGAGGTTGAAATTAGCTCATAAGGAGCTGAGCTGCTTAAGTGAACCTGCAGACAAAGCAGATTCTTATTCTAACATCTTCTTCTCTGTGCTATCTCTGTTTCTTCCTAGTTTTATCTTCTCTGGGTTTATCAAGGTAAATCTTTTCTATTACCTGAGGATAGTGTTTTAAGTGGAGGTTTTTCCTCTGGGCAGTGTGACGATAATATCAGGTTTTTATATAGTTGGACCTTTTATGTAGGACAACCTAAATGTTGTCCTGACCCTACTCAGTACAGGGGCAGCCACAGCAGCATCACGGAGCAAAGGATGAGAAAAACTCAGCAGCCAAAGGAGCAGGAGGGATTTCAGTCTATGTCCTGATCACCCTCTCACTCCCTTAAATCTGTAATGGACAGAGCAGTGCTGTAATTTCTGTCTTTCTATTTTCATTCCTTCTGTGTTGTTTTTTTTTTGGGAGGTATTTTTTGGTTGGGCTGTTTTGTTTGGGTTCTTTGTTGTTGTTGTTTTTTTGTTGTTGTTGTTTATTTTTGGTTTTGGTTGGTTGGTTGTTTTTTTTTGTTTTGGTGGGAGTCTTTTTGTTTTCTTTTTGTTTATTTGTTTGTTTGTTTATTTATTCAGTTTGGTTTGGTTTAGTTTTGAGGTTTTTTCTTAAATTTCTTCACAAACCAGGAAGATTTCTTGACAGCACTTACAATCATAGAATCATAGAACATCCTGAGCTGGAAGGAACTCACAAGGATCCCCCAGCCCAGCCCCTGGCCCTGCACAGACCCCCCAACAACCCCACCCTGGGCATCCCTGGCAGAGCTGTCCAAAGGCTCCTGGAGCTCTGGCAGCCTCGGGGCCGTGCCCATTCCCTGGGGAGCCTGGGCAGTGCCAGCACCCTCTGGGGGAAGAACCTTGCCCTGGTATCCAGCCTGACCCTGCCCTGACACAGCTCCATCCATTCCTTCAGGTCCTGTAGCTGGTCACAGAGATCAGTGCCTGCCCCACCTCTCCTGTGAGCATTCTGCCCAGAATTCAGTGTCACCCAGATTGAAATCACCTCTCAAATGCCTCTATGGTGTTGGAAGTGTCAAACAAGTTTGTCAAAATGTGGCCAGCTGCCTGCACACAAAGCATTCACCTGGGTCTGGCTTCTGGTACCTTTTTACATGCTGAAAACTGTCTCTTTCTATAGGCAATACAGGCAATAAAACCTGCCATTTCCAGATAATCAAACAGGCAGAAAAACGTGGAGCCAAAGAATCTCTGTTCCATGGCAGGTTGTGCTGTTTGTTGGTTGTTGTACAGTGCTGAGAACTGAAACCAATTTAAACATGTCTGAGTGCCAGTGAGCTGGCAGAGCTCCTCGAGCTGCAGGGAAATGAGGATTTGCTCTGATTCTGTGTGGACAGGGCTGGGCTTTTTGTCTGCAGCAGCTGCTCACCTGTAGCAACACAGCAGCATTTCCTCCCTTTGCCAAACTTCCTCAGGCTTCTTCAAGACAAGGTCAAGTCTTGACCTTGACTCACAGGTCAAACTGTGGGTTTCCTGTGGCAGAGACCCCTCTGTTGATGCATCTGCCTGGAGCAGAGCTTTAGGGATGGGACCAGATGCCAGGTTTGGGTCCTGCATCTCACAGGCTGCTCAGAAGAGCCTGAGATGTGTAGGTGGGGCCAGGCCTGCCTGTGCAGGTGGGAAGGTGTCCTTGGACATGTTCTTCCAAGGCTCCTCACCCCATGCTGTGTGTCTCTGAACATGTCCTCCCCATCTGCAGCAAATTCTATCCCCATGTCTTCTGCAGGTTTCTGCAAAATGTGCTGGTGGGTGAAAATAAAAGACAGACTCCATGAAAGTGCTCCCAGAGAGGAGCTGATCAATGGGTTTAACCCTCATAAAACACTAAAAAGCACGAGGCTGCACATATTGACTGCAGAGAAAGCTTTGGTCAATAGTCACACAGGCAACAGAGACTCCACACACCACACACAGGTGCAGGAACCAGGCTCCATCAGTGCCACACATCACAAAGCTGTTTATTACACACCGTGCCTCATAGGATTTATTGTCACCTGCTCCACGTCCCGTGCTGAGGGTTGGCCTGGGAGCCATGAATCCACAACTTCCATTTCTACCTCTTCCACAGTGACAAGGTGGACTGATTTCCATCCAAGTGATTTAAATGAGCCACTGGGGAACCGTGATTTAAATCATTGATGTTTGCTTTTCACATTGGCAGGAGAGGCAGCTTTAATGATGTATGGTCCTACTGCTGCAGCTAAAATCTAAATTCCTGGAATATTCCCTCCAGATAATCTCCAAAGTTCATACATTTGCCTCTGGCTGGCGAGCTGCACACAAGGGAGAGAATTCTTGGCTCAGCTGGGCAGTTTGGAGCTGCTGTGCTTGTATTGGCAGCCTGGAATAGGCAGCTCAGAGGGAAGGTGCCAAATGGGGTTGTATTAAGCACCTCTTGGCTGCTGCTGAGCACAGGATTAGGAGAGAGAGTGCTCTGGGGAGAAGGGAGGCACGGGAAGGGGTTTGGCAGCACTGCTGGAGCAGACAGGTGTCTGAACAGTGCCTGCCCTGCAGCAGGATGGGGCAGGAATTGGTTGGAATGCTCATACAGGCAGGACAGGGCAGTGTGAGCCTTGTGCAGCCTAGGAATTTGAGATTTCCAATGTGGATGTAAAGATATTAAAAAATATAATAATTCAAGGATGGATGGATGGATGGATGGATGGATGGATGGATGGATGGATGGATGGAGGTCAGTTCCTAGCTGCAGTTATACTCTACACCCTCAGGGACTCTGAGCAATCTGGGCTCATGCAACCTGTCCCTGTCCTTTGCTGGGGGTTGGAGTAGATGAACTTTAAATGTCCCTTCCAACAAAACCATTCTATGATTCTATACTATTAATTAAAAAGGTTTTTATACTATTATTTAAAATAATACCTTTTCTGGAAAACCTGGGAATTTTTGGATACATAATTAGGGAACAGATGGTTTCTTTCAAGATGGCTTTTCCATTTTTTCCTCCTGGATAAAAAAAATGTTCTATAACTAGACAAAGTGATTTAAGTAAGTATTTTGTTTAACCTTACATCGATCTGTCCTTCATTTTCACATTTTGCAAGAAAAAAAGAGAGGAATGCCATACTTCTTTACCAGTGGGGAATCACATGCAATGTTTCAAGTTGCACTTGGATGAGAAGAGGGACTTCAGGATGTGAAAAGGCAGAGTTTTACTTACGAGTCTCATTCATTAAATAAGAGTCCATCAAACCACTGGGTGTAAAAGGTAATGGATGAGGGCAATATTTCTAGTCACCTTTTAGTGTGTTTTTAAAGAGGGATGTTTTTCTCTCAGCCCTAAATTGTACTCTTGGATTTAACAGATATAACTTTTTAACTTTCTGCATTGCCCAGTCACTACTACAGTGGTCAAAGAGGCTGAAATAATGAATTACAGTCCTTCAGTTCCTGCAAAACTGACCCTGAATTTTGCATTTCTATGAGCAGTAGTTCTGGGTGAGCCAGATTAGTTGGTTTGACCTTCTCTTATCTGCAGTGACCAGCATGTGACATCCAGATAGAGCACTTTTAGTTTTAAGTGTGTAATATGTTATAATAAATTTATGCAGTGAACATTGAATCTTGGAATCTAAATAGACTTTTTTGTGGTTGTTTTTAGAGCAAAAGGTATCAATGCTTTGCAAATTTGATTGTGCTTTTCAAAAAGTTCCTTTTTTTCCTGTTTCTTTTATCCATCCTGGTATGTGTTTGCTGGCAGTTCTTCCTCTTTCATGCTTTCCTTTCTCCTTGCACAAGGTGGGGAAAGGCCTTACCATATGTGTATAACCCAGTGGGATTCCCTAGCTTTAAACCTGCAATTAATCCTAACCACTGTAATTTCTTTATTGCAGAGGGCACATTTCACACCTTGCATGGTGGGAGCAGCAAGACACACCTCACCTTCCCCTTTCCTTTGTGTGCAGCATCCATCCCCTGCCCTTCCTGAGCACACAGAGATGATTAACACCACCCAACACAGCAGCAGCTCCCTGACAGGGCTTCCTCAGGTATTTTGTGAGTGCCAAGCTTCACAAGCTCACTCAAGAGTGCAAATTCCACAAGCTTCAGACACCCTGCAAGGGAGGAGAGCTCCAGGCCTGCCCCAGCTGTGTGGGTCTGTGAGCTCGGAGGGTGTGTGGGGCTGTGTGTTTTAAGGCCAAGCACTCAGTGATGTGGAGTGCTCTGCCCTTCCCCTTCTCCTGGCTCCTGTGGCCATGGCAGTGGTGTGTCTTGTGATAAATATGTGGATCACAGCACATTCCCCTTGGCACCTGCAGCAGGGGCCCGAGGAGCTGCAGCTCTTTCCCACCACCTTTGGGGTGATGCAGACAGTGGTGCAACAACCAGAGCTGCACAGGTGTCCCAGCTGCCTGCCCTCCTCCTCTCTCCTTCATACACACACTTATCCAAGGGAGGAGAAACCAGGCAAATATTAATAATTGCATTATGAGTTCCAAAGCCATATGCTTGGCTGGTCTTTTAATCACTGATAGGGTGGTGAGCAGAGGAGATGCCATCAGAGGTTGCTTTCATCTCTGCAGATAGCGAATGAACTAGATATGTATCTTAGACATGAAAAGGATCCTCATTCTTCTGAAAGTCCCAATCTCTCTGGTTCATATGTATATTTTGAAGGTTGTTAACACCCCCTGCTCCTCCCCTGCACAGGGCTGTGAGTGTGGAGGAGCTTCAAAGAGCTCTGCTCCTGCCTCCTTGTGTTTCTGAGGGAGCCTGGGCACCAGGGCTCATTTACCAACCTACCTGTGAGGAGAAAACAGAGCTATTAGAGGGTATCTATTTCAACCACTGTGACCAAAGGGAACAGCAGCACTTTGGCCTCTGTGGCTCTTTTCATGTGGGAGCCTCAAAGTGCTTTGGCGTCACTAATTTGAAGCAGAAACCTCACTAATTAACATTTATGTCTGGGATGGAGGGATGTGTTCTGCAAGTCAGCGATGATATGAACAGTGCTTATTTACCACCAGATGAGGGATAATGTGTGGCACAGTAGGCTGTGATAATTTGTTTCTAAAATCTCTTTTGGCTTTGCTTACAGAGAGGGATCTGCAGCAGAGCTTTACACCACAGGGTTCTTAACCCAGGTGGGAATCCCAAGTATAGTCCTGAAGTGTTTGTGCCCAATTCCTTTCTGTCCCTAAAGTTACAAGGATGTGGAGGAAGGGGCTGATGTCTAAGGGGAGATTGGAATTTTCCCCCTGTGTAATCTGTAGTATCACCACTGTTTGACTGAACTGAGAGAGGTTTGATGCCAGACCCAAGAACCATGAAAGGACTGTGGGCTCTGCACAGGAAAACAGGATTTCACAGAAGTTTTGACTCAGAAATGTTTCTGGGGAGGAAAGGCAGGGCTGATCCATTGTTGGTGGTGGCCTGAGCCCTCTGGATTGCACAGAAATGCCCTCAGTAGTAACTGGTGATGGATTTCATGGCACTGGCAGCAGGGTCTGCAATGCCCTGGGTGCTCCTTCCCCCTGCAGCCTCAGCAGGAGGAGATTGGGAACAAGAAGTTACTTCTTCAGCTGGAAAAAGCTCTTTTAATTTCGACTCATTGGCCATATCCTTTGTTGTCAGCATCCAAAACACAACCAAGCTAAAGAGAGCCAAGGTGATCTAGGAGAGGAGAAGCTCCTGGGCCAGGAGGCTGGATGGTGCTCCAAGGTCTCCTCAGAGCTGTCCCTTGGGAAGCCAGAGCTGAATATGCAGTGCAGTTGAGCAGAGGCTCAGCTGGCAGAGCCCTGCCTCATCCCAATCCTTTGCTTCCATTGCTAGAGCCAGCAAAGCCTAGTAAGTCCCCAAAATACAACACTACAATAATGAAGAATGCTCTGCAGTAGAAAAGCACGGGTAATGAGGGACTTAATTTGGAACATATCATTTGTCAGATCATTTGGAGGCACATCTCAAAACAGTGCATAAGAATGGAGTTTGCTGCACCAGCTGAAGTCACCCCAAATGTTCTTTGTTGCAAATCCCTTTTTAAATCTAAGCCGTCAGAAAAGAACCTGGAACCAATAAATGACATAAAAGAATAAATGTTCACAACACATATTCTGGATTTGATTCAAACACAATATTAGAATGCTGAATTAATTGTGTTTGCATCAAACCCAAATATATTTTATAAAACAATGAAGCCTCTTAAATGGCTAACTGCTGCCCAGAATATATTTTCCCTGAACCAAACTAGATAACAGCATATCCCTCTTAAAATGGTCAGGAGAACTGGCTGCCAAATGACAATTCTCTGCCCCGTATTTATTCACCATCTGTGACTTCCACATCAATTTTCTCATTTTAAAAATCAAAACTTGAGGTTTTTCCACCCTCTTCTCTCTCTTTTCCCTTCTCTGCCAGAGTTGCAGGGTAAATCCAATGGCTGGAAATGAGGTTATGTTTTAGTTCCTGCTGCAGGAATGGTTTCTGCATGATGGAGTGTGGCTCCTTCCTCTGCAGCTTTGTTGTCTTTGGTGTGTGTAGAAGTTTATACCAACTGGTTGTGGATGGGCAACAACTGGGAGGAATTCCCTTAAGATTTGTTTTTCCCCAAGGAAATGGTGAAGAATATGAGAGGGAAATGGGAGAATCAGAATCAAGCTTGCCCATTTGTGGCAAATTTATCAGTCTAAAAGTCTACATTTCCTTGATAAATGCTGGTTTATGGAGGAAGCAACTATCTCCTAAAAAGGAGAATTAGGGAAATTTGTCTGGGTTTCAAGTGAATCAACATCATTACAGCTTTTTCTACTTCTGTTCTTAAAAAAGCATCATATTTTATGTGTAAAAAGCATTCATGGTGCCATGTAAAAATCTCCTTAGTACATCTCCAATGCTCCTCATCCTCCTGCCCCAGGCAGGGAGCAGGCAGGACTTCTCTGGGTCAGGGATTAAGTCTGAGGAGTGCGGCACTGGCTGATTAAAGCTCTTTTTGAATACCTAGCTCTTTTTGAATAAGCCAAGAAACATGGGCTCAGTCCAGGGCATTAATGGTAGGTGAGTTCATGACAAGATTTGCAGCTTTCTGCAGAATGGAATCAGCCAGGGACACCCCACACTGCTGCTGAGAGACCAAGGAGTCAAACGTGCTGCTGAATTTTTGGGGTGACTCTTGCTCTGCACCTCACCCATGTTGTCAACAGAGAACACAAAGCTCAGGCTATAAAGGAGCATAAAAAGAATAAAATTTTCCAAAGGAATTTGTCTTGTTCTTCCACCTCCAGTGTTTGCATCCCTCCCTAGCATCACACACCTGTTACTATAGTAACATAGGGGCATTCTAACCCTGGGCTGGTGCTGGCCACTCTCAGAGAGAAATCAATCCACTACAACAAAGCCAGGGCTCCTGCAGCTGAGAGAAGACAGCTGCTATCGTGCTTGGCTTAGGGGTCTGGAATTGTAAATAACACCCAGGTACATTGAAATTCCAAGCAGAATTTATGATCGAGCCATGGATAAATACCTTCTCACACAATTACACATTACTGGAGGCTGATGCCTTGCAATTCCAGAGGGTGGATCAGTTAAACACTCCTCACATTGGTTTGTCTGAGCTGGAAAGCAGGGTTGCTTAGCACAGATTTTCCCTGAGTAGCTTGACATGACCCTGAGCTTCATCCAGTGTTTAGTTTGACACAAACTGGTTTTGAGGTGAGCAGACAACAGATGAGGGATACAGATGAGGGTGTCTGTATCCCTCTGATCAGCTTAAATGGAATGCAGCCCTGAAACTTAGGCTCAGGTTTTATGAACCTTTCTAAATTGCTCCATGAGACTGATGTAAATGTAAGCATCTTTGGACCAACTCCAAGAACTGATGTGGTTTAGCTCTGGGTTTGTATATACTTCTGAGAGCTTTAAATCAGAAACCTACCTGAGTGGGTTTTTTTGCTACAGACATGAGGTGGAAACTCCACAAGAAAAGGCTGCCTTGTGCCATTTCTGGTACTTTTTGGGGAAACATCAGCAGAACCCTTTTTTCTTAGAGGTGTTTGGATACTCCCACTCCTTCCCCTGCTATGGCTATTTTAGCTGTGGATACAAAGAGTTTATCTTCTGGATTAAAGGCTCAGTGAGTTGTCCTGTTCTCTTCACCCCATCTTACACAGCTATTCTGCACATGGCAAGAGAAAAATGTATCTGGAGGCAGCAGCTGGAGCAATGGGAGATGAGGGCAGGTGGGTGTGGGGAGCTGCTTTCGTGCCTGAGCAGGGATCCACTCAAATGGAAGGTGCAGTGAAAAGAGATGAAGGAAAAAGGAAAACTCTCTCCCAGGCAATTTACTTGGAGGAATAAAATTACACGAGGAATGATTGACAAATTAGTAGCACTTTGCACCTTGTTTTAATGGGATCCCATCTTAGGGAGGAGAAATACATTCAGTTTCAAATTACCCACTTTACCATTGCTGCCTTCTCTAGAACCCAAATCAAGGTAGGCACTTGGTACTAAATCTTAAGGAAACAAATTGTTTTCTATGCTACAGTGCATTCTTAAAACAGCTTTATTTGAAAGTCCAGCTGAGCAAGTTAATTTAAGCAGTGAGTTGGGCCATGACAGTTCAGCACTTGTTATTGAGGCCAGTAACTTCCACGAGTACAAATCAGACTGCCAGGTGAACTTGAGCTAAACCTGACCTTGGGCTCTAACTCGAAGCCATCTGATATCCATGAGAGACTTTCAATTGACTTAATGTCTCCTGGAGTGGAGCCTGGGTGACATCAGCTATCAGTGGTGGCCTCGCTTGATTTACTGGCCCCAGTGACCCACACTCAAAGGGGAGGAGAAGCAATTTCCCAAAGCCCTCCTTCCCCCTACTCACCCTGACAAGAGCTGTCTTGTGCCAGCTCTAGCTCCATCCTACAGATGGGTTTGTGCGTCTGCCCCAAGGGAACCTCCTGGACAAAATGTGATGACTCTGCTGGCTGCATCCTCATCATATATTTACATATATATTGATATAAATGTGTTGGTCCCGGTGCCAGAGCCTGTGAGGCAGAGGGAAGATCTAAAGCCAGGCTTTAAACCACTCTTCAAGCTGGGCTGCTCCTCTGTCTGTCTTTGAAGCCCTTTCCCATGGCCTTGCAGGCCTGCTGGCTGTACCATGTGTCCACTTTATTGAATGTAAGTGATCTGAAACTGCCAGTGCAACATCCCAGTTTGGTAATGAGACTTATTGACGCTTTATGAGCTGCCTTGGCTCGCAACACAATTAAATTTCAGGAAATAGAAAATATTCCAGTGAGGCTGGTGGGTTTGTAATGCTATTTGAGGCTTAATGCATAATAAAACCGTGCCATTTAAGTTTTAATATAATATGCAGCAGCCCTAAATGACCAGTAAAAACATTATGCAAATTTTTAAGGAAGTTATTGCCTCCTGCGAATGACAATTTATCAATGGCTTGTAAAGAAAGGGCTTTCCTTCTGGTTATGAACCAAAGAAAACACAGAAATGAGCATGCATAAATGGGTTCTAGGAACAGGAGGTCAACAGAAAGATGTGCAGTAGGAATTGTGTCTTCTTGTCAGCCAGTGCAGGAATGTAATGCATTATTAATTCTCTGTACTAACAGACCACATTCAGCCTCCATAACCAAAATAAAACAGAATTTACATTGGATTAAAAAGAATTAGATTTTTGTGAGCACAATGCCTGCAATTTACATCTTCTTCTTCTTCTCTTTTCCACTTCTAGTATTTGTTAAACATTTCTAGACTTCTGTTAAACATAATGGTAAACTCCACCACATTTTTATGTCAGAACACCTCTTGCATTAGCAAGAATCTGAATCATGAGGAGAAAAAATGTAAGATTCTCAAAGTGCCCAGGACTCCATGGGCTTGCATCCCCCACTGCAGCCTGCCCCAGGAGCCTTAGGAGCAGGGATAAAACCCTTCCACAGAGGCACACAAGGATTCCAGCCCTCCCTTTATCTGGGCACCATGGGCAGAGCCTGGCTCTGAGAGACAATCCCATCACATGCAAGTGCTTCACATTATAATGGGTTTTGAAAAATGTTTTGACTGTTATGGAGCCCTTTTCACAGTCATGACATCAATTCAGCACGAGAAGATATTTTATTTTAAATGTGCTACGAAGACACAGAGGCATTTGCATTGTTAATTTCTCAGATGTCAAACAAATACCATTATTGCAAAATGAATGCAGCCACCCAGCTGAGAAACAGATCCATTCACGGCAACTAAGTGAAACTTAAAAAATGAATGAGCTCTGCTGATTGCAAGTATCATCAGAAATTAATAATGCTCTAGGAATTTTTCACACAAAAGAGAATGAAAGCATTGTGACTGTTTGTTTCCCCCTGTCGAGCTTCTCCCCTCTCTGAGGTGTAAGGGATCATCATTGGCTTTGGCTTTAAGGGTCCTGGACAGAGGCAGTGGTTTTGTTGCCAGTCTGGGGAATTGATCTTTCCAGTGACATATGATGTGACCCTCAAGTCTTGGCAGTTGAGGCACCTTTGTGTCCCCTGCCCAGCTGGACTCCTGAGCAAGGCCTTTGTCTGCTGCCATTTTCTCCTGTATGCCAGACCCTCCCCATTTTCCCATCTGTGAACAGCCTGATCCCTCTCCTTCAGAACCGTTCACCCCTTTTATTTCCTCTCCCACTGCACCCTTCCTTCAGCAGGTGATGCAGACACTGCTGTTTCCTACCCTCCTCTTGCCATTCCTGGCTTTTCCTTCCCTGCCAGCTCCATGGCCTTGGCATTCTTTATGTCTTTGTGCTGGTAATAACAACTTCAGCTCTTGGAAAGTTAGTGGAGATGAACTTGTTGTGTGACAAATGAAACACAAACAGCTCCGAGAAGCCATCTGAAGTATTTGTCTGTGTCTGTATATTCATCTGCTAGATGAATCACTTGAGTTATAAAAACTGTGGAAGAGAAAAACCTAATGGAAATGATAATATGATTACTGCCCATAATTCTCACCAATCAAGCATATCAGTTACACACAACTAGGTTGTCTGAATGTTTGTGGGGTTTTTTTATTTTATTATTTAAATCTGATTAAGCAGCTGATTGCAGGCCCTTATGTACCTTTCACACAGGGTATCCTTGAAGAGAGAAATAACAGTTATATATTTATTTAATTCTATTTTATGGCTGTGCAGCATTCAAGCCTCACAGGGCTGAAGGCTCTATGCCCTTCTCTGCATCATTTTGTCTCAAATATCATGAGAACACAAGAGATATTTATTTACAGATACACTTACCGAGGAGCTAATAAACTGGTCTCCATGTCAGCCTGTGTTTTACTTATTTATTTGGCCTTTGTTTGAAAACCCTTCCTCTGTGTGTTGAGCAGGCACAGCTATGGAATCAGCATCTCTTTTGTGCATTAACAAATATAAAAGCACAGGGCTGAAATACAGTGATCACCTTGCAGAAATAGTGACAAAATTCAGGCTTAATGTATTTTATCAAGAAATCATAGAACAGCCAGCAAATGGTATTTAAAAAACCTTCGGGTATGAAGACAAAAGCCGACTATAATGAGAAGCTACTGCAAGGAGATTGGATATTAATTGTTAAGAAGGTTATAAATCCTGAAGTTGATGGGTTGCACACAAAGGAGAAGTGCATAAGGAGGTATTTACTCTGGGTATTAATTTTTAAGCTGAGAGAATTCATTGCAAAACAACTCAGCTACTCTTAAAAACTCCAGTGTTCTGAACAAATTGAGTTCCAGCTTTGCCTGCCTTGCTCCCCAGAAGTGCTGTGCTACCAGGAGCAGGAAAGAAATAACAGGGTTTGTTTGTCTTTGAATCATAAAATCATTTAGGTTGGAAAAGGGCTTCAAGAACATCCAGTCCAACCGTTCCCACAGCACTGCCAAGGCCACCAGTAAACCATGTACCCAAGTGCCACATTTACATGTTTTTAAATCCCTCCAGGGGTGTGCTGAGAGCAGCCATTATCTTTCTCTGGACAGGGTTTGGGCTTGCTGAGAAGCAGGCTTGGTATTTAAGTTGAAAAAGTTCCCTAACAATAGAACTTTGGGATCCTCAGAGGAAAAGCAAAACATTCCCATTAAAAACAGAGTAATCCATATCAGCTCAACTACCACCACTACTCCAGTTGTGTGATTCAGTAAACATATTTAGCCAAGACAATCAGGTGTAGCTGATTCAATACACTATTTATCCACCTGCTTTTCAGAACAGCTTATTGGAGAAAAAATAGAGCCAAGAGAGCAACAGATCCAGTCGTGCACATCCCAGCCAGGACATCTGCTGAGTGCTCATCTCCTCCTGATTTCAGTAGGGTCAGCTTGGGAGCTCTTGGGACTACTCCAGGTTTGTTATTTCAAAACCAACATCTTTTCATTTGGTTTATTGTGCCATAAAGTCCCTGGTTTCACCCTGCCAAGAGCTGCTGGTAATGAGGTGTAGGCTGTCCCAGCACACACTCATTAAATGTGGAGTGTTGTCTTCCTGTCCTGGCCACCAGAAGCTGGGTACTGCACACCTTGCCCATGTGCCATGTCACTAACAGAGCATTTTGGAACTGCTCCATTTGGGAGTGGAATCCAGGTTTTAAAGCCAGCCTCCAAAAGGTCTCTGCTCATTTAATTCATTTGTGGTAATAGCCTCAAATGAGAGGCATTCATTTCCTCTTAATGTAACTATATTATAAAATTCTATTGTGAATGAGGCACTTGTAGGAAATCTTAATTATTTTTTAAAGCTTTACTTCCTTTCAGACAGGCAGATTTAGAAGATACATTTGGTCTTGTACAAATGAGCCCTTACTGCAGCTCTGAGCACACTTTCCCAAGGGGTGTTAGGCTCAGAAATTCCACAGAATTTCTGGGAAAAATAAACAACTAATAACAAAACTTCCACTCAGTCTCGTGTATCCCACTGATTTTTAGGAGTTGAAAAAATTGATGGAATACATTATATTCACATAATATTCTTTTTTTCTATTAAAACCCAGCATTTTTTCCCTCCAACTGTAACAGCTGCAATTCAATGTTTGCTAATGCCCAGCACCACTCAAATGACAACAGAGCTTGACAGCAACTGGGAACCACAGTGGCATTGCTGCTTCATAGGGGGGACTAGAGAAATCCCTAAGTCATTTTTGGGGAAAGAAGACCACAAAGTGTCTGTTCCACTGTTGTTGAGCAGGGATTATTTTGGGGTGTGAATGCAATGGACATTTGCTCCCAGGCCAGATCCATTCAGGCTTTGCCAGGTTTTTATGTTTAAGCTGAATATCTGCATTGCAATCCAAGACAGACATTTCTTCTACTCACTTTTAGACTGAAATATAGAGGAAAAGTAGGATCCTGGCTTTGGACTTGGGAGGAAATAAAGTTTAGCATAGACAGGGGCACTGGGGGCCCCTCTGAAAGCAGAGTCTTCCTCACTGATGCTCTGGGACATTCATTAGCTGCTTTTTCCAGGCCCTGGGGGTAAGTGCCACACCTCTCTCAGTAGTGTTCCCAGTACAAAAGTGGTTTTCCTTCATCCTCTCCAGCTGCCCCTCGGGTGCCACCAGCACTGAAGGCACTGCCAGTGGATCATAACTCCTGTACCACACCCAGGGCTTGGCCAGCAGGAGCAAGGACAGCCCAGGACTGTGTCTCCTTTTATCTTCCTGTCTCTTTTTTGTCTTTCTGTCTCTCTTTGCCTTCCTGCCCCTTTGGAGATCCTGTCATTAAGCCCTTGCTCCAGAAGGTTTGCTGTGTTTATTTGACAAATGTAGCAAAGGGAAAGGGGAGAGAGAAGGGCTGGGTAGGAGACAGAGCATTTTCAGCTTGGATTTCAGTGGTACAAAGGCACAGACACGTGTTTATAATCCAGAGGACTTTTATTTATTTATTTTAAAAGTGCTTGCAAGATTAATTGTGCCCCGGAAAAATCAATAGTAACTCATCACAGGCAAAATCTTCTGGAACACAAAATCCCACTGAAGGGGACAAAGCAAAATTATGGCAGTCTGCAGCAGGGCTAATGAACCTGTGATTAAAACTGAGGACTGGCTGTGACACTGCACCTCTTCTAGAAGCCTCCCAAGAAAAATGGCCCATTGGAGTCCTAGATCCTGAAAATAATTTAATCACCATTAAAAAAGAAATAATTTCGATACCACTAAAAGAAATAATTAGGCAGCTTAGAATTCTAAATACAATTTGAGAACCATGGCCCTTAATCTCTCCCTGCCTCAGTTTCTCTGCTCCAAAGCTGTGAAATTTCCTTTCTCTCCTGTAGAATTTCTTTGTTTTCTCAGACTGTGACCTGGGGAAGGGCAGTTTTGGCTGTCTGAACACACAGAGCTTTGCCCAGGTGACTCCCACTCTTGCCAAGCACCTCAAACTGCTGCTCTTAACAGAAATATCTCCTGGAGAAGCTTGGGCTGAAATATGCTTGAGAGGCAAAAAAAGAAAGTAAAGCAAGAAGCAAATTTCCAGGAGGGAATTTGTCAAATGAGTCCCTTAAATCTCATCAGGAAAAGCACACTGTGAAGGATAGCCTTGAACTGTTGGGGGATGAAGTCATTTTACAACATATTTTGAACAGCATTCCTGAAGTGTTCAGAGTGCTGGTAGGTTATAGGAACTGGTGAGATGATCTCTCTTCCAGGAAGTCACCTGAAAAGAAACAGCAATTTATTCCCACTGGATGCCCTCATAATTTCTGTGCATGCAAAACGAAGACAGAAACAAGGTTGCAGAGCATTTCTGGCACAACACATTGGCAAGGTCTGATTTGGAAGGAATGAAAACTGCATGTGTTGGAAGTTACTCCAATAATATTTATCAGAAGGAAAGGCCTCACAGAGGCAGCTGCCAGGGCTGAATCACAATGTGACAACATTCCACTGCCTCTGATCTACATCAGATCCCAAAGATTTGGCAAGAAATTTGGACCAGAGCAATTACCTATATGGCTATTTGTTAAGCGTTGTCTCAAGCACAGCACTCAGAGAAATTGAACTGTCAGGAGCTAATACAGGAATAATAAGAAGACATTTCATGTCCATTGGACACTAGAGATGAATAGCATGTAAGTCTGAATGGGGAAAAAATAAATTGAATATGTATTTGGCTTTAGTTTTTGTTAAAGGACTATAACATGAATAATGAATAATTTAAGGAGAGAAGACTGGGCCTTCAATTTCTTTCAATAATGTTAGTGTTGTATATATTGGTATGAATAAAATACATTTCATAAAACACCTACACGCAGCTCTGCAATGCATTATGGATGGCTCCTCTTGAGAAATCTTACACTGCTTTCAATTTTGACACAGTGATACAGTAATAATGGAAAATTCAGGCATAATATTCAGACTGCATCTTTTCTCCCCTCTCTATTATTTTGTGCTACACTGGGTGAGAACAGAGATGCTTTCCCTGTGCCTCCCTCGGCAGCTCACCTGGTGCTGTGGTGTGATGCTGTTGTACACCACAACAACACAGACTCTGACTTCAGAAGGCTGAAAATGACTCCTTTA